>OY728158.1:1088097442-1088697442 GCA_963277665.1 Viscum album
AGGTGGGTTGAAAGAAGCACTGAGATCATGATATTTGTGACTTGATCAACATTTGAAAAAAATGTATTTTAGTGTGGTGGAGTTGATTAAATTATTTCTTTCAATAACAATAGTAATCAAACAATGATGATGTAAGATTATATCGATTAAATTATATTTGTTGGATCAGATGAATCACAATGAAAAAAGTTTTCAAAATTAAGTAAATGATTTTTCGACATGTCATCGATTGGGGAGATGATGTTTTTCGTTGCATAATGGGTGGAAGAAGGAAATAATAACACATAAATTTCTGAATCTATATATTTCAAGGAGTTCTTTAGGATATTTAGAATTGAAAATTCATAGGGGATGAGGACTCTAGTGGCTACCCAGATGAAATTATCAAATGATAATGATGAAAATGTAGTTAATGTCATAGAATATTTTTAAATTATTTGATGTATATTTTATCTGACAGTGACAAGACCTAATATTTTTTTTCCCAAAGGACAAGCTATACGATGTCAGATAAATCACATATAATTCCACATGAATGAAGTAATATGAATACTTTAATATATCAAAGTCTCTATGGATTTTGGTTTTATGTACAATGACCATTCTCATCAGGAGTTATTGGGATATATAGTTGCAGATTGATCTTGTTTAGTAGATGATAGGAAATCCATGTATGGAGGTTCTTTTTATCTTGTTGGACTGTGTATTTATTGTTTTATAAAGTAACAAGAATTAATTTTATTAATAACTATATAAGAAGAGTATATTTTGGTTTCTAATGCATTTACACAATTATTACGGATTAGGTAGTATCTTGAGGATATGAGAGTTTTAGTGAAATATCCTATTATAATTCATTGTTATAAATCATGTTCTATCAGTCTTAGAAAAAATATAGTCTATCAATCGAATGATATGGACATTGAAATAAAATATCATTTAATGAAGTTTAAGGTGGTGAAATATCTTTAGATGTTAGAGTATGTGCCAACAGAACAACAAGTTACAAATATTCATATGAAAAAACAATACCCAAAGAAGCATTTGAAATTCATTTACTAGCTCTGGGAGTCCAATCGACTCCATGCACTATAAAATTAGTGGATGTGAGACCTCCTCTACCAATGTTATGGCGAGTTTTCCTCTAATTCACTAATATGATCACTTTACCTTGTTGTACAAAATCATGAAGATATCTTCAAGATGGTTAAAAATGGGGGGAATGTGTGACTAAATTAGTGGGAGTAATGACATGGTGATAAGTTTTTAGATGGGGTCACGAGATAGGGGTGTTGGTTCTTAACTTATGATTTTTGATAAGGTGTAACATAGGGGGAGTGTTATATCTGATGATTCTAGAAGTGACCCATAAAATAATACATATAACGACAACTGAGTTTCATCATGGGTGAAGTTGATTTGATTCAAAATTTGATGTCAGTAATGAAGTGAATCATTGATGAAATTTTCATTAAAGTCTTGTTTCTCATGTTGAGAAAGGCTCATGTGGGTTAAGATTTTGTGATGTGTAAATCTGTATTCACTATCTTAATCACATGAAGTGATTGCAGATTAATTAATCAAAAATCCTTAATGAGGTTCATAATGGGAAGAATCATCATGAGAAGAGATGTCAACAAACTCAAAGGGGGATATTTTTGGGGGAAAATTCCTAAATGTGTTATCCATGTATTTTTTCTGTGTGATTATGTTTTTTGACAATGCTCAAGGACTGTGAATGAATATGGTCGGTGTTTAACAAAGATAGATTCGTAAGGTTGAATATTTTCTTAGTGTTTTCCAAATTTTTAGACCTCAAAATAGGGAATTTTTTGTTTAGAAAAGTAATATTTTCTTCAACAGAGTGAATGGCATGATGAAATATGATGAAAATCAGCAAAACAGGGGAACCATGTACCTAAAAATATAGACTGTGTACCATGTTTGGTAAAGGTTCACCGATGTGTAATGAGTAGTGGGAATAGTTCCATATGATGTAGTATAGGTACCCATAAGGCATGGAGGATAGAAAAATGGTGTGCTACATAAGAAAATATTCAGTAAATGGGTCATAGTAGAAAAATGGTATGTGGAAGGGTTTTGGTTCCCAGTATGAGGATCAGTATGTGGTGGATGTTTAACCAAATCAATGCTATTGTAAATCTCGAATTAGTGGATTTTGTGGATATTGTTTCCAATATTATGAGAACTAATCCCACCAATTAGATATAAAGAACACATTATTAAACAATATTTCATTGCTCGAAGAATTCAAAGAAGTCTGAATGTAGTTCATGATGATTTTATTATGGTGAATGTTCTTGTGAGGCACTGATGCCTGTAAAGAGTAATGTGGTGCACATATAATGATTTTAACAAGGGAAGTGGTTAGCAAGGATGTAATTCATCATATGGTTTTAGTGGGAAATGGTGGCCTCCAAAGAAGAAGTTTTCTAGGATGAAGAATAAGTAGTACATGAAAAGATAAACTCCAGGTAAACTACGTTGAAGCTTGGACAATACGCAGATGAGGTACGCGGAAGCGGTTCACCGAGGAGGTGCATAGATTTAGTATGAATAAGAGGTATGTGACAACATAGGAGAAGACAGTCCACAGGATATATAAGCCATAGTGGAGAAGAAGTTCTTATATGTAGTAGTTGTATGTAGAAGAGGTGTGTCGCCTAGAAATCCTACTACAAAGTATTTGAGAGGATATATTAGTTCATTGAACACACAAGGAATCTTTAGAAAGATTTAAATCAGTTATAGAAATTATTTTACAGTATCTAACACTACACGAGAAGGCGGGCTTCAACTATGGTTGAAATAGGGATATCAATAGAGAATCTATGTATTGTTGAAGATTCTTGAATTCATGCCAATGAAGTAACATACATATCCAAAAATTTTGTTCAACCTAAACATCTATAAACTGTGATTGGATTATTTTTTAAGATTACTAATGGAAGTAAGAGGATGATGGTGACCCTTTCCGCCGGTAGTGAGCTAGAGAATGAGGCATAGAGAGTGATACCCTTGGGAATATAGTAAGTATACCCTAAACCATGTAATGTATGTGTTATTGGGTATAGAATATTTTGACAGGACCTTGCTATCAATATTGGATGTTAGCCTTAATGTATATGGAACATTGACACATTTCCATTGTATTCTCCTTGGACGTACCCTAGTGTGGGTGAACCAAGTAAAAATCACTTTTTCCTTGTGATTTCATTACTATATTACTTTCAGTGCATCATCATCATATTATATTAGAAAGGACATTAACATTAAATAGCATAACATGTGACCCTCATAATAAATAGGTCATCATCTAGTGGGGCATGAAGAACATTGGAATGAATATCCATACACTAATTCACCCCCACCCCTCGAAGTGCATCTAGGCCACTTTTGGACCTAAACAATTGTCTATACATTGAATTTCAGTTTATTTTAAGTGTTATTATAGTTGATATTATGAAATATGATTCATTCCTTAAATACTGTTTTCCATCATTTAGAATTGGTTCTTAGTGAAAGGAATGGAAACCATATGAATTTTCATATCCCATGTAGGTATTTCCCCAGAAGAAAGATAATGATGCTGGTTATGGAGTTGTGACTAGTGATATGAAACATATAACTATGCTGGGATAGCTAACTAAGGATATGAACAACAATCATACCTATATTGAGCAACCTGAACCACAACATGGATGAGAAATTTTAGGCTTCCTTATGCGACAATAGCCACATTCATTAAATGGTGATACAAACCAATTCATAGTAGAGCAGTGGATAAGATCCTTAGAGAAAACATTTATCACATGGGGAAGTAACAAAATGGGAAGTTTGTAATGAAATTTTATCATTAATTAGGATATGATGATCAATAGTGGTCACTAATTCAATACATAAACGAGGATGAAGGGATTGAAAATATAAAATGGAGGGATTTTAAGGAAAGATTATCAGAAAAATAATTTCCTCTTGAAAAATGATGGTATATGTAAGGGAAGATTCTAAATCTATGAAAAAGGGAGGACAAGATATTTCAAAAGTATTAAAATATCTTCACAAGGTTAGAAAAGCATTCCACGAACTAAAAATATAATCAACAAAGCAAGATTGATCGATTCATTGATGGTTTAAAAAAATTTATCTGAATGGAACTAGTCTCCCAATGTTTCTCATCATATGAAGATATTGTCTCATGTATTATGAAGACAAAAATAAATTTCGAAGGCATATTAATTTAATGGAATTCACGAGAATAAGAGGTTTATTGAAAACTCTAGAAAAGAAAATAATCAAAAGGGGAACATAGGGAGATTTTATTTTTTATCCTGTGATAATTGTGTGATGAAGCACCCTGGTACGTTCCAAGAGGTTATTTGTGTTTGTTACAAGTGTGGTGGAAAAGGAAACCAATCCCATGATCGTGTGGTAAATTATGAAGTCACCAATGTTCCATTATATAATTTCAATGATATGAGACATTATGTAAATTACAGTCATATGCATCATGGAAACATTCCCAAGAGAAGTACAAGGGAGAAAGGTTAATCATATGTGATCATAACTGTTGAGGTTGAAGTTCCTAATGATGTACTGGAATTTACATTTATTGTTTCCTCAAGAAAATGAAATTACTTTATTTTATTCTAGATCATCTCATTATTTTATATCATCCCAGTATTACAATATAATTATACATTCCAATTTGATTTATTAAAAGATTTGTCAGTCAATGCTCCTAATGGAAATAACCTAGCAAAAACTTTGTTTTAAATAGTCCCCCTTATGACAGCCAAATGTACTTTAGTTTCTGACATTATCATTATACCCATGATTAACATTGATGTAATCTATGGTATGAATTGGATTTCAATCTATGATGATAGAATCTATTATAAAAATAATGAGGTCAATTTTTTTGATAATGTTGTAGAATCCCTTATATGTAGAGAAGAAACCCCATCATTTGATTCATTTCTAAATCCACCCCAAATATCCGTTCTAAATTAAATTATTGGGGAGGAAGTGAAACAAATATCATTGGGTGAGTAAAGAAATCTTCAAATTGAGTATGTACATATTGTGCAAGAATACGTTTTTGTGTTTCTATAGGATCTACAAAGACATCCTATGGTGCAGGAAATTGGGTTATCAAATGATTTAATTTATGTACAAGGCCTATATCAAATAATACATATAGAATGTTCATAGTGGAATTAGTATAAATGAATAAACAACTAAACTAATTTAGTGATAGAGTATTTATCCACCCTAGTGTTTCACATTAAAGATCCCATGATCTCTTTGTTAATAAAAAAGATAGATCCATGAGGCTATACATTGGATATAAACAAATTAATTCTATTAAAATAAAGGAAAAGTATCCTCTTCATCTTATTAATGATTTATTTGATGAACATTATGGGGCCATATTTTTTTTAAATATTTAACTTCGATTTGGATATCATAATTTGTGTAAGAGGAGGGAAAATATTCTAAATACAACATTTGGAACTAGGTTGGGGCGTTATTAGTTTACAGTAATGCCTTTTGAATCAAATAATGTACCCTATATATTCATGGATCTAACGAACTGAGTCTTCAAGTAATATCTAATTGATTTTTTATTGTATTTATTGATTATATCTTAGAATACTCCAAAATATAGGAATATAATAAGAATAAATTGTGTATTATTCTAATGTATCTTTAAAGAAACGCATTATATGAAAAGTTTATAAACTATTATTTTTGGCTTCATTCTGTTAGTTTTCTTGGACATATTTTTTCTAAAGATGGAGACTTTTTTATCCTTCAAAGTCAATGAAAAATTTTAATTTCCATACACCAACAGACATAACTGAGGTACATAGTTTTATTGGCTTAGCAGGTTATTATTGGTGGTTCATTTAGAACATTGCCCGATTAGCAAACCTATTAACTATGAATACTCGTAAAGGGGTTAAGTTCTTATGGAATAAAAAATGTCAATAATGTTTTGAATATTTAAAAAATAGGTTAGTGAATGGTCCAATATTGACTCTACCATCGGGAAATAGTGTATTTGTAATTTATGGAGATGTATTAAATAATTTACTTCGCTATGTACTTATACATAATGATAGATTTATTGCTTATGAATCATGGTAGTTATTAAATCATGAACAAAATATTTCAATTCAAGATCTTGAGTTATCAGTTGTAATATTTTCTCTAACGATATGGAGATAATATCTCCCTAGTGAGAGATGTGAGAAATATATAGATCACAAGATCACGAAATATATCATTTCATAGAAATAAATCAACATGAGGAAAATGTGATGGCTCTAACTACTAATTGATTATAATTGTTCAATACATAACTTCTCTGGAAAATAAAATATGCTAGTTAATTCCTTGAGTTTTAAGGATCTTGATGTTTTAATCAAAATGATAATTGAAAAGGATTCTCTATACATGGATATAGAGAGGATGGATATGGGAATTATTAAATAATTTGAAACAACACTACATTTTCTAAGGTATCAAAATCATCTTTATTTGAAATAATTGAATCTTAACTATATGATGATGAGAATATTCAAATAATAATTAGAGGATTAATGATGGGAAGTTATATAACATCATGGGGGAGGATGGATTTCTAAAAATTGGGAATAAAATATGTGTTCCCTCTATAAGATATCTAAAAAGGTAGTTAATGGATGATGCCCAAAGATAAATTTTCTCTATATTCCTTATTGGTACTAAGATGTATTGATATTTTAAGGAACATTTTATTTGGGACAACATGTAATGGGAAATTTTTTATTATGTATCATGTGGTTTAGTTTATCAATAATTGAATTAAACGATGATCCAAATATTAGAAGACATATTGAGATAATGCTTTCCTGAATATCAGGGTAAGTGGGATGAGTATTTACCTTTGGTTGGTGTAGTTTTTCTATAATAATAGTTTCAATTAAATTATTAAAATGGCACCAAATGAATCATTCTACAGAAATACATGTAAAACAACAACATGTTAGGATGAAGTTGGAGAAAGAAATCATGTAGGACTGGAGCATGTGGATGAAACCACAGAAAATATAAAGACTATTCAAACCCATATCAATGAATCTCAATGAAAGAAAAATATCGATGTTCTTAATCAAAGGAAGGATTTGGTATTACATGTGGTAGATCATAATTTTTTAAAAGTATCTTCTTGAAAGCGTTTTTTAATATTTGGGAACAAAGGAAAATTGATCCCCATGTATAATGGTCCTTTGGGGATTCTTGAGAGAATATGAGCTGTGTCCTTTCATATGGAAATGCCGCCTCACATATTTAAGGTAAACAATGTGTTATATGTCTCTTAATTAAGTAAGTTCATGCCATCAATAACTCATGTACAATCTTCTAAAATTATAGAATTTGAACATGAATTATCTAATTCAAAATTCCTATTCAGATTCTAGAAACCAATGAACAGGTGTTGTGGAATTGGACCACTTGGCTGGTAAAGGTATTTTGAAAAAAACCTACAACTAAAGAGGAAACGTGGGAACTTGCGGAACTTATGATGATGAACTACCAAAATCATTTTATGAGGTAATATTCTTGTAATTTCAAAGTTGACATTTTTTTAAGGAAGATGAATATATCTCAGCAAAAAAATTTATTTAAATTTAATATATAATGATTAAAATACATGAGTCTCTACAATGAAAACACTTTTTGATTAAAAATTTAATTATAATCTTGCTGTAATTTTTTTTCTTCACTGTTTTTTATTTTGAAAAAGAGTCACACAAAGGTGCGATCAGTAATATATATAAAGCCTGATAGGATCAATATTTTTTTTTAAATTATATTCACCCCTATTAATAGTAATGTACCTTTATGTATAGTAGTATAACCCTTATAAAGAGTAACCTAACCCCTGAATGTAGATATAAAATTATTTCACCTTATAAATGAGAGTGAATATTTTTAAAATTAATAATTAAATGTTGATATTTTTTGTGAGTAAATAAATACTTATTTATAATTTTAATTTAATAAATTTATTTAATATTTAACTCATTTTCAGAAAAATATCCCAAATAAATATCTATTTTCCCAATGATTTTGTGGTAATTTTATGATATGTTAGTTAATTTCTGAAAGTATTATAAAATCCGTTTAAAATTTTAAATCTGTATTTTTTTAAGCAAATAATAATTTTATTTAAAAATTAAAATTTCATATATAGTAAAAATTAATCCTATAAAAAGGGTCCATTTTTTAATTCTACGTGTTGAATATTTTGTTATGGTTATTTATTTTTGTTTTTTTATCAAATAATTGAATATTTATTTAATTGTTAAATAATAAAAATTAATGATAAATGAAAAACACAAGATTTATTACTTCATAGTTGATGTATAGATGATGATAGAACAATTGGTTCAATATCCAATTCACTTGTTACAACTTCTTGTCAGATTAATCAACACTATTTTTTATTTTGAGCAACATAATAAAACAATGAATATGATTTTCAAAAACCCCGATTTCCACCAGTATAAAAAACACCCCTCACTCCCTCCTATATTCAATGGTCTATGAATTGAATATTATCAATATTCTACCCAAATACTTATCATGAGTTTCTCCCCATATTCAGGAACACATTATCTTTCCAAAATACCAAAACTCTTCCCTGTAAGGAGGTTCTCAAAGATGCTATTTCATGAGGTAAATCTTCTTCATTTTTCATTTATTTTCATTTAAATTTATATTATTTTATTAATATCTCCTAACACCATTTATCCAATTTATAATGATAAATACGGTTTCATCTATATTATATAATTACATTGTGTTAATTTAATAACCATTATTAATCACATCACTATCCCTCTTTGGTTTTATAAAAAATCATATTCGGGGAGGTGCCAATTTTCAAAATTCGTGGATAATGATGTTTTGATACAAAAATTCACTTCAAATATGTTCGTGAAACCATTTAATGATTATAATTGATTATAAAATATAAAATATAACCCTTATTATTTTTTTCATGAAATATTTACATAATACTATACGAAAAGAAAAAATGAGTTTGTTATGATCAATATTCGCTGTAATAATCAATAAAATTATCACTAATTTTTTTATATAATTATTTATCCTCAAAATACATAAAAAAGTATACATAAAAAATTTACACTTCTATAATTTATTTTTAAACATTTAATTCCAATTCTTGCAAATTAAACCAATTTTAAATGTACTGCATTACTTATAATCAGTTGAACAGATCCTGAAATCAAGGAAATGAACACTCCCAAATGACATAATTAAATCATAAGACATTTAAATATGGACATAAATGAACTTAATAAAACTATAATAAATCAAATACAAGTTTATAATATTCTTAATAAATAAATATAATTTTTTATTTTTTTATTTAGGATGTTAAGGTCATGTGCAGAACACAATCAGACATAAGGTAAGGGGTTTTTTACCCTAACCACCAATTTTTGGGTAACTCTTATTCTATAAATACTTCAATTAAATTATTAATTATTTTTGTTGAATCCTCGTGAATTATGTTTTAATATTATATATATTTTTATTGGAAGAAATATGTCTTTCTTTAATGTGGAGTTATATGTTTTAGAAGGACATTTTATAAATTCTTCCAGATAAAGAATTTCATTTTGATGGAACTTCTTGATTTTTTTCCTATTTTCAGATTCCCTATATAATATGTTTTTAGCCACCATTATTTTTCTAAAATTACATATTTTATTATAAAAAATATATTAATTCCCTTCTAGTTTAATGAAATTGTTTCCCAATATAACTCTTCTTTTCAAAGTGAATGAGTATTTATCTTAAAAATAACTTGATGATTTTATTTGAATATTTTCATCTATTTTAAATAACTTGTGTAATCTTAGGTTTTATTGGGATAAAACATTTATTATATCATCATAAAAATTTTATTTACTAGTATATGATTATATTGACTTTGGATGTGATATCTTGATACCATTCACCATATTACATAGAATGGATAGTGGTCATACTTAATTATTGGAGAATGTTATTTACAATGAATAAGTTAGGTTCATTATGAATATATATGTTCTTTATATTTATCATTATTAATATGTGGAAAAACTATGACTTATTATGTGGTAGGTTGGGCCTGTTATATCCTTTCAGTGCATCAGTAGGTCTCAAGAGACAAGCTAGTTTGGGTTTTTACCTATTTACATATGGTCTTAGCATGACGCCCTGAACGAATGGTTATTATGTCTAAAATTATTAATTCCCTAATTATGAAACAATATATAGATATTATATGTGATCATTCGACTACTAGAATATCAATGGTTATGATTTATGAAATTATCTAAACTATTTTTATTAATTCCATATTATACTCAAGTTCATTTTTTACGTCATGTGATTTTAGTTATTCATCATGAATAGTTTTTATGATTATGATTAATTCAACTGTATTATTTACAATTACTAAGCATCTGATCTCCCCCCTTTCTTATGTTTTATATATCCCTAGGATCTGATGAAGTATTTTATGAATGACTTTCACTGTTAATCTTGGAGTTATTGGGTTTACTAATTGATAGTCTATATTGTCTTTCACTTCAAGTTGTAATGTTGAACTTATGTATGTATCTGGTCTTCCAAAACTACTATACTATTCATTTAATTTGTATATTGAATTATTGTGATCATCCCAATGTAATAAAATAATGCACCGGCTCTAAGAAATTGGGGTCGAGGTGTTACATGGAAATTGAACATGTACCACCACATTGAATACATTGAATTATTAATGATACATTAGAATGAACTCTATTTTATAAAATCATGTTAATAAAAGTCTTAAATTTCATACAAAGTTCTAATTCCCAATTTCCTCCCTTACTATATGATTTTCATATTCATATCCACTTAAGGTAATTCCCTTAGTTATTCTTCCAACATATTTAATAAGTTTAATGTTGGATATTTTAAGATAGTAGATCTTCATTTCAGGTATAGATCTTGATTTTGGGTTTTTGTTAGGTAAAATAATGAAATGATTATTTTCTAAGTACACGCTATGTGCTTTTGAGTACAAATTCTGTACCTGGTGGATTATTACAGTCATGTACTAGCCATGTAATTGCAGAATACATGGGTGTGTGGTGACATATAAGACTGCCTAAGGAGGGGGATGGTTAACGACACTATATAAACATGTAAATTTAATTGTCATGCTGTGTTTTCTATTTAATTGATATATTAGGGGGGGCTAATGTCCAGAACCAATTTACTATACTTGTGTTTTGTACATATGTTCTTGAGAATGAAGAAAAAATACAGACCCCTAGTTTCTTTATCTAACCTATGATTGAGATATTTTGAGGTACATTATTATCCCACCGGTGAGTTCTCAATTCCTTTACAGACCTTCTCCCTCATTCATTATCTAGTCTGTTTTTCAAGGATCAGGTTTTTTCAGTTTTATGTAGATATTTACCAATCTTGTTTGATTAAAGGTCCAATTTTCAATGGTATTGATCATATGACATTAAGGTAGGTGGTTGATAACATTCGTTGATGGTCATTAGATTATATATGCTAAAAGTGTTTCATACCCATGATTGAGGTATTTTTATAGTTGGAATTAAAACTTGTTTATTACCTGTTATTGTTGGGTTGATTGAAAAGGGGTTGTAGCTTACGATTATGGTTATTTACCTTGATATATATTAAATGATTGATTAGGGTGGAGTTGGTTTGATTATAAGAAATTCATGCGATATGATATCTGAATGTTTATCCATATAGTAGTTATAGTTTACATGGGTTGTTTTTATATTATGTGCACACTGATTTCCAATGGACTGTGAGGGCCTTGGACCACGAAGACTTTGGGGACTTCCACATTATTTACATAGGACCGTGGGAGACTCAGTTTAGATGTTTGATATAGGGGAATTGACTGTGACAGCTACCCAAGAGGTCGTTATAATTTATTGATGTTATGTTGACCCATGGGTATTGACCATGAGTATAAGGCCCCAGCCTTAAACCTTACTTAATCTTGAGTTATTACAAGATTACACATTGAGGATCTTTTCAGGTTTAGATTTTTAGAGAATTAGACCATGAAACTTGCATTACATTCCACATTTAAACAAAGTGGTTACATAAAAGACAGTATTCATTCTTCCCATCAACGGGAACATATTTAAAATAAAACATGGATTCTTTCTTGACACATCTTTGACACTATCATCACATCATGTACCCTTCCCTTGACCTGTGAAAAACATTTCAAAAACATGGGATGAGCATAAAAAGATTAGTAAGGGATATATAGATATGGAAAGGAAACATGAGTACATGTATACATAAGAATGAAATCATACTTTACCCATAAAACATTGGCATATCAAATCATGAATAAATCATAGAAATCATAAGACATAAAGGTAACTTGAGGCATTCATAACATTCTTACATAGGGAGTAACCCTCTTGGTTACGTTTGGAATACCCATCACAGTATATTCCCTAAATCTCTTCGGAGAAACCTTAACGTTTCACTGCTTCGCGTTACCCAATGCATTGGAGAGCTATATCGGGCTTACCCGACCTTAGTTTATCACGGAACCACCCGTTCTTCATAACAATGCCCAATAACCATAACATAATCATATCACATAAACATGAATAAAGTAAACATAACATTTCCACATTTCAATCACAATATAACATTTTAGGATATTGAAATAATGAATCCATTCAAAAAGAAACCATTTCCAAAACCATTTAAAACATTTAATAAAGAGATTTTTGAATCAAAGTGTCCCATACCACCGTGAAGCTTTTAACATTTTAAACCATTAATATCCATATAAATAAATCCTTAAAACCATTTTTAAAACATGGATATTAATAAGAACAAATAATTAAAACATTTAAAACGATATTTTTGTTAAAGGGGTTTTACCAAAATTAGAGACACTTGAATACAATAATCGAGGAATAACATTTATTCAGAACATTATAATATCATGAGAATAAAAGGATTCATGATATAATACTCCAAAGGACATTATATACACCATATAAGAGTGAATTGGTGCATAACAACAATGAACCCTCAATAGAAATGTCAAATGTGACGAAATCCCTTATAAAGAAGGTATCCTTAAATTAAGGACAAATAAATCTCAAAAATATGTGTGACAAATATATATACACCCAATATAAGTGGATATTAAGTGTAAAACAATAAAAGGTCATTCACACATATTCAATGGATGACATATTCAATGACTACAAGTTGAACCCAAAGAAAACGAAATTGGGTTAAAAAGTTCCCTTGACAGCCTAACAACATCACATCAAAATGAGTTAATGAGAGAAAAAAAGTGTATCTCATCACTGGGAAATAAAATTTACATCAATAAGGATATATGAGAACATATCCCAACATAACAATATGTAAATTAAAAGATCCAACAAAATAAGTCTTTTAAAAAAAAGAGGAGGGTGAAAGGTTCCCTTACCGACTTGGATATCTTTCAAAACATACACCCCATGAAAGAAGGACAATAGATCATTGATGTAAATACTCATAAATGAAAGTATATTACACAAATAGTATAATAATGGGCAGTACATACACCACTCAATGGAATTTGTGGCAAATGTATCATAAATCTCACGGGAATAAAAGTG
Organism: Viscum album; assembly: GCA_963277665.1. Lineage (NCBI taxonomy): Eukaryota > Viridiplantae > Streptophyta > Magnoliopsida > Santalales > Viscaceae > Viscum > Viscum album. The sequence continues at coordinate 1,088,111,215 of OY728158.1, forward strand.
AGGTGAAAAATCCCTTACGAAAACTCGGCAGCCTAACGGCGCCACATAAAACTTCCGAATATGGATTGATGAGATCAAATAGGGAATCTCATCACATTAAAATAAAATTTACAGAAAGAGGAATATAAAAGAACATCCCCCAACATTACAAAGAGGAGCCTAAAATAAGTGACATAATGGAGAGTACTTAAAAAGAAAGAGAGAGGTTAGATCTCTTATGAATATTCGTCAGCCTAACGGCGCCACTCAAAACTTCCAAAATAGATTGATGAGAGAGAATAGGGTCTCTCATCACATGAAAATAAAAATTACAGTAAGAGTAATATAAAATAACATCCCAATCATAAGAAAGATGAGCTTAAAAGAAATGACATAAAAGAGTGTACTTTAAAAGAAATAGAGTTGTAGGATCCCTTACCTCGGGTCCGACTTGACTCGATCGTTCTTTAATATCCTGAATAATAAACTTGAGTTAATTTCTAACTATTTAAGAACCTTTTTCATGTTCATTATTACTTTTATTCCACTTATTACCATGTCATAAACATTATGTATTCATTTAAGTTAATAATATTTGTTTTGCCCATATTTGGTTCTTAAGTCGAAAGTGGACTTCTTACAATTACATGTTGTTCGTGTGGCCAATTGATTATTATATCCAGAATTGTATTCATGATGTAGATATCATATATTTCATATATATCCCGTACATTCATTAATTTATAACGTTACATAATCATTTAGAGGTAAGAAATGAAATGCACCGTTCATGGAGACGGTAAGCCGTACGTACGCATGAACGCTACTTCCATTTCTATTTCATATTTTATAGAATGGAATAATAATGATATAAAGGTATATTATAATTCCAGTATAATATCATATATAATATCATATTTCCATCCTTTATACATCCCACATAGGGTATTTAACGAATCAAATCACTTTGAGGGGGCGGTAGTCCGCACTTCCTTAAATGAAGATATCGCGTATACCCATAATGGAAGCCATAAAGGTAAGCCAAAAATGAAAAATACAGAAGCATAAATAAAACATAAACATATTATATATCATATATAAAAATAGTTACATCATAATGGCCACCTTTGAAGGTGTTAAATGAGTGTTGAACAATAATCGTTTCGGGAGGCAGAATTTCACCATCCACGGAAACCGTATGTTCATTAACCATTTGATGTAGTTGTGTGAGAGTGTAGCTCAAATAAATCTTATAACAACATCCTATTATATTGAAGATACTGGTGTTGTTACAAAATATGTAAATAAAAAGAGTTTAGGGGGTTGGAGAAGCAAAATAAAACAAATGACCATGAGAGAAAGAATTACCTTTAAAAGTGTAACTCCTTTTGATTTGAGCCTAAAGGATTCCTTTGAAAGGATTCTGCCCAAAGGGAATCCTCTAGGATGAGGATAGGGATGTGGAGAGAGTAAATGGACAGGGTTTGGCCGATCCAAAGGATTGAAGAGTGTGTGAAATGAGGTAGAGGTGGGGGCCTTTTATAAGAGGAGAGGAAGGGTACTTTTGGAATGTAAAGAAATATTACTTTACTTGAAAATGTGTTTCGGTTTTAAAAGGTCCCACATTGAAATAATTCGTGGATAAGGTGATAAGGTTTCGAAATCCACTCATCCAATTGGTTTTGGACATGTGTAGCTCATAGATTTTACATTATCTTTCTATTTTATTTAAATCGTCAAATAATGATGTCATCGCTGCATCATTATTATGTCATAAATTATTAAATTTATTTAATGTCTAAAAATTATAAAAAAACTACTATGATATAGGAAATCATTTTATATTTCCAATTACTATTTATAATCAAACTTTGTACTTGTATAACCCCAGTTAAAAATTGTTTGCGTAAAACATATTATGTTTGTGTCATTTTCACTTTAACATTAAATAAAAAGTAATTTATGTCATTTCCCAACAAAAGTGGATCCATGGGGTCCCCAAGTTGACCCATGGCATGTCATGGTCGGCCATGACACAACCAATGAGGTTGGGACATGTTTCTAGGTCATTTCATGTTATTAAAGTATTATTTATACCTTAAACTACCCTAATTACCACTAATCGTGATTAAGAACTTAATAAGTTACTATTCACCAAAAAAATTATTTTAATCTCAATGAACCACATTTTACATACTAATGACAACCATGTATGTCGGATTTTCAAAATTCAATACACATTAGTGGTAAACTTTCATTTAACTGAAAAATCAGTTTGCTTGATTATCACTTAGTGGTTTCACTATTCATCAAAAATTGAAGTTTTTCAGAAAATTACCAAAAATTCTCCCTAAGCTATATTTGATATTCCGAATTCAAAAATGAAGTCCGCTTTAAAAAATTCAAAACATATTAGTCACATTAATTAATTTAATAATTAATTCCCGCTGTCAGAGCAAATAGCGTGTTTTTATAAAACAATAAGTATCAAATGATTGACAGTAGTTTAAGTCTGATTTTAAAGTGAAATTAATTCCAACGACCACTATTGGATTTAATGGTAAAAATATTTTCTAATTTCACTTTAAAACCAATTCAAAATATAATCTAATCATATAAATAAATTAGATTAAAAAGTGGTTTTGAATTAAAATACAACATTTTACACTATTCATTAAAAAATGATCTTTATCGGAAAGATACCAAAAATTTACACAAAGTAAATTTTGATGTCCCGATTCTTAATAAGAGTTTTATTTGGTCCAAAAGAATTTTTAAGAGTGAACAAAACTATATTTAATGACGGTTCTCCATCAAAAGGTGATAAGTGAACCTTTAGTGAAAACTAGGGCATATACGCCTAAAATTGAATTATTTCCGTATTTTAAGCCTTTAGCTTTTATTGGATAAATTTAAAAACATTTAAAAACATATATAATCATATTTTAGTTATTTCTATCCATTCCCACCATTACAACTGCTACATGTTAACTACCATTTGAAATAATATTATTTTATTATTTAGAGTGCAACGTAAGATTCCCAAGAAACTCGTTGTTGCGTGTTGGGTACGCCATCGAGTATAGCGTCCCCTTTAAAGTCATATTAATATTTTATTCACAAATATGGATAAATATGAAAATTTAATATTCATTATTTACCTGGGGTGTTACATCCTTCCCCCCTTTTGGGAATTGCGTCCTCGCAATTTTAAATTTGCGCTTGGAAACATCCTTGAAAGTCCCACATCGGAGAAGAGTCGGTAAAACAATCACTTTAAAATAAAGAAAGATAAGTACAAAGGTCACCCGAGTTAACCCATACTAGGATTCCAAGTATGAAAATATGGACATGGAGGAAAAAACAAAGGGTCATTTTCTGATGGAGAGTGATAGAAAACATGTTTAGGAGAAAGTCAACCACGAGAAAATCACAAACTTGTGATGGGTTAAACGGTATTCGATTCCCCAGTAGGAAAAGTTAATAGACAACATTTTGTTTTAAGTTACTTTTTATTGAGGAATTTATTCATAAGGAAGCATAATCACTTATCATGTTGACTTTCAACTTTTACTAGATTCCTTAGTCAAACTCATATTTTTTCCAAAAGACGAGTATTTAGGGAGACTTGTTCGCATTAAGAGTACTATAATCAACTTCTAGAGAATCACCTAATCCCCAAAAGAGAACTATATACATCCCATGTTTTTAGGCTTTAACCAAAACCAAAACCAAAAAGGTTAGTACAAGATCAGATAATCCAGAAAATGATAACCTCTTATAAAAAGAAAATCTATTCTTAATCTCCAAAATTTGTCCAAAAAAACCCAAATTTCAATGAGGACCATCCGATAAACAATTTGTCTATAAAATTCTTCAAAGTAAACCAATATAAGATTGAAACCCAAATATTTGAAGGATTTAGTCACATAGTCTTCCAAGTTAAATCGTAACATTTATCTCCAAACAACATCAGTTGCTCCTAAAGTATCGTTTTGAAAAGTAATTAACCTAATAACATATCCTCCATGATAGGTTAATCATTTTCATAAATAACCCAAAATCAACTTACTCTTAATTCATAAAATCATATATCTAGAATGAATCAGTCAAAAAAACCAGGGACTTCACGTAGTCCAGTGGTAGGCGATAAATACCAGTCGCACTTTGGTTGTGGGTTCGATTCCCGCAGCTTTGTCCGACGCGACGGGATGTCACACGGTCTGTGTGTTGTCCTTTTTCCAAAACTATATAATTCTTAAAACATTCTCCAAAATGAGATAAAATCATCAACAATAATCATAACATATTTTAACCTCAAGTTTATCTCATTCCTTTCATTTTCCATCATATCATAGAGTAACCCATAATTACCTCAAAAGTAAGGATCATATAAACCCTAATGGTTACCTTAATAATTATTACCTGAATTTCCACATCGAGTTGGCCATCTCGTACATGATGCATTAGAGAACTCACCAAGGTTGATGTGATTGATCATGACTCCTTGATAGTTGATTTAGAACAACTATTAGATTCCTTATTGAATCCCCCATCTCATCCAGTATCTTAATCAGAGAACCACCACAGTTTCCTTCAAACCCATTGTCACTTTGGTGCCTGCTAGATCCAGCCATTTACTAAAACCAAAAAGGTCAGTGTGAGTATATCAACAAAACCATCAGGTACTAATGAGTAAGATAAACACTAAGATATACTTACTCATTCACTTTATCTAAAACTAGGACTCTTTCTGAAATCCTAACCATTATGGTAATGTCACTTATGCTTAAAGAATACCCTAACCTCTAAAGTTATCTAAACCGACCTTTGATACCAACTATAAGGCCCCAGTCTTAAACCTTACTTAATCTTGAGTTATTACAAGATTACACAATGAGGATATTTTCAGGTTTAGAGTTTTAGAGAATTAGATCATGAAACTTGCATTACATTCCACATTTAAACAAAGTCGTTACATAAAAGACAGTATTCATTCTTCCCATCAACGGGAACATATTTAAAATAAAACATGGATTCTTTCTTGACACATCCTTGGAACTATCATCACATCATGTACCCTTCCCTTGACCTGTGAAAAACATTTCAAAAACTTGGGATGAGCATAAAAAGCTAAGTAAGGGATATATAGATATGGAAAGGAAACATGAGTACATGTATACATAAGAATGAAATCATACTTTACCCATAAAACATAGGCATATCAAATCATGAATAAATCATAGAAATCATAAGACATAAAGGTAACTTGAGGAATTCATAACATTCTTACGTAGGGAGTAACCCTCTTGGTTACGTTTGGAATACCCATCACAGTATATTCTCTAAATCTCTTCGGAGAAACCTTAACGTTTCACTCCTTCGCGTTACCCAATGCATTGGAGAGCTATATCGGGCTCACCCGCCCTTAGTTTATGACGGAACCACCCGTTCTTCATAACAATGCCCAAGAACCATAACATAATCGTATCACATAAACATGAATAAAATAAACATAACATTTCCACATTTCAATCACAATATAACATTTTAGGATATTGAAATAATGAATCCATTCAAAAAGAAACCATTTCCAAAACCATTTAAAACATTTAATAAAGAGATTTTTGAATCAAAGTGTCCCATACCACCTTGAAGCTTTTAACATTTTAAACCATTAATATCCATATAAATAAATCCTTAAAACCATTTTGAAAACATGGATATTAGTAAGAACAAATAATTAAAACATTTAAAACGATATTTTGGTTAAAGGGGTTTTACCAAAATTAGAGACACTTGAATACAATAATCGAGGAATAACATTTAGTCAGAACTTTATAATATCATGAGAATAAAAGGATTCATGATATAATACTCAAAGGACAGTATATACACCATATAAGAGTGAATTGGTGCATAACAATAATGAACCCTCAATAGAAATGTCAAATGTGACGAAATCCCTTATAAAGAAGGTATCCTTAAATTAAGGACAAATAAATCTCAAAAATATGTGTGACAAATATATATAAACCCAATATAAGTGGATATTAAGTGTAAAACAATAAAGGTTTATTCACACATATTCAATGGATGACATATTCAATGACTACAAGTTGAACCCAAAGAAAACGAAATTGGGTTAAAAAGTTCCCTTGACAGCCTAACGGCATCACATCAAAATGAGTTGATGAGAGATAAAAAGTGTATCTCATCACTGGGACATAAAATTTACATCAATAAGGATATATGAGAACATATCCCAACATAACAATATGTAAATTAAAAGACCAAACAAAATAAGTCTTTTAAAAAAAGAGGAGGGTGAAAGGTTCCCTTACAGACTTGGATATCTTTCAAAACATACACCCCATGAAAGAAGGACAATATATCATTGATGTAAATACTCATAAATGAATTTATATTAAACAAATAGTAGAATAATGGGCAGTACATACACCACTCAATGGAATTTGTGGCAAATGTATCATAAATCTCACGGGAATAAAAGTGAGGTGAAAAATCCCTTACGAAAACTCGGCAGCCTAACGGCGCCACATAAAACTTCCGAATATGGATTGATGAGATCAAATAGGGTATCTCATCACATTAAAATAAAATTTACAGAAAGAAGAATATAAAAGAACATCCCCCAACATTACAAAGAGGAGCCTAAAAGAAGTGACATAAAAGAGAGTACTTAAAAAGAAAGAGGTTAGACCTCTTACGAAAGTTCGGCAGTCTAACGGCGCCACTCAAAACATCCAAAATGGATTGATGAGAGAGAATATGGTCTCTCATCACATGAATATAAAAATTACAGTAGGAGTAATATAAAAGAACATCCCAATCATAAGAAATATGATCATAAAAGAAATGACATAAAAGAGTGTACTTTAAAAGAAAGAGAGTTGTAGGATCCCTTACCTTGGGTCCGACTTGACTCGATCGTTCTTTAATCTCCTGAATAATAAACTTGAGTTAATTTATAATTCTTTAAGAACCTTTTTCATGTTCATTATTACTTTTATACCACTTATTACCATGTCATAAACATTATGTATTCATTTAAGTTAATAATATTTGTTTTGCCCATATTTGGTTCTTAAGTCGAAAGTGGACTTCTTACAATTACATGTTGTTCGTGTGGCCAAATGTTTATTATATCCAGAATTGTATTCATGATGTAGATATCATATATTTCATATATATCCAGTACATTCATTAATTTATAACGTTACATAATCATTTAGAGGTAAGAAATGAAATGCACCGTTCATGGAGACGGTAAGCTGTACGTACGCATGAACGCTACTTCCTTTTCTATTTCGCATTTTATAGAATGGAATAATAATGATATAAAGGTATATTATAATTCCAGTATAATATAATATATAATATAATATTTCCATCCTTTATACATCCCACATATGGTATTTAACGAATCAAATCACTTTGAGGGGGCGGTAGTCCGCACTTCCTTAAATGAAGATATCGCGTATACCCATAATGGAAGCCATAAAGGTAAGACTAAAATGAAAAATACATAAGCATAAATAAAACATAAACATATTATATATCATATATAAAAATAGTGACATCATAATGACTAACTTTTAAGGTGTTAAATGAGTGTTGAACAATAATCGTTTCGGGAGGCAGAATTTCGCCATCCACGGAAACCGTATGTTCTTTAACCATTTGATATAGTTGTGCGAGAGTGTAGCTCAAATAAATCTTATAACAACATCCTAGTATATTGAAGATACTGGTGTTGTTACAAAAGAAGTATACAAAAAGAGTTTAGGGGGTTGGAGAAGCAAAATAAAACAAATGACCATAAGAGAAAGAATTACCTTTAAAAGTGTAACTCCTTTTGATTTGAGCCTAAAGGCTTCCTTTGTAAGGCTTCTGCCCAAGGGAAATCCTCTAGGATGAGGATAGGGATGTGGATAGAGTAAATGGGCAGGGGATGGCCGAGCCAAAGGCTTGAAGAGTGTGTGAAATGAGGTAGAGGTGGGGGCCTTTTATAAGAGGAGAGGAAGGGCACTTTTGGAAAGTAAAGAAATATTACTTTACTTGAAAATGTTTTTCGGTTTTAAAAGGTCCCACATTGATAGAATTCGTGGATAAGGTGATAAGGGTTCGAAATCCACTCATACAATTGATTTTGGACATGTGTAGTTCATAGAATTTACATTATCTTTCTATTTTATTTAAATCGTCAAATAATGATGTCATCGCTGCATCATTATTATGTCATAAATAATTAAATTTATTTAATGTCTAAAAATTATAAAAAAAATACTATGATATAGGAAATCATTTTACCTTTCCAATTACTATTCATAATCAAAATTTTGACTTGTATAACCCCACTTAAAAATTGTTTCTGTAAAACATATTATGTTTGTGTCATTTTCACTTTAACATTAAATAAAAAGTAATTTATGTCATTTCCCAACAAAAGTGGATCCATGGGGTCCCCAAGTTGACCCATGGCATGTCGTGGTCGGCCATGACACAACCAATGAGGTTGGGACATGTTTCTAGGTCATTTAATTTTGTTATAGTATTATTTATACCTTAAACTACCGTAATTACCACTAATCGTGATTAAGAACTTAATAAGTTACTATTCACCAAAAAAATTATTTTAATCTCATTGAACCACATTTTACATACTAATGACAGCCATGTATGTCGGATTTTCAAAATTCAATACACATTAGTGGTAAACTTTCATTTAACTGAAAAATCAGTTTGCTTGATTATCACTTAGTGGTTTCACTATTCATCAAAAATTGAAGTTTTTCAGAAAATTACCAAAAATTCTCCCTAAGCTATATGTGATATTCCGAATTCAAAAATGAAGTCCGTTTTACAAAATTCAAAACATATTAGTCACATTAATTAATTTAATAATTAATTCCCGCTGTCAGAGCAAATAGCGTGTTCTTATAAAACAATAAGTATCAAAAGATTGACACTAGTTTAAGTCTCATTTCAAAGTGAAATTAATTCCAACGACCACTATTGGATTTAATGGTAAAAATATTTTCTAATTTCACTTTAAAACAAATTCAAAATATAATCTAATAATATAAATAAATTAGATTAAAAAGTGGTTTTGAATTAAAATACAACATATTACACTATTCATTAAAAAAATGATCTTTATCGGAAAGATACCAAAAATTTACACAAAGAAAATTTTGATGTCCCGATTCTTAATAAGAGTTGTATTTGGTCCAAAAGAATGTTTAAGAGTGAACAAAACTATATTTAATGACGGTTCTCCATCAAAAGGTGATAAGTGAACCTTTAGTGAAAACTAGGGCATATACGCCTTAAATTGAATTCTTTCCGTATTTTAAGCCTTTAGCTTTTATTGGATAAATGTAAAAACATTTAAAAACATATATAATAATATTTTAGTTATTTCTATCCATTCCCGCCATTACAACGACTACATGTTAACTACCATTTGAAATAATATTATTTTATTATTTAGAGTGCAACGTAAGATTCCCAAGAAACTCGTTGTTGCGTGTTGGGTACGCCATCGAGTATAGCGTCCCCTTTAAAGTCATATTAATATTTTATTCACAAATATGGATAAATATGAAAATTTCATATTCATTATTTACCTGGGGTGTTACAATGAGAGCTACCTAGGAGGAAATTATAATTAATTGATTCTATGTTGACACATGGGTATTGACCGTGACAACTTCCCATGTAGTCATTATACTTGAACAATATTATGTGTGACTAAAGGGGTCAGACCATGAGAGAATTCCAAGAGGGTTTTTTATAAATGGTTGAATGTTGTGATGAGTCTTCCAAGCCAAATAAAAAGCTTGGACTCATTTACTTGATTTATTATATAGTCTTATTAGACATATGTTTTGTTATTATTACACAAGTGAATACAGATCTTTTTCCAGATCTCTGGGTTTAATGATTCAAATTATGAATAATGAATGTAAATTAATGTAATTGAAAACATATGGATTGTTTACTTTGACTACATCCATGTTTATTGCTTCATTTTATAATATGACATGAGATATATATTAATTAAAAATAAGGAACATGTATTATCGGTGTATCCTACTAGGATTCCTCTCACACCAAATTTGGGTCATGTTTTGGACCCAAGAAGATTATATGATTGAAGGTATAGATAAGGGAAATCACCCTTATTCATTTTTTAATTAAGTTATATCAAAGCTGGAGAGCATGGGACCAAGAAGAGGCATCCGATTTTTTTGGCATTTACTGCATTTTGTACATTGGTTTTTGTTTTTTATTTCCTAAATTATGACCTTCTTGGTTACTTTCCAAGACACATGTGTCGTGCATCATTTATAAATTTTCTTCACTTGTTTTATTACTTTCAGTCTTCCACAGTTTACATCTATTATGTGGTATTAATACTTCCTCAACTATTTTATTTTTTATATATATTATTTATACTACTTTAATGAGGGAATTTTTTTCCCACTATCATACCCTAAGCCCTCACTAATAATCATTAGCCTATGGGACATTTGAAAATTCACATGTGGCCTTGTGGCCAACCAGATATAAGCCAACCTTGGGCGACATCCGGATCCAGGAAAATAAAAATATTTTATCTTCCATTATATCTCTTATCTAAATTTTCATATGACTTCCTCAATTTCATAGTTGGTTCATTTTTTATTCTATCTATAATAACTTTTCTAATCATAATTATTTATAGATCATTTGTCATAATAATAATATTCATCACTCCATATCTTATCATTTCACATTTCATATGGGGAAAATCTCAAGATTATCCATGAAATACATTTTTAACATGGTTCCTTCAAGTATAATTCATTAAAAAACAAAAGGTAGTAAACAATAGTGATTAAAACCACCATAGAACTATAGTATGATAATTACATGACAAATTTTACATAAGAATTGTCCTCATGTTGAAAAATATTTTAGTTCATCACAAATCACCCCTGATTTATTATAGGTTTCATGTGGATGGGATATCTCATACTTCTTATCAAAATTTCCTAACAATATAAATCCCGTTTAACAGCTTGTAAATAGAATGTGATAAATTAAACCATATACATAGGGAGCATTAAACTAGGTGTATAGTTAGGTTTGTATTTCATGCACTAAGTGGTGATTGGGTTTATATCCAACAAAACCTTTTAGAGTTATTACATTTATGTATATAAATGATGGATCTTACATCCTCATGATGTCTCTTGAAAATGATTTTTTTCCAAAAAGTCTGGACAACCTCTTCTTTGTCAAAATTTTAGTATGTTATGATTTATATAAACATGTCCATTATATTTATCCCTATGGTATCCACTAATTCTCTCTCATCCTAATTCCTAGTATAGCTAATATATTCATCGAAATTAACTAATCCATTCTTTGAAACAATATATTGTGACCTAGGATTAACATGTATTTATATTATGTAATTTAGATAGCGTAAACATTACATTAAATAATAATCATTCAATTCCAAAAATTGAAGGTTTAGTTTCATTGAAGATTATCAGTATAAGAAACTTATTTTACAACCCTTTTGGCCATTTCACTATAATATTTCAAGACTATAATCCCTCATATATTTATTATACATTATTATTATCTTCATAACATTAGTATATAGAAATATAATAAAAGGGTGAGCTCATATGATCAGTAAGGGTAAACATAATTGATAAAAATCGAATATCATAAGTGAACAAAATATAATAATATCATTATGATAAATATACATAAGAAAATTCAAATCAAATAAGGAGTAGATCATAAATATTGGAATATGACCTCACAAAAAATTATACATGAATCAATATTTTTTTGAATCATGAGTCAACAAAACATGATCCTTGAGATCTTAACACATTCGTGAGAATAATAATAAAACTAAAAATCAATTTTGATCATCTGTTCCTTTATTGGTATACGAAGAATTACTTTCATAATTCAAACTACTAATTACCACATTTAAAATAAACTAGATTAGACTTGAAAATACCCACCTAAATTGATATAAAATTTAAACCATTTCATTATATGGAAATTTAGAACCCCACATTTATTCATCCTCAAGATCCAATTGAAATCATTCGACTATCACATCATTAATAATCAATGGAAAGAAAATAGGTGTCATAAAACACTATAAATAGAAAAAAACATTTTATTATTAAATAAAAAAACCTGGAAATAAAATGGGTTTTATATATATTCAAATGATAAAATCAATAATAATTCCATCAATAATCATTACACTATCAACTAATTGAACATGAATAGGTATCTAGTGACATGATGTAACATTTATGGTAAATGAAATTCCATATAGCTAATAAATAATATGTCATTTATACACTACATATGAAGGTTAAAAAGTTATGTAAATAATTTAACCAGATTAAAAAATTTATGTTATATAAGTAATCATCCTTAAATATTGTGAATAAAAAATAGGGTATTCACAAAGGAACAAAAATGGGTGAAAAGTATGTATTATATATAGTGGATTACTATGAAATAAAAATGCATTGATGGATCATTAATTAAAAATAATATGACATTACATAGGTCATCTAGAGAAAAATGGTTACTGGTAACATTATAATAATATCAATGATAAACATAATTCATATAAAAGGATGTGGATTTAGATGAAATTTTTTTTAACTGCATAAGGATGTATCACTTTGGAAATAAGAAATATCCAAGATATTATTGAAAATATTTAATATATATATAGTTTAGATATAATGAAGAATAATATTTTTTATTATAAACCCATTAATTCTTAAAAATAAATTATCATATAAAATGATAATGATGGTAGAAGGAGATTTTCATATTGAAAATGTCAAAAAGATGTTCCTTTTAAACATTGATGGAAAAACCATATAGAGAATGTTAAAATTTATTTAATGTTATTTGAATAATATAAAATATTATAAAATTACCACAATAAATTATTGTTGTATAGATAATGAGATTTTCAAAATAAACCAATGAATTCTGACTAGAAAAAAGGAGTTTCCTGGTCTAAAGTAAGAGATATGGTTAGATTCACCTTGAAGAAAACAATTGGTCAAAATACGAGTCATGGAGAAATAAAATATGATCATAACATAAATAAAAAAATGAATAAAAAATAAAATTTTGGGAATGATTATATATAATATAAATTCACTTGATTTATTATCATTCAAAAATAATAATTATTTGAAAATAAAATTGGCAACGAAACCCTTGCGGACTGAGAATCATTTTGATCGAACCACATTCAAGATGGGTATCATTTTAATAGAGGGAAATTTAAATAAATTAAATAATATGGATCTAAAACCACCATAGTTATTGTAAAGCATATTAATTATGAAACAATCAGACAATTTTAAAGGCATCATGGTGTCCATTATGAAATAATTTTCCTGAAATTAAATATGTTATTGGGAACCCCTCACCATTGTTCCTACTTAGTGGAATGTGATATAATCCCCAATAAAAAGAAATATTATATTAATATACTATTTATTAACTTTATTTATACATATTAAACTATCATATACTTCATTTGTATTAAATTATTATTATTATATTAGTTATTTTTTGATTAGTTTTAACATCTGTTGTTATAAATACAAGTTGATTATTATGTATAAAAATTGTGAATATGGGATTCATTCTCATTAATTCGGTTTATTTACATCATTCCATGATTAATAAATATATAATATTAATTTTTTAATATTTTTTACTAGTGTCCTATTTTCATTTGGTGAAATACATGAATACGTCTTGTGAAAATGGAAATCAAAATAAATAAGTTTTCGACCGATTTGACAATAAAAAGGATATAAATTAATAATTATTTAAAATATTCAAAATTAATTTCAAAAAATAATTAAAATATCCAAAATATATAATCGATACATAACATTTCCATTATATGATATTCTGTAATTAGTTTTGACATAATTTCAAAAAAATCACTTATATAGTTAGTAAAATCATCCCAAATGGTAAACTTTTTAAATTATTTAATTAGTAAAAATATGTAATTAGATATTAATAATGAGGGATATATAGAGCCTTAAAGGTTTCATAAAAATATTACATCTTCATGTAATATATTATGTTAAAGACAAATGATTAGTGATGAAAAATAATTTTCATCGCTCTTAGAGGCTACAGTCTGCACGCACGGTTGAACGAAGATTTTGTTTTTCTTAATTGATGGGATTAATGTATATATAAAATTAATAACATTAATATTATAATGTTATAGTATATAAATTATAAAAATATCATAACATCAGGTTGTATAGAATAAATATGGATGAAGATAATTAAGAAGATAAGTAATGTAGTTAATAATAGTCTCCTCAGGGTATTGATTTTTCCTTTGAATTATCCTTGGAAAAGAAGTCATTATGAAAAATAATGGGGAGAAGAATATTTTTATCTAAGGATAGAGTTATAGAAAGAGTAATTTGGGATATTTTAAAGAATAAATTAAGAGGATATGTGTGTTTTTATGTTGTGTAAGTGCAACCATTTTATATGTGATGGGAATTGTATTTTTGGATGTAACCATTAAATTTTCAAAAATGTAATTCCACTATGAAAATTTGAATGGATATAAAATAGAAAAAATTGGAGTTAATTTGTCTGTAGGTATATACTCACTTTATATACTCATTATGGAGACAACCTAGTGTTTTATTTCCCTTTTTAGGAACATTTTATCTTTTTTTCTAATTTACTGTCACCATGGAAATAAATTTTCAGCCTTATTAATTATTATTAATGAAAATTTTAATATTTTAAAACTAACATAATTTTATCCTATAAATTTAATATTTTGAATCCATTTTACAAAATAATTATTTTAAGTGTTTTACGTTATAATTTTTAAATAAATGCACATAATATGGAGAAACATTTTTTTAGGATTTTTTTGTTCCCAGGTTAAATATTTTATTTACAAGATACTTTTATAATAAAAATATATTTTACTGAAATATAAATTCTTATTATGATAAATATTATAATTTATTACTCTTTCAATGATATCTGAAATAATATTTCATCGTAATGCATAACTAGATGAAAAGTCTGGAAATAATTTTTGTTAACAGAAAATGTTATTTTTGTTTAAAAATTGATGGATATAGGATTTATAAGTTAAATTAATAACTTAAAATGAATCATTATACACCACGAATAAATATTTTATTAAATAGAAGCTTTTATCAATCTTTTATAATTTGTTTAGATAATGATAAATTCAAAAAAATATAAATTTTAACAAAAAACAAAATTCTCAATTAATAATCAACCATTTTGAAATAAATTAATAATAAGAAAAGTTTTAAATATAAAACCCCTAAAATGATATTATATTTTTCTAATTCTTTTTTCTAAAATTTAAAATTTTAGTTTTTAAGGGAAAATGAAAAATATGACCAAAAATTTTTTTATTCAAAAATGATGTTTTTAATCATTAAATGTTCTTAATAAAATTTCAAATTTATTTATAATCTATGAAAAATAAATATATGATATTATATGAAATAATAATTTCAATATTTTTAATTAAATCTATTAGGTTAAAATATAGAGTACCTAATAAAACAGTTCCTTGAAGAAAAAATATCACTCTTTTTATAGATATGCTTTAATAAATACCATAAAAATTAATTATTAATATTATATAATATTTTTAATAACACATTTATATTAAAATATTTTTTTGAATTTTATAAAATAATATTTTAATATTATTATTAATATCTATATGTAACCCATAAATAATTTTTTATTATATTTTAATATTTTATTTTCATTTCATTGTGAGTTATATTATTATAATTTCTCTATATATAAATACACGACTCAAGTATATCTATTATATATATGAACAATAAAACTAATTAAAATGATCATACTTTCAACGACCATATTTTTTAAAGCCAGATTTTGTTTACAAATGTGTGTGTCTGTGTGTCTACTTAACGAATCATTTGTTCATTCCAATCTAACATTGCAAGTCACATTTCTTACGTCATGTTATTGATTTCGTATGATTCTTTCTACTTTCAGAGTGTTATTCTATATTACGGATTTTTACTACCTATTGATGATCATCCATGTTGATTTTTTTAAGGTGATTTCATAGTCATGATGATTTTATTATTTTCAATCTATTCTCATATGGATTTTTTCACAAAAAATGGATTTATTTTTTCAATGGTGAGTAATTATCCTTGGTTTTCAATTAATAGTTTAAAATTTTATTTTGTAACATCCCACTTATTAATTAATAACACTTTATTGGCTTTAATTAACCACATGTATGAATTATTTAATAAAAAATTTCAATTATTAAAAATTAATAGAGAAAATATATAGTTTAGAATTATGAACATATAGTTTATGGAAAAAAATCTTCGTGAAAATATTGAGTCGTACATTTTAACCATATAAATAAATTGGGACATTGAAATTTTAATTATCACATAAAAATAAAAATATAAAACGACAATTCAATTATATAGAATACTAAAGATATAATTTTTATAGAGATATCATCTGTATAAACATGGGAAACATATCTCTTTCCTTAAAATAGGATTATATCTAATGTTTATTTTTTTCGACTATTTGGGCCATGAGTCTACTATTATTTTCCATTAATTGGTAGAATATTATAGGTTACTATGAAATGTCTCTTTCCTACACATGAATAATTTTCACCTATGTAGAGGGTACCGATTTACCACCAAAATTTATCTAAAGGAGGTATTATTTTTTTATATAATGAAAGTTCATATAATAATCAATTTAGATGATATCTAGTTCCAATAAATAATTTCAAAAAATATATAAAAATCACTATATTTGAGGCTACAAGTACAATAAATATTAGGATCTACTTTGGGAGTAGTTACTAAATAGGTATTCTATGATCTTTTTAGCCATTGTGGTTAATGATGATAGCCATATTGGTTAGTCCATCTATTAGAGAATTGACTGGGATAATTCCCATGTTCTCCCCATGAAAGGCATTGATTTATTAATATTACCTTAGGATGAATATAATCTCTTTCGAACATGCTGACCATACTATTTATTTTACTATAATATTTCAGTGCTCCATTCCCTTTATTTACATAGTTAAATGATAATTATATCAATTTAAGGAAATTACAATAGTGTTTTTCTAAAACAAATCACACTGAATAAAGAATAATCCATCTTCACTTTCTCCATTACATAATATTTCATAATACGTTGGATTTCAATACATGTGTGTATTTTAGTGTCTGATAAGATGTTAATAATAAATTTTTTTATAGATGGGGTTTTATAACAAAAAAATTTCTTATTCCCGATCTTATTCTATTAGAGTGGTCATGGGGAAAATATCTGCACTATACATGTAATCCATTACGAGATTGGTTCTGTTGAGCTTTAACCATTAATAAAACATAAAGAAGTTATTGTGAATGATTAAAACAATAAGATAATTATAGTATAGTAATTACATGAAAAAATTAAATTCAAAATGTTATACTATTACCCTATTTTCAATTCAACTCGAATTACCCTCATTTTAATATAGGATTCTATATGTTTAAACTCTGAGAATTATTATCCTATTTCATTAATAATTATATTTTCAAAAGATAATGTGATTAATTAAGGAATTTCCCATTGCGGTGTCAATCCATCAGTTTGTTTAGGCCTATTTATCATGAACAATTTGATTATTGGGTTAATACCTAACTAGCCCTTTTCATGGTTTTTAACCGTTTTAAAATCAATACCAGATATTGTATCCACTATTAGTGTCTAGATATAGATGTTGTTAAAATTATATCTACATAATTAATACTATAAACACATTTCAGGATGTTATGTTGTGCTTAGAAATTTCCTTTAGATTTATCCATAGGGTTTTCTCTACTGATTTATCGTCCTAAAAACGATAATAACTAATGTAATACTCAATAATAACTATACCCTAATCTTATTCAATCTATAGTATTAGAATCTATACATGGAATTATTTTAAAACATTCCCATGATAAAAATAATTCATCAATCGAATAATCATTGAATCCCAGGAATGGAATGTGTAAAGTAACAAAGGAGTAACTAAATAAGAATCATATTTTACAACCCTTGTGGGCATTTATCAATAATTGAGAATCACTAGACTCCCTACAATACTTATTATATGTTATTAGCGTCATTATAAATTATGGAAATGGAAATATAAGAACGTGGTGAACTCAATTGCTCTATAATGGTAAATATAAGGTACAATAATCAAATATCATAAGTGAACATAAGATGAGAATATGGGGGTTTTAAAAAAATAATTCATACCTAGATTAAATAACCCAATCCATGGATAATGAAAATATAATAATAAAATAATACATTCACAGATGTCAATTGTTAAAAGATACAGAAAGGAAAAATAGAAGACCAAAACATCAAACAAGATTATGATAAAGACACCAGTATAGTGTAACTCAAATAGAAAATAATCTACTCCATAAAACATCAGTATAGTATAGAATATAAGCCTCTGATCCAAGATTCCATGATCCACTAAACAACATTCCACTATCCAACCATCTAGTATTCAAGTATAGGATCATTGTAAGAGTAATATGCTTTCTTCCATTGTATAGTGTGCCACTTCCTTAAAGTAATCCACTTTCAAAAATATCAGTCTTGTATAGAATCCACGAATCCTGACCATGATTCTAGTTTCAACTGAAAATAAAATCATCAAGTATTTGATTCCCAAAAAATTCAAATTTTTCACTCATAAATATTCCTAGGATAATGCCAAAAAAAGATTTATTTTTTCATTTACCTATTCCAAGAGGATCTCTCCCTATTGGGTATCGAGCACAATCCCAAATCCTAGTTTCCTTATGGATATATTCTTGATATTCTTCTTTAGGATAAGGGAATACATATATAGTATTGATATTATGATCACATTCAGATCATTAGGAGACTAATCCATAATTATCTAGGATAAAAACAGGTAATCATGTATCTAAATGAACAACCTCATTCATAGTAATCATAGTATCAAAATGTTTACTGGAATAGGTATCCTCCTTCAGTTGATTAACATTAATTCTATGATTATATGTATGATAATTAAGAACTTTTATACCCAGAAAATCATAGATCATAAATCATGTTGTGTGGTTAGAAATAATATAAGACACTAATAAAAATATTGGATAATAATTAATCAACAAATATGAGAAAATATATATTAACAAAATCAGGAAAACTATTAAAAAATTGGAGAACATATTTCAACAATGTCAGACACATTTGTATAGGTAACTTTATTTTCAGGCACCGTACCATAGTTCTCGAAGCATACTCGTAGATAATTTTTACTCACAAACACATATCTCATGAGATATATATTTTACAAAATTTAATTTGAAGGAGATATATGACACCACCCATCAACATTCATCATTACATGTGCCACTCTAAATTAATCATTTATCACATCATTATGAAAAAATTGAAATAAATATGTTTTTTAAAAATTTATAATTAAAAATAATAAACTTTTATAGTATAAATAACCCATGGAAATAAAATTTATTTCATAGGGATTATTATAAGTAAATAATTAATAATTCCACCAATAATCAAAACACGATAGACGCAAGGAATAAAAATTTCTATTCAATGAATTCAAGTATATTTTATAGTAAATAACCTATAATCAAATAATAAAGAATATGTTATTTAAACCATATAAAAAATGGGTATATGTTTAAGTCATCAATTAACAAAATTTAATTTATGTATTAAATCTAGGGAAATATTGTTCAATGAAATGAATCAATGAAGGGTATTTTCAAAAGAATTGAATTGGGAGAGAAGTTATAATTATACAGAGTGGATAATTAAGAATGATAATGTATTGATGGATATGTCAACCAAAATAGAAGTCAATTACATAAATTATATAAAGAAATGTTTTTTAGTAAAATTAAAATAATATAATGGTTAAATCATAATGTATACAAAATGTTTTGTATTTATATGGAAAAAAATTAGATGTATTAGGAAAAATCACTTTGGAAATAAGGAATATGAGTGATATTTTTGAAAAAAATAAGAGGAAATATTTTATTAATAAAGTAGATTAATATTTAATTTTAAAAAACATCAAATTGTATGAGTTTATTATTATAGAAATATTAAAATATGGTTGACAATTTTTTCATGAAAGAAATGATTAAAATAAATTCTTTTTACACATTGATGATAAAACTCATACAAAAAACATTAAAAGTTTCATTAAATGGTTTTAAAGATGATAAAGTATTTGAAAATGACATCAATCTATTATTGATATATAAATAAGAATATTTTCAAAATTATCTAATGAATTTGAACATTGAATATGTGACGTTCTTAAACAAAATGAAGATATAGTTTGAGTTTCACAAACAAGTGAATATTTGCACAATATATGAATCTAAGAGAAATTAAATATCATGTGAAAGTATAAAACCCTAATTATATAAAATAAGATGATGACTAGTTTTATAAAAATTAGAATTTTCCTAAATGGTTAATTATTCAGAGAAAATATTTATTTTAAAATAATATTTGCAAATAAACTCATATGATTGAGTTAAATTTGGATCAAAACAACTATCAAATTTCATATATTTTGAATTAATTGAAATTTAAATGAAGTACATGGTTTGGAGGTATCATAGTTCACATTTTGAATTAAGTCTCAAGAAATTATATATTAGACAAAGAACCCCATACCCTTATTCCCACTTAATAGAATATAATCTAAAACAAAAATAAAATACATAAATATATTAATATAAAATTTCATATTTTTTTCAAAAATATTACGCTCTCATTTACATCACATATTATCAATTATAATTAATATAGTAATTATTAATCTCTAATTATTTTAATCTGTGGTTAATATTTCATGTTTTTATTTCAAGGAAACATTATGAAGATAATATCTATCCTTTATAAGTGGAATAAAGTTCATAATTTACTATTAAGTTAATATAAAATAATTATTTTTTCATTGTTTACTCAACACTAATATTCCATAGGTTAATCACATGAATAAAACATGTCGTAATGGACATCACAATGAACTATTTTTAAACATGTTTAATAATAGAATTGTTGTATATTAAATATTATTTAAAAATTTAAAAAATTAAAAAATATTTATAACTTCCTATATATATGATTTTAAAATTTTATTAACATTAAATGAAATCCCATAATAATTGATGATATAATTGTTATAACATCGTTTACTTAATCTGTTAAATCGACCCAAATAGTAATGTGTTTTAATAGTTTAATAAGTAAGGGGAAGTGTTCTGATATTGCTAATGTGACATATATAGAATCATAAACATTTATTAACCACTATATATCCACATTTTATCTAAGTTAGTAACTATCAATGATGTGTAGTGATGAAAAATGAGTTCCAATGCTCGAGGATGAGGTAGTGCACACTTACGTATGCATGATATTATTTTTTCTTAATGTATGTGAATGAGGAATATATAATGATAGTTAAATTTATATAATACCATTATTTTATGTAAATTATACTAATATAATTTGATTTGGTTTATTAATGAAATATATTTTACTGATGATAATTAGGAAGAAATACATAGTTGTTGATAAGAATTAAATTTTACTTGGAAATATCCACAGAAATAAAAGCATTATGATATTTAATGTTCACCAAAAGAATATAAAAATGGTAAAAGTTTTAATGAGGGCTAATTTGAATTATTTTTAGGATGAAATTTTATGATATTTGAGTCTTGAAATGGTGGGAGTGTTACCATTATATATGTTAATGGAATGGTAGTTTTGGAAGTAACCATTAAATTTTCAATAATGTAAAGTGAATATTCAAATTTAAATGGTCCCAAAATGGAAATAGTGGAGGTAAAGTGTTTTTGGTTCCTAATTCTTCTATTCCAATCATTTTGGAGACAACTTAGATGGGTTTTATGGTTTTTATTTTGACATTTTATCTTTTATCCTATTTCACATTTACTTTAGTAAATATTTTTAAACTATAATATTAATATTAATGAAAAAAATAATATTTTAAGTTTAAAAAAATCTTAACCTTATGATTTTAATATTATAAATAATATTAAAAAATAAAATTTAAAATGGATTGAAATGATAATTTTAATATAAACGTTCATAATTTAAAAAATTATTTTTAATAGAATTACAATTTTAATGTTTAAAAGTTTATCTAAATGTTATGATAATCATAGATACTAATTTTTATTATATAAATTAGATTCTTATAAACATATTTATGAGAATTTTATATAAATTTAAAATATAATTTCACCAACAAAACACTCAATTAGAAGAACATGATGATTTCTTTCTAAAAAAGTATAATTTTAATTTAGTTCTAAAAAAGTTTTTAATGTGATTTATCATTTCTATTAATATTTAAAACATAATAATTATAATACATAAATGCATATTTTATTAGTTAACTTTTATTTTTAATCTTCTAGGAGAAGCTACCTAAATATAAAATAATATTAATTATATTTTTTTTAAAAACACGTATCTTTCAACTAACAGTCATCATATTTAAGGAAAACTCAAAAAATCATACAAATGTAATTTTGACATATAGAATCCATAATTGAATTTAGATTTATCATATTGATATTATTAGATTTATAAAATTAGTTTAAAAATGAAAATAAATCCTATAAATAAAATACTTTCTATGGAATTGTATTTAAACCATAAGTGCAACAAATATTATTTCATATCAATTTCTTATTTTAGTAATGTTATTATATTAGTTCATATATTTTAAATTTTTAAAATTTTTAAACATAATGAACATTGATAAAATATAAAATACCTAAAAAACATTTTTTACATAAAAATGAAATATTACTTTTATACTAAATAAAATTATATAAATTTTCGTAAATATATATTATATTATTACATAATTTTTTTATTATTACTCAATTAATATTAAAATAATTATTTTAATTTTATCATATCATATTTAGATAATTTATTAATATCTATATTTAATGCATATGTATATATATATATATATATAATATTTTAATATCATATTATTATTTCATTTCTTGTAATATTGATTTTAATTTACAACTTATCAATACACGACCTCAATATACTTATTGGATATATAAAGAAATATATATTTTCAATTATCATATTTTCAATGACTATCTCAACAATTTCCATAATTTTTTCCTATGTATATATAATATTATTTGTTCATTCGTTCATTCCACACTGACTTTACAATGAATAATTCTTATTTCATGTTACGATTTTTTTCATAATTCATTACCATTTCATCATAATGTTACTCATTATAGGTATTTTTGGTGGTTGTTGGGGATCCTTAAGGTTGAATATGATCCAAGGGATTTCTTAATCATGAGTATTTTATTCTTTTCTATCTATTATCACAAAGTGATTTTTCAACATTTAGGGAATGTATTTTATCCTTAGTGGTTGTAGCATTTCACCCATCCTCACTATCTCGAAAAGGTGGAATGATATTACATGGCCTTACGATAGTGGCCCATGGTTCGAAAGGCCAGAAATAAATGTCAAGGGTATCATAAATTTATGGGTGGTGATTTTCCCATTGAATTTAAAACAACTGACCAAACATCAAATAACAAAATACCACTACATGATGCATGATAAAAAATGAAAAAAACTCCATTAATATAATTTATATAAAACCGAAATGCTAAAATATTGACACTATATATGAATATAAAACATCAATGTAAACAGTAGAAAAAATGAAAAAATTTATCAATGACTCCCAAGAAACCAAATACACTCTATAACTCCAATTCCATTCCCTTGTAAGATAAAGAAACAACAGATAAGTGTGATTATTTAACTTTTACCATGATTAGTGATTATTTTGGGATCAATAAAATGATGAACACCCAACTTCATGGAATATAATCAAAGATTTAGATAAATAATAATGTGGTCTTGAAACCTTAGAGTGGACCTTGCACATCAGGTTTATAATTAATTTAATGTATTTCAGAACAAGAAATAGTACATGTATATTGGTTTTTTTTATTCTTTAATGATGTAGATCGTCCGAAATGACCCTTCCAGATTATCGGTTTTCACTTTTATGGATCCAAACTAGTATCTCTCTAGTGGTAATCCACACATGCTCTAATGGCCTCCGATCAACACTGCTCGTTCTCTGGGTTCTAGTACGGAGAAGAATGTTTCCTATGTAAGTCATTCGTGAGCGCTTGTTCTTCATCCTTGAAAGAACGTCTCTCGTTCATGAGATGGGATAGAAGAGGATTCAAGAGAGAAATTGTTTATCTCAACAATTCTCAATTCACCAGGTGTGTGGTGTGGTTTCTGACAGAATAGGCGTACTTGTCTAATTATATTCGTGGAATTTATGTTTTGACATTTAATTTCATAGAAAAAATTAAATACATTCATGAACATTTAGAAAACCCATGCATTTAATAATAATACCACGTCATTATTTATGGTGTGCCAACTTGAAGAAAACAAAATTTTAAATAAAATCCCACATCATAAAATAATAGAAGTGTAATTTTAAATTGTTCCAACTAGTTAAATAATTATTTACCATCATAAAATCAAATATTTTACTACTGGACCAAACTTGGTCGGCTAAATGTCCACTTCCATTTAATGAACCCCCGAACAAATAAATAAATAAATTGTTCTCTAAAATAAGTATTTTATTTAAAAACTGGTAAATAAATATTTATTAAATGTACAATAAAATATATAAATATATTTATTATATGTGATCATTGTAACATGAATAAAATTATTCTATGCTCATGAGAATAATATTTATTTCATTAATTAACATAAAATTGAATTTAACTAAGACCTCCAAAATAACTTAGTGTGTGACCCTCTAGGATTATTTTCGTTGGCATTAGATGGGACTTATTAAAGTCCAAGAGTATTGTCTAACAATGGGTCAAAGAACCTATGATAAAGAAATTAAAGTCACAAAAATGACATCCACAAACGAACTCTCGCAATATAATATAATCTCTTTGTTGCAATATCTCATAAAGCTGGTTTCATGATTGTGTCATCTACCTTTATGGTTGATACAACATTCTTTGACTACCAAAAATAAACTAGTCATTACACCATGTCTATGGAATTTCATGTGACGGTTTGATTTCAATAAAACAGAAGAGATATCACCCTCCTTAAATAGAAGGGGAAAATCCTTCCTCGACATATCCATTAATTACATTCCACTTGTGATGCACCCAATATACTGTAAATCCCGACAACTATCTGTGTGATAGTTTTCATCAGTAAATAAATGTGTGTAAGTATTGACACATATTAATGATAAACTTAATGTCTAAAAATCATTACACACACTCGCAAATAGAAATATCTGATGACACCATAACATGTGGAATTCCTACTAGCAGGTCTGTTCTCATAATATATTATCTTCAAGATTACCTTGTGATAACTTCATTATCGAAAGTCTCATTTTCTTATGAGTACTCACACTTGACGGTATGCATGATATGTTTACCATCATGTCATATCATCTAACCAACAAACAATATTTATGAATATGATTATTTCATTTCAAGGGTCTCATCATAGTGAGAAACTTCCATGACCTTATCGATGCAACATACACTATTGAACATTATTATGTCATTTTAATGCATACTAATGAGAATCATATAATAATAAATTAAATATCCTTGTAGTAAAAATAAGACTAGTTGGTTATAGGACATAAACTCTAAAAAACTACAACTTGAACTAGAACCAACTGCATATTTCATTCAGTCCACAAGACCTCACATGATGATCTTTTTTCTGTGGAGTGAAGGATTTAGTCAAGGTGTCCACCACATTTTATTACATGGAAATAATTCTCACAGCAACTTCACCTATCTGAAAGAGATGATACTTTTGAATTATGTTCTTTATCTGCGGATGTGACATTTCCACTTTTGCGAGAGCCACCCCTGCAATATTATCATAGTACATTGTGATGGGATCATTACTGCTAGGTATCACATCTCTCTCCTGGATGATAATTTGCATCCAAACTACTTCTTTAGATACCGCAGAAGCATTGATACTCTCGAACTATGATTTAGAATCTATGACGACACTCTACTTTGAGTTCTTCCTTCTCACTGCCCACCATTCAAAGAGAAGATGTATCTCATTAGAAAATTCATGTCATCTTGATTAGTCTAGAAACTAGCATATTCTTATCCACTGTTGAGTAGTTCCTCATATCCACCAAAAACTAGGAACATATCCATAGTAAATCTCAGATACATTAGGGAAGTCTTGACTGCCATCCAGTGGTAGTCAACTGGGTCAGCTTGAAATCTACCTACAACACTCAATGCATAGGTGATATCTAGCCTATTACACAAAGGCATACATGACTGACCCCATCAAGGATTCATATGGATTCCCTTCCATTATCTTTCTTTTCTAATGTGTTTGAGGGAACATATTCTTGAAAAGATGAATGTCATGTGACGCTGGAAACAATACCCTCTAGGATTGTTTTATACTGAATCTCTTTAGTATTTTTTCAATGTATGTACTTTGAATTAGGTCCAGTAATCTCTTGGAACTATCACTGTGTATCTTGATCTAATGAATATATGTTGCCTCACCCAATACATTCATGTAGAATCATTGATTCAACCATGCGATAATATATTGTAAAACTGGTATCTCATTTCCAATTAGTAATATTCCATCAACATATAATATTAGGAAAACAACTACACTCCGACAAAACCGTTTGTAGACACAAGGCACACATTCATTATTGATAAACACAAATTCATTTATGGCTTCATAAAAACTAATGTTCCATGACCTAGATGATTTATTTAATCCATAAATGGATTTCTATAACATTATAACTTATTGGAATCCTTTGGAGTCACAAACCCCTAATGTTTAGTCATGATGACATCTTCCTGAATGTTGCCGTTATGGAATGCAGTTTTGAAATCCATTTTCCAAATCTCATAGTCATGGCAAGCCATAATGGAATGTAGAATTATGAAGGATTTCAGCACTGCGACTGGTGAGAAGGATTCATCGTATTCAATTACTTGACGTTGTTTAAAACCATTTTCAACTAGACCTCCTTTATAGGTACTAACTTGTCCTTCCATATCTAGTTATTTCTTGAATACCCATTTGCAACACATAGGCATTAAATAAACTTGGGGATATACAAAAATCCAGACATGGTTTCGGTACAAGGAAAACATTTCAATATTCTAGGCTTCTAGATACTTGGTAATGTCTTTACAACTTACTACTTCCTTCTAGGTTTGAGGATCATTTGTATCGACTAATAAAGATTCACCATCGTCGGTAACTAGAAAACAATACCATACCTATTCTCTAACCTCTCTTGTACTCTTATGCAGTACTTGTGTCTCCGGAATATATTTTCCTTCCATGGGTCCTTGTGGAATCTATTTATATACCAACCCCTTTTTACCTTCAGCCTCGACTTCATTGAAGTCTTTCTTTCTCCCACTATCTCTTTTTAAGATGTGATCCCTCTCAAAGAATATGGAATTTATATCTACTGTAATGATTTTGTCTAAGGGGTTGTATAAGTAATATCCATTTCTTCCATGGGGTATCCTATAAAGGTACACTTTGTGTCGTGGGGTGCGAGTTTTTTACCTAAAGAGGCCTTAACAAATGCTTTGCTACCCCACACATGTAAATTTGAAAACATGGATTTTCTTCCACTCCTGAACTCGTAAAAAATACCATTTATCAATTTAGTTAGAACTTGGTTGAGTTTTTGTGCCGTAATTTGTAACTCATATCCTCAAAAGGCTAATTAAAGACTCACATGACTCATCATTGATTTCACCATGTCCAACAGGGTGCGGTTTCTCCTTTCGCTCACACTATTCCACTAGGCATGTTTGGAGGAGTGACTTGGGATAGGATCCCAAACTCTTATAAGTAATTAATAAAGTCTTGATTAAGATATTATCCACCTCGGTCTGAGTAAGGATTCTTAATATTCTTACCATGCTGGTTCTCATCATAATTCTTGTATTCTTTGAACTTATCATAAGAATATGACATGATCTTCATTAAGTATATATATCAATATCTTATAATATAATCAATAAAAGTTATGAAGGATGAGTACCCTCCCTTTTCTTCAACTAGAAATGGTCCACACACATTGGTATGAACCAATTCAATAAGTTCTTTATCCATTTCACCTTTCCTACTAAATTGGGATTTGGTTATTTTTCCTTGTAAACATGCATGTCATAAGCCTTCTGGTTTCAGTTCAAAATAATCTAAATATCCATCTTCATGTAACAATGTTAAGCGTTTATCGTTTACGTGACCTAACTAGTGATGCCAAATATTGGTGTGTTATGATTCCTGTTATGTATCTTTGATATTGATTTCTATTACATGGTTTGTGTAATCCAACACATTATGTTCGTTGTATAAATGTTCCCTATCATTATAAATGATATCTTTGTAAAAGAAGAAACATTCATTTCCAAACATGAAAAAATTAACTGTATTTAATTTGGATATAGAAACAATGTTTTTAGAAACTGAAGGCACATAATAACAACACTTTAACACCAAGATCATCCTAGTTTGAAACGTGAGTTGGTAGTCCTCGACAGCTACATTAGCAAGTCTAGCTCCATTGGCTGCTCGTAGATCTTCCTCCTCTCTATAAATCTTCCTGAATCTACATGAATCCTCAATTTGAATATATATGTGAGCACCAAAATCTGTATCTAATACCCAATTTTTTTAAATTGATTGATTGCAATTAATAAAAAATGCACCTAAAGCTTCCCCTTTGTTCTTAGGTTGGGTGTAGTTCTTCTTCCAATGGCCCTTCTTTCCACATGCGAAAAAATAACCTCATGTTCCCTTAACTCCCCTTTGATCTTACTTTTTTGGAAGGCCGTGAATAAGATTTGGGTGTAAAGCTCTTTTCCTTCCATTTCATCTTATTCACCACATGGACAGAAGGATTTTTGTGTTTCATATCGTTTTACATGTTGAGAATGAGGATAAGTAAATCAAATATAGACTTCTCAATGTTGATCATATTGAAATTGAAAACAATGTTAGATAAGCTCTGATGAGGTGATGAGAGAAAAAGATTGGTGCCTAGTTCTTTAGGGAGTTTAAACCCTAAAACCTCTAGGTCCTCAATGTAGCCAACTATCTTGAATACATGAGGCCTAGCTAGGGTACCATCTCAATGCATACTTATAAATAGTGAATTAGAGATCACAAAACATTCCTGTCTTGTTCTCTTATGGAAAAGACCATGGAAGTTCTTGAGAATGCTATAAACATCCATGTTTTCATGAGAATTCATGAGCTCACTGGACATTGATAATAAATTCTAAAATTAAAAGTGGACCACGTCATTCATATGTTACTCATATACCATGAAATCCTCATCACTCGCCTCTTTGGCAGGCAGATCAGGTAATACAGACTACAACATGTAAGACATCAATTCATGGCATAGAATAAACTGATGTCATCTAAACCATTTCTAGAAGTTACTACCTATGTGAATGTTGTATTTTTCTAGAATAGATCATAGTGATTGTATAGTTGACGAGTTTTTCATTTTTATTCTAAAAAAAATGAATAGATCATTAGTACTTTTTTTATTACATTTTATTAGAAATAACTTTTTTATGAAATATCCCACTATTTTATCAAGTCCCTATATCCCTCACCATTAAACATTGAATGCCCAGTTACCTTGAAATTCCATTGGAATGGATCCATATTCCCCTTAACATAATCACAAAAAGGGTTGTTCAAGCTTTTAGAAGGTAGTTAGTTCAGCAGTTCTTTGCCAGCTGCAGGCTTGGAGATCCTTGATATGTTGAGTGGACTCCCCAATCCTGAAATCATGACCATAGATATCCTCAACTATTGCCTCCAATATTACACCAATCCTAGCATGGGATACTCCACATGATGTAATATTGTTAAGTAAATTCAAAACCTTTCATAAGGTATTTATGTATAAATGTATGTTTCCCAAAAAGGGTTGGTCAAACACATAGTTTTATTGAGTTTTCCATTTCATCGAGTAATTGAAGGCTTGTTCGGACTTAATATTTTATTTGAGATATTTTTTTATCTTATGTTTGAATTGATTAATTATCATTATCCCATGCTTGTGAATATTAATTGGAACTTACTTAAGTGATTAACCAAGTCTTGGTAATATTTATGCATAATTATAGTTTGTATTAGTTCCATTTGCATGATTGTTTATTTCATTAATTATGTGATCGTGACAACACATCCAAAATGATAAACCATGCCACAAACAGAAATAAAATAATATAAATGGCATGATAATTAGCTTTTTAATAGTTAGTTTATCATGTTGTTGAATAACTAACATTCACATAGGGGAGAAACACCTTCAACCTTTTGGGTTCATGTTTACTGCTTCCACCTATCCACCTCTGTATGTCCTGGGATTGGTTTTGTCTTGGCTCTAGCTTGAACTGCCTCCACTAGTTTGGGAGTTCCTTCCATTACATATGACTTTTTAACTAACATGTAGGTGACAGGTAAAAATGGGTTTTACATAAAAGAAATCTTGTGCGCAGATTCCTGACATATTAATGAGGAGGAGGCTCACATGCCAACAAATTTAATTCAAATAAATAAATTAAAATAAACCATCCTCATACTAAGGTCTTGGTCTAGATCAAGATCATCTATATATGAAACAATATTTATGAATAAATAAAACTACCAATCAATTCTTCAATCATTCTTGTTTAAGATAAATCAGGCTCAAATCATTTACTTATCATCATTAATTAATCAATATTTTGATCTTAAACCATTTTCTGAATTTCTTTGAGATTATCATCCATCATAATTTTAAACAAATGAATTCATTTAAATTTATCTTTGTATGTAACTTTTACCTTGGTGTCCACGCAGTTAATTCCTATTCATAACTACCCAACAAGTTGAAATGAACATTAATTATATGTTAAATTAAACACATATATATAAAACACCTATCATGTGTTGTTCCCCAACATTATGTTCACATGATGGTACACATATCAAGGGTTGGTATAATATAAAAATAA
This sequence comes from Viscum album, assembly GCA_963277665.1. Classification (NCBI taxonomy): domain Eukaryota; kingdom Viridiplantae; phylum Streptophyta; class Magnoliopsida; order Santalales; family Viscaceae; genus Viscum; species Viscum album. The sequence continues at coordinate 1,088,142,576 of OY728158.1, forward strand.
ATTTTAATGAATCATTATAATTTGGATGAGTACACGACATGTAGTTCCAACTACATCCGTGTTTTATTTTTCACTGTATATCCTATGTACATGCCCCGGGAAATGGCGTGTGAGTATACTTCATAAATCTTCAGAGTACACAGCGTGTCCAGTGGGTCACATGCTATGTAATTCCTCATTACATGGTATCCATCCAAGAATGCCATGTACGGGGTATACTGTCCAACCCTAACCTAAAGGGACTACACCCCGTGTCCATTGGGCCACATGGAGTGTAATTCAGAAACTGGATGCCACCGATTCCTATTCCACAGACGGATTCTTTTAATACGTAGAATGCCTCCAACACACGGCTTGGTTTGGAAGACTGGTCTGATGCATTGAGTCTTGACTACATGGCATGTACTTCTGAATAAACGCCATGTGTTCTAGTGTTGTATGGCCAGAAAAGCTTTGGCACCTCTAGATGACAGCCTCTATTTTATTTTACTCAAAATTAAATGAAAATAACAATTCAGTATGGTGATCAAGAAAAAAAAGAGGAGGAATAGATCTTGATATTCAGATTTGCAGATTTATTATCTTGAATAGAAACAACTAAATTATTAAATGTGTAATTCTTCAACAAAATATTTATATAATGAGAAACAATAATTTAACAGCTCCGATACAACTTTAAGTTACTGAGCGCAGCGAAATCGTGGTTGGGATGGGACCCAACTTTTCCTTTTTTCATGATCAATGATTTAGATAATGAAGAAAGAGGCATGAAACTGTAGAGAGGACCTTCAAAATCATGTTTATAATTAATATTATTAATTTTATAATTAATACAAATACTTGTACCTTTGGTATTTTTCTTCGTTGATGATTTTGATCATCTGGAATGACCCTTCTGTATTATCTTGTTTCACTTGTAAGTATCCAAAATAGAATCCCAATAACGAGGATCCACACATGCTCCGATGGACTCCGATTAACACTGCTCATTTTCTGGGTGATTGTAATGAACTAGCCCGGGTACCCTGGTAACCCGATAAGCGAGCTGGCCCTGACATAGCCTGAAGGGAGTTCCCGATCCCCATGGGTCAGTGACTCGCACCTGGAAATGTACATCATACAAGTGGTAATGATTCTTCCATAAGAATGTGGAAGCAAGAGTAAAACAAATAGTATTCATAGCAAAAGAAACTCTACTGGGAGTGATGAACTAGAATACAAAGAGGTATAAAATGTCAAAGTACAATAACCCAAGTACTAAAGAAGGAAAAAATAGCCACAAGGTCTCTAAGGACACAACTCACCAAGACCAATGATCAACAGCTAGATCCACCTCCAAGAGATCCCTTCCCTTTTCTGAATCCTGGAAGAAGAATGTCTACAAACCCCCAGAGGAAAATTTTGGGTGTGAGCCCAAGCCCATTAGGATATCACCAAAGATTCCATAACAGATTCCAAATATAGATTATCCAAGTAAAAACATTCAAATTTCAAATAAACAGGTTCGGAAATTCAAAAGCATTTTTTAACAAATCATGCTATACATTTTCAAATGATGGAAAATTCATCAAGAAAGTATTTACAATAATGGAATATTTCTAAAACAATGGCTTAAGTAAAACATTTATATGAAATAGTTTATATAAATTTTGCAGGCATGTAATCAATTCAAAAGCATTGGAATCCATTTATATCTCAAATATAAACAAACAAGTGAGAAACTTCGTCATCAACCAAATCGTACGATGGTATTAACCAGTTATAGGATTCCACACTCTCTATGTGAACTTAACAAAATTTGTATACACACATCCCTATGACACTGACCAAAGGAGACTCATCACCAACCCATCGGGGATGTGACACGCTCCATGTATGTTATAGAACTTTGTCATAGCGTAGAGTGTATCCAAATAACTCACTAACTACCTAAGGCTTGCATGTGATCTTACATGATGGGATAAATATTTTTAGAATTATTAAAATATGATCAATACCATTCATCAATTTCAAAAGTTCCAATTTCATTCCATTTAAAAACAAAACTGGTTTTATTCAAAATATGCCACTTTCAAAAGGTAAAACCCATGGTTTTCTATCAATCATTTTAAGCCATTATTACAAGTTTAAAATACATTCAAAACCAATTCCATCATTACACATTTCATTTTCACAATTAAATTCAACAATTTATTTAAAAACATTTCCATCAAATCCACAATTTAAATCCAACAAATTTAAATCAGACAATTTTCCATAAACACCCAATTCAATGGAATTGGGGTTTCCCACATCTCTATGCCAAAACCATTTCAAATATCTCAATTCATTGGAATTGAGTCTTTATCAATTTAGCTGAACGAAACATGAGAAATGGAATTTAAATAATAATTGAACTAAATTAACAAAATGCATTAATAATCAATTTGGAAAGTTAGGTGGGAACCACCTACCTTAATGGTTTGACCAAGACCACAACGGTTGAGAACACTCAAGAAAATCGGATTATTTCTTTAAGAACCCACCTTAGATCTATTCTCATATAAATATCAAGACCAAATATTATCAAACATGGTACCACACAATTAGTTCTACCCATAACAGGTGTAGATCTAAGAAACTGAGAGAAGAGGAGAAGTAGATCTAAGTAAATCTAGGAAACCAATAAAGAACGATAAAGAATGATCACATACCTCAAGAATATGGCTTCGATTCACCAAGAGGAGACTTTAGATCACCTCTGGAATGATGGGAGAAACCACTATAACCATAGGAGAAGAAAAATCCCAATTTAGGGCTGCTTAGGAGGAAAAAAAAGAACATAGAGGAATAACTGAGTGAGATCCACAATTTAAGGATCTCCTTTAAGGGACAACATGGTTTGGCTTCACAGTTTGAAAAACCGTGCGCTAACCTTGCGTCAGCTACTGCCTCAGCCAGCCTTCTCGCATGGCTTGGCTTCACAGTTAGACAAACCATGTCCCACCTGTGCGGAAGCTTCTGTCCAAATTTCAAGGCTGGAATGGTTTGGTCGCACGGTTTGTAAAACCATGCACAAACCATGAACATCACACTGGGCTTTAACTTTTCCCGAAAAAACACAGAAACTCTTCGCAAGACATTACTCCAAAACGAAGGTACTTAGAAACATAAAAAAAATACCAGAAAACGTAATGTGATGTTACAACCTCCACACCGTAAGATCATTCTTCCCCCAGAAATCCTATAAAGAAACCTCCATGTCAAAAAGATGAGGCCACTCTGCTTCATTATTTCCTCCCATTCCCACGTCTCATGAAGATCAGAACCATGTTGCCAAAGAAAACATACCAGAGGTATCATTCTCCCACGAAGTACCTTGGTCTCAGAATCAACAACCCTGACTGGCCGTTCAATAATAGATAAATCTGGTTCAATCTGAAGATCACTCCACCTCACAACATGGGATGTATCAGAAAGATACTTTCACAGCTGCGATACATGAACCACATTATGTATCGACGTCAGTTGTGGTGATAGAGCTAAACGATAAGCAACTTTTCCCACAAGACCAATCTCCTCAAAAGGTCCCACAAAACGAGGAGCATTCTTTCCTTGCCTCCAAAGATGTTGATGACCCAATCAGGGTGATACTTTCAAGAACACCTAGTCACCAACTGATAACTCTAATGGTTTACGGTGACAATCATCATATGACCTGTACCGACTCTAAGCTACAAATTTTTTTGACGAATCAACTGGATCTTAGCTGTCGTCTCTCGGACCAAACTCTGTCCTACCAAGGAACATTAACCTATCTATGACCAACATAAAGGATATGTACAAGGACGGCTATACAATGCCTCAAAAAGATCCATTTTGAACGTATATTGGTAACTTTGATTCTAAGAGAACTCAAATATCCCTAGATGATCATCCCAAGACCCACCAAAGTCAAGAACACAAGCACAGAGCATATCCTCAAGGATCTGAGTTTCTCTTTCTGTCAGACCATCTGACTATGGATGGACGGTTGTGCTCAAATGAACCTGAGATCACAGTGACCCTTGAAGGCCTCTCCAATAGCGATAAGTAAACTGAGGATCCCTATCAGAGACTATATCATACGAAACTCTGTGAAAATGAACAACTTATTTCATGTAGATATTTCCCAACTCATCAACTTTGGTTGTATCTAGAATAGGTATAAAGTGTGCCGACTTGGTCAGCCTATCGATCAAAACCCATATCACGTTATTCTTTCTCTGGGTTTGAGGTAACCCAACCACAATGTCCATCGAGATTTCATCCCACTTCCATGTAGGTACTGGAAGTGGTTGAAGGAAACCTGAAGGTTTTTGGTGCTCGGCTTTCACCTGCTAGAATGCATAGCAATGAGATAAAAATTTAGCAATGTCTCATCTCATACCTGGCCACCAGAACCGCTGCCACATGTCATAGAACATTATTGTGGTTCCTGGGTGCACAGACCACTAAGAGTTATGTAAAACCCCCATCACATCTTTCCTTGCTAATAACGGCACAACGTAACATTTTCAAAAACACAAAACACCCTCTTTGGAGAACGACCATTGGGTGTTGGTCTCCCCACTATAAATAGAGTCCCTAATGCTATGGAATTCACCATCTAGTTTCTATTCCAAAAGAATCAATTCGAGGAGACCATAAGTCATCTAAACACTGGCTAAAAAAACTTCATTCCCCTTCCATTGAATTCAAATATGCAACTGAGCAAAAAGAGCCATCGAACTCCACTCTTCTGAATATTCTTTCACATCCTGAGTTGGATTATACCTTCTTAACACATCCGCAATGACATTACCTTTCCCCCGGAGTACAGGAAATGTCAAAGTCGAAAGATTACAGGTACTACACCCAACACCTTTAGAGAAGATTAAAATCTTTTTGAGAGATGATATAACTCAAGCTCTTGTGGTCTGAATACATAGTAATCCTTTCTCCATAAATTTAATGTCTCCAACATATATATTCATGCATTACAGCTTCAAAATCAAGTTCATGGGTAGGATAGTTCTTCTCATGAGGCTTAAGCTTACAAGATCCATAGGAAACAACATGATTAACCTACATGAGGACACATACCAAACCTGATCCTGATGCATCACATAGGACCACATAACCTATCCCAGCCTCAGGAAGAGTTAACCCAAAAATATTATTAAAAATATGGTTTAGCTCAACAAATGAACTCTGACATTATTCATTCAAGAAATAATTCACTCCCTTTCGAGTCAGATCAGTCATTGGAGAAGCTAACATTGAGAAGTCGTTAACAAACCAGCGATAATATCCCGCTAAGCCCAAGAAGATCTAAATCTCAAAAACATTTAATTGTTGTTCCCAAGTCATAACAGCCTTCACCTTTTCAGGATCAATTAATATAACTTTCTTGAAACAACATATACCAATAATTTTACTTCCCGAATCCATAAATCACATTTTGAAAGCTTGGCATAAAGTTGGTGATTCCATAGATGACTCAGAACTGTTCTCAGATGTTGCACATGATCCTCCTCAGACTAGGAGTAGACAATAATTATATCCACAAAGACAACAACAAAAGTATCAAGATACTCATGGAAGGCCTTGTTCATCAACGCCATGAAAACTGCAAGAGAATTTTTTTGGACGAATGGCATAACAAGGTACTCATAATGGCCATACCTAATCTGAAAAGTGGTAATAAGAATGTTAAATTTCTTTATCCTCACCTGATGGTAACCTGATCGAAGATAAATTTTTGAAAACTATATTGTCTCATTCAATTGATCAAACAAATGATAAAATTGATGTAATAGATATTTTTTCTTTATCATAACTCGATTGAGCTATCAATAATCAACACATATTCAAGGTGAACCATAATCCTTCTTGGTGAAGAGAACCGGTGCTGCACAAGGTGACACACTCGGGTTTATAAAACCTTTCTAAAAAAGATCATCTAACTGAGTCTCCAGTTCTTTTAGTTCAACTGGAGCCATTCGGTAAGAGGGAATAGAATCTGGTTGAGTACCATGAATTAATTCAATACTAAAATAAACCTCTCTTATTGGTGGAAAACCATAGTAGTCTGAAGAAAACACATAGGGAAACTCAACTAAGATAGGAGGGAGATCACTACACAATGAATCTCTCTCTAGATCAAATAAAAACACTGATATAACCTTCCCCAACTCTGGGGAAAAGGGGTCTGGATCTGCTTGACCATGGGTCCCATTCTCCTTGATAAATTGGAGACACACCACTAGGTGTAATAAGGTAGACCTATCGAAGATAACCATCGATCCAGGATTTATTAGAAATGAGCCAGTCCATCCCAAAAATGATGTCAAAATATTTCATGTTGAGAACCAAGAATTTCATAGAATGAACAACATCTGATAGAGAGATGACACAAGAAGGACTACAGAGACCCTTCTCTCTCATTACACATAGGGGTGTAGTAATATCAATTTCACAATATAAAAGCACCATAGGAAGATTAAGCAGATTTACAAGACGAGTTGAAATAAAAGAGTGAGATGAACCAGTATCAAAAAGAGTTGTCACTAAAGATGACGCTATAGTAATGGTACCTCTCACAGTTGCAGGACCTGTATCATCTACCTCTGGAGACTCTTCCACTGTATGAAGAACATCGTTCCTGATGCATGAGGCTGGAACCCTTTTGTACGTGAATCATTTGATTTCCCCGCAGTATTTGGAGGTTCTGATGATCTGGTTCCACTACGCTTAGTAGAGATGTGATGGAAGAATCTCTGTAAGTTCCCTAAATGTCATCAGAATCTACAGTTCTTGGGTGCCTTTGTACAAACCCTCTATGAATGTCCTAGCTTCCCAAACTGATAGTAAGTCAAGGAAGCCCCTCCTTTTGCTACTGGTGGTCTGGAGTGACTCTGTTGTTGAGAACCACCATGAGAAACATCACACTTCTATTTTCCATTAAAGGAACCAACACTACCACTAGTAGGAAAAGGAACTTCCTGCAACCCTGACTTTCCTTCCAAATCCATCTCAACCATCATCGCCCTATCCAGCACATCGGCATAAGAGTGTAGCTTCAGTAAGAAAACCAGAGAAAGAATTTCTGATTGAATCCCCAACTCAAATCGTCGAGCCTTCATCCTCTCATTAGATACAATTTCAGGAGAAAACTATACCAACTCGGCAAAGCGATTTGAGTACTCAGTCATGGTTTTTTGGCCTTCTCACATTTGAAAAACTCCGTAGCCTTGGCCAAAACCATATATTATGGATAGAACTGATCAGTGAAAAAACCCTAAAGTCTTTCCACTCCAAGCCTTCATGTCTCCATTCTATCACCATCATGTCCCACTGTCTCCTATTTGGTCCCTCCAGCACGAAGGTGGCACACTTCATCTTGATCGCATCAGGTGTCTCCAAAAACCCAAACAGACATTCGATCTTACTCAACCATTCCTTATCATGTTGAGGATCAATGGAGCCTTGGAAGACTGGTGGCTTCTAGTGTATAATCTCTTGAGAATGACTTCATAGAATATAACTATGAGGAACAATAGCTGGAGCCTGAACAGGAACATGAGGTGGTGCCTATCGCAGAGCTTGGACAATGCGAACAATCACCTCTAATAGACATGGATCCACAATAGGACTAGCTTGATGAGATTCAGCAGCAGCCTCTTTTTGGATTTTATTTCCATGTCTTCTCAGAGGAATGATGCTACAAAACCTCAGTAGACAATAAAGAAGACATTAGATTAACACCCTACCTGAGTAACAAAGATAACAAATCTTAAAATAAGGGATAAAAAGATTTGGATTCCACTATATCAAAATCAAAATAGGGGAAAAGACTATAACTAATCCACAAGTCGCATTTCCCTAACCACCCCTGGTGACATAAGTTTCATTGTGGTGAGATCTGTCCAGGCACTCAATCAAAACTACCCCCTATGTCCCGACATGAATACACAAATGCATACTATCATCAAGGGAAGATGTTTGAACCTCCCTTTGATACCACTTTGTCATGAACCAGCCCAGGTACCCTGGTAACCCGATAACCGAGCCGACTCTGACATAGCCTGAAGGGCGTTCCCGATCCCCATGGGTTAACGACAAGCGCCTGGAATTATACAACATAAAAGTGGGAACAATTTTTCCACAATAATGAGGAAGCATGTGTAAAACAAACAGTATTCATAACAAAAGAAACTCCACTAGGGGTGATGTACCAGAATACAAAGAGGCATAATATTCCAAAGTACAACAACCCAAGTACTAATGATGGGAAAAACAGCCCCAAGGTCCCTAAGGACACAACTCACGAAGACTAAATATCAATAGCTAGATCCACCTCCAATAGGTCCCTTACATTTGCTTGATCCTAGAAGAATAATGTCTACAAACAACTGAAGGAAAAATTAGCGTGTGAGCCTATGCCCAGTAGGATATCACCAATGATTCCATAACAGATTCCAAATATAGATTATCCAAGTAAAAAATTTCAATTATCAAATAAACAAGTTTGGAAATTCAAATGAATATTTTAACAAATCATGCTATACATTTTCAAATGATGGAAAATTCATCAATTAAGGATTTACAATGATGGAATATCTCTAGAACAATGGCTTAAGTAAAACATTTATATAAAATAGTTTATATAAATTTTACAGGAATGTAAACAATTCAAAAGCATCCCCATCCATTTATATCTCAAATATAAACAATAAAGCGTGCAACATGGTCATCAGCCAAAAGGTACGATAGTATAAACTAGTTATAGGATTCTTGTACTCTCTATGTGAACCCAATAAAATCTTTATACACACATCCCAATGACACTGGCCAAAGGAGACTCATTACCAACACATCGGGGATGTGACCCATTTCACATATGTTATAGAACATTATCGTAGCATAGAGTGTATCCAAATTACTCACTAAATACCCAAGGCTTTCAGGCATTCTTACATGATGGGAGAATTATTTTAACAATCATTAAAATAAGATCAATCCCATTCTTCCATCTCAAAAGTTCTTATTGTATTTTATTTAAAACGATAATAGGTTTTATTCAAAACATCCCTCTTCAACAAGGTAAACCCCATGGGTTTCTATCAAATCATTTGAAGCCATTTTCACAAGTTTGAAATTCATTCAAATCCAATTCCATCATTACACATTTCATTTTCACAATTAAATTCAACAATATAATTGAAAAAAATTCCATCATATCCACAATTTAAATCCAACAAATTTAAATCTGCAAATTTTCCATAAACACAACCAATTCAATGGAATTGGGGTTTTCCCACATCTCTAGGCCAAACCAATTTGAAATATCTCAATTCCATGGAATCGAGTTTTTATAAATTTAGATGAAAGCAAATTGGGGGATTTAATTTAAATCAATAATGGAGATAAATTTATAAATTACATTGATAATCAATTTGGCATGTCAGGACGGAACCACCTACCGTGAAGGTTTGACCAAGACCACAACGGCCGAGTACGCTCCAGAAAACTGGATTGCTTCTTTAGAACCCCACAATAGATCTCTTCTACTAGAATGATCAAGACCAAATCTTATCAAACATGGTACCACACACATAGATCTACCCATAACGAGCATAGATCTAGTATACTGATTGAAGATGTGAAGTATATCTATGTAAATATAAGGAAACAATCAAGAAAGATGAAGAACGATCACATACCTCAAGAATGTGGCTTCGATTCACCAGGAGGAGCCTTTGGATCACCTCCGGGATGATGGGAGAACCCTCTGTGACCTTAGTAGAAGAAAAATACTGAGTTAGGGCCACTTAGGAGTAAAAACGAGGAACATAGAGGCAAAATCGAGCGGGATTCACAATTTAAGGATCTCCTTTAAGTGACCGCACGGTTTGGCCGCACGGTTAGACAAACTATGCACCACCCATGGGAAAGCTTCTCTCTAGGTTTAATGGATGGCATGGTTTCATCGTACGGTTTGTCAATCCGTGCGAAAACCATGCACAACACACTGGAATATAACTTTTCCTAGAAAACTACCAAATGCTTCCCAAGCCTTTACTCCAAAACGAAGGTATATAGAAACATCAAAAATACCTGAAAACATCTGGTGATGTTACAGTTATAGTGCGACGAAGCCAGTGACTTTTGAAGGTCATTCTTGATCGCTTTTTCTTCGGACATGAAGAACATATATTGTTCTTCAGATGGGAGACAAGATGATTTGAAAGAGAATTTTTTTGGCTCAACAATTCTCCATTCACCAAGCCTGCAGTGTAGTGTCTGGAACAGGTGGATTACTTTCCTATTTATATATGTGGAATTTCAGTTACAATTTTTAATTTCCTAGAAATAATAAAATAAATTAATGAACTTATAGAAAACCCAGGCATTTAATAAATTTATATAATCATTATTTTGTGTGTGACAACTTGCGGAATATGGAATTATAAATAAAATTCTGCATCATTAAATAATAGTAAAATTATATTAATTTTTTCCAACTAGTTAAAAAATTATTTACAACCATGAAAATAATTATACAACTATAGGACCGAATTGGTTTTTCTTGAACTCCAAATCCATTTATTTAACACCTAAATAAATAAATAAATAATTTTTTCTCCTAAATAAATAATTTAATTACAAACTAGTAAATAATTACATATTAAATGTTCAATAAAATATATAAATATATTTATTTTATGGGATCATTGTAATATGAATAAAATAATTCCATGTTCTTTAGAATAATATCTATTTCATTAATTAAAATCAAATATAATTTAACTGATACCACCAAAAACACATAGTGTGTGACCCTCTAGGATTATTTCTCATTGGCATTAGGTGGGCTTGCCTAAATCCCAAGAGTACTATCTAGAAATGGGTCAAGGCACCCAAGAGAATGAACGTACAGTCGCAAAAAAACATCCAAAAATGAACAGTCCCAGTGTAATAGAATCTATTTATCAAAATATCTCATCATGAAGGTTTCATGATTGTTTCATCAACTTTTATGCTTGATACGTCATTCTTTTACTACTTGAAATGATCTCATAGTTCCACCATGGCTTTGGAATTTCACACGATGGTTTTATTTCAATAAAAGTGTCATGATATCAACTTCCACAAATAAAAGTTACAAATCCTTCATCGTGTTATCCATTAACAACATGCCACTCATGATGCACCCAACACACCCTACATCCCTCCAACTATCTACGTGACAGTTTTTTACCGTAAATCAAAGTGCATAAGTCATGACACATATTAATGATAATCATATAAACTAAGGATCATTACACATTCTCACAAATAGAAATATATGATTAAACCAAAACATGAGGAATTCCTACTAGCGGTTATATTCTCATAATCTCTAATAATGGATATTACTAACTTCAAACTTCATTAGAGGATGTCTCATCATCTTACGAGTACAAGAATGTGATGATATGCATGATATGTGTTCCATAATGGCATGCCATCCAACCACAAAACTATATTTAAGAATATTGTTATAGCATTTCAAGGTTCTCATAAAAGCGGGGAACTTCTATAACCTTATCAATGAATCAAATACTCTAGGAAATTATTAAATCAAACTATTGTAGAATAATGAAAAATATGTAATAATACATTAAAAACCAATGTAATCATATTAAAACCAGTAGGTTCTAGGACACAAACTCTTTCATATTCTATGTACCATTAATCCTTTGGAACTATGCACCATGTCATATTTCATCAAGAACCTGTATGAAATTTTAACACAAACCACCATGTATAAAAAACATGCCAATACTATCATGAAAAAACTATTTCAATAAAAAATCATTTTTATAGAAATTTTTTTTACAGATTTTTTTCCCGGATTAAAACTAAGAATCTATTTGAAGATAAACATTTTAAAATCATTTATCAATGTAGATTTCACAAAAATTTCAGAATTCCATAATGAATCCACAAACCATCAATAAATATGGTATTTACCAGCCTTTGGAAAAATATTTCAAAATAATTTTCAGTCTATTTAATCAATTTGAAATATATCCTACATTTTTTAATAAGGGGAGTTGATATTGATGTCACATACCTCTGGAATGATGGTGATAATGAAGAATGGAATTAAAATGCCAATGAACCCGAGTTGAATCACGAAAAACAACATTATATATCTTCCCATAGAACTATAAATAGTAGAACTATATCTTTTAAATCAAGAGATGGAGGATATTAGAACAATGAAAACCCAAAAAAAATAACCACAAATGAACACTTCCCAAGTGAATTCGGCTTTTACGCACATCAAAACACCTCCTGATCGCATCCAATTGGAAGGGGAAAGATTATTTAGCCATTAAGAGGGAGAAATATTTAGTTGGTTCATATTATAGAAATCATTTGGGGTTAAAACATAATTTCTAACAGGATCCATAATTATTGGATCTTGTTTTTAAACCATGTACAGTTAATCGCAGTGTAAGGAAAATTGTGCGCTATCTTTGTGCAAGATTCTACCTCAAAAAGGACCATGAATGATTGTCCCACATGATTATACAAACCATAAGACAAGAATGAAAAAGATCATTTTCCCAAATAGCTTAATTTCTACTAGGTGTTTTCACGGTTTGGCCATACCTTGTGCTTTAACTATGAACCTTCCATGAAGCCTTTGCATCAATGTTCACAGTTTCTGGTAAAACTTTAACTATTTTCAAAAATCATATACAAACCATTAACCATTATAAAATCCTCAAACAATATCCTAAAGGCTATCAAACCTCACCAACCACTTCCAAAATAAGTATATACCTAAAACGAATAATGAAATTGTAACATAGTTAAAACCGAGGGTGATGCATTTTTCCCACAATTGGCCTCTTCGCCGCTAGAATGTAGGGGGAAAACATTTCCCAGAAATAGTTCAGGTCATTTCCAAATAATTTATTTCTCATCTTCCTATGTATCTTCTTGAATCTTAACATGTTTCCACAAAACCCATAAAAGGCTGATTCTTTTCCCTTATAAGACATTATCATGCACACCGACAATCTATGTCAGCACACACAATAACAAAGCATCCAAATCATTGTTAATGTGATCCCATAGAATAATTTGGTCAGGATTAGGATGCTATGTTTTCAATCAAGAAACATGGAACACATTATATATAGTGTTGAACTATACTGGAAATGCCAACCATTATGCCACCTCAATAACCTGCTCATGTATCGCATAAGGGCCTATGTGTCAATGAGATAGTATTTCATCCTTCAAAAAACGATGATGTATATGGCTTCGAGAGATCATAAAAGACACATAAACATTCACCATTAATGAAAACTACCATCAATGAAGTTCAGAATATGTTTTATAACAAATTTTTTGCATCTCCATTCAATTCTTCATCTCCTAATTCTTCTTTCTTATCTCATGGACAAGGCTCGTCCCAACTAATGAAGTATCGCCAATTTCCAACAATCAAAGTGGAAAATGTCATGGATGGCCATAATATTATATAAATGTAGCCATATGTATCAGGTATTGATAACTATTTTTATATGAAAACTCCACAAGTGTTATATGATCTTTCCATGAGCCTCTAAAGTCCATTGCACAAGCCTGCAACATGACTTCCAATGTTTTTATCATCCTTTTGAATTTCCCATCCATCTATGAATAATACATAATACTCATGGTCAAATGATTCCCAATGACTCTTTTTAAGTATTTTACATAAATCAGATGTAAAACAAAGATCTCAATCTATCACTATCAAAATTCATACACCATGCCTCATTACCACTTCTTAGATATAGATTTTTGATATGTCCATCATCGAATGAGATTCCAGAATAAGGATGAAATTGGATAATTTTGAGAGATCATCCACTATCTCCCATATGGAATTTAGTTTCCAAACCATTCCTAGGTTCCCTATTAAAAAATAAATATTTATCTCCCATTACCTCAAAAAAATATGTAAATACTGCAACATGACTTCTAGTCATTGATGTTCTCCCATAACATACTGAAAGTTATGTATCATGAAAAGATCATAGAAACCTTATTTTCCATGTCAAAACACAAAAACTATTCCTTAAATACCTTATACATTTTCTATATTCTAGGAAGAACAACCCATATAAAATGATGTTAATCATGAATAACTTGTTCCTAAAAAGACATTGGTTAAAACTTATGATTTAAAAACAGAAAAATGCACTCCCATCAAGCTTTCATCCTTCCATGGTCTCCCCATCATTGAGTATTGAACTTAATATCACACACTCTGAATTAGACACCTATCCCTCTTTAACCATATCCACCAAACAATTCACAAAAAAATAGAGAATGAAAACCACAACCTCACCATAGTCTAAACATTCTATGTACATGTCATCTAGGATAGACATAAACTTCCACAAATCTAAAGAATCTTTTTCAAACTAAACCTAAAAATTCTTGTTTATTTAATCTTCTACTGAATTTCCCTTTCCTAGTGTATACATCATGTAAATTACAATCATTTGAAGATACTACATCTCTATTATTTTTCACATTTTAAATCACTTTGTGGAAAAATATGTTTCAAACACTTAGGATCCAAAAACACTCAAAATTTATCACCAAATAGGCAATGACGTCATTCCGGGAAAACATAGACTTTGGAAGAAAAATTTAATTCATGTGTTGGGTGGTTCATCGGATGAAACCATTGCTATGTTAAGTAATAAGTAACAATATTATCTACCATTATTAGAACATATCCTATTTCAAATCCTAAAGCATCACAATACACAACATACCCTTTTCATGATGCTAGAAAATTCATGATTGGTGCTGATGTAAGATAAAAATTAAGCTCTTGAATGGTCTTATGACATTCCTTGATACATTGTAATGAATCATTATTCCTTTTAACATATTTCATATGTGAGTCTAGTCATGAAAAATCATGGAAAAATCGTTGATAATAACTAGATAGAATAAGAAAACTATATATCTCGGAAGCATTCTTTAGCGACTCATAGGAGATAAAAACCTACATCTTTTCTGCATACACAAAATAAATTTTTTCAAAGAATACATATTCAAGGAAATGTAACATATATATCAAAAAATAACACATTTATTATTTTTAATATGAACAATGACCCTCAAAATTCTCAACATTATCTCCTAGTGCTGTTCAAGATCATCACTGATCCTTGAATAAACCAATATGTCAACCGTAAAAACCCCCATGAAGGAATCAAGATATCTCTAAAATATAAAATTAAACAATTCAATAATGACCATAGATGTATTTTTTGACTGAAAGACATTACTACATATTCATAATTGACATATCAATTTCTGAAAATTTTATTGGGAATATAATCTTTACAAGATTGCAATTTGTGATATCTTGATCAAAAATTAATATTATGAACCACTGTGATCCACTCCAATGATTGGAACATATCATCAATGCATGGTATTAGATATTAATTTTTATCATATCTTGGTTTGGAATACAATAATCCACATATAACCGAAGTGTCTTATATGCCTTTTGGACAAACAAGACTAGTTCTCCACGCAGAGATGTCCTCGGCCGATTGAACCCTTTGATTTATAACTATTCCAACGACACATTCAATTCAATTAATTATATTGGAACTATTTGGTAATATTGGAGGTAAATAGAACTAATCCTTATAAGGGGATATAATGTAAACTACACTTCTCTTCTGGGTAGAATCCCTGAGATGTTTTTTGGAAAACATCTTGAAACTGATCAACAACTTCTAGAAATCTATTTTTATCAATCTCTTATATAACATCCAATTAAATCATGTCTAATAGGTAAAATATTGTTTAAAATGATTGACCAAAAATGTTTTTTCACCTACATTTACATTATGGTCTCCTCTATAGATATTCTTATTTCCATCGTCAGTCGTAAAGCTGACCATTGTGGTATAAAAATCGATGTGATCATTAAAGGTAGTCATCCAATCAATACCCATGATTATATCACGAAAATACATCTATAGAATAGTGATATCCAATGTTATATTGGCTATATAAATAGTAATATAACATGGTTTTCTCACCAATACATGACTATATATTCGACCAATAAGAGTTGTATGTTTTAACACAGAAAGAAACATCTCAACTTTTAGACCCATCAAATCAACAGCATGAGAAGAAATAAATTAATGTGATGCACCCGTATCCAATAAATTATGCATAAGCATAGAATTAAATGATTCATACCTCACACTATTTATGATCTTGACTGATCATGCACAGTATCCTGCACAGCTCCATATAACTTCTTGCTAGCGGTACATTGTAATTTATTTCCTTGTTATGATTTCCCTTATTGAGGAGTTATATAATTCCTAAAATCACCTGGAATAGATCTATTTTTCTGAAAACATGTATTATTATTCCCTAATCTTGTTAAATCATATAATGTCTATGACACCCGAGAAGTGTCCCGGATATACATCCTTGGATCACTATGACAACAACGCTGAATATGACCCATTTGATTTCAATTCTGTCATTATCTTGGGGGTATTGTATAATATCATTTTTAAACTAACAGAACCGCAATAGAAACATCTCTGCCTACTCTTGGGCCTTGGAGGATGATTTACTGATCCAGCTATTAGATTCTGATTCATGCCCCACCCTTTGAAATAGGATTCCCCCTTCCACTTATTCCATGTTTTAGTGTTCCCACTGTTTCCCAATTGTATTAACATGTTTCCTCCAAATATGAATTCCTAGATGAAATCCTAGGAAAATCTATGAACCAAACATTGGTTCACCAATGGATATTGTACAACCACATTTTTAGAACCATCTTATTGTTGGTGTCAATGATACTGAACAGTTCCATTTTCAATATATATCATTAATGTAACACATATCACTCTCTAGAAATTGATGGATTAATAATTTCAACGTCTACTACAATATATATCACAAAAATTCATTTCATAATTCAAAATTTTTCGTTTTTCATGAATTTTTTTAAAAAATTAATTATCATTTGAAAACCTTACAATTTTTAAAATACAACAACCATGATGTTTTCAAAATTATTCATCTGAAAACAATTGCAATATTTTTCGAAAATTAACATATAGCACTAAGTCATTTATCAAAATGATTTATGATCTCATAGTGTGAATTAATTTCTATAATTCATTTCATGCTCTTCTTATTGAAGAAACCAATGAAAATGATATTCATATTCATATAACTATCTCCAAAAAAATTAGTCACCTAACTACCTCATCACTTAATCTTCTTCATAAAAAGTATAACTACTTATTTTTAGGATATACATTTTAATTCCTGAGATTCCTACTCCTTTATACCATCCCAACTCAAAGAATAAACCATAATAAATTTCATGTCCACGACTGATAGGAAAGATGACCACATATTAGTCATAAAGAGAAAAAGGCCGATACCATTTGGTCTACAATGACACTTAAAAGTACCGAGACTTATACCCCTTGTAACATCACAACACTCCACATTAGCTTGATATGGAAGAAGTAAATTACATGACCATAAGAGATATCCCCAAGGAAACAATGGGTGGAAATAAATTCAAATGTATTCATGTAGTGATGGGGGTGATTTTCCATTTTAAATTAAAACAACCAACCAAACATTGCAAAAAATAATACTACTACATGATGAATTATAACAAATTCAAAAAAAAATTCATCCAATACAAATTATATTAAAACCAAACTCTAAAAGTTCCCCATAGAGGAAGAATACAAAACAGAAAATTAAAAAGTGGAAGAAAAACCAAAAAAACAAAAAGATTCTAAAGACACCAAATCCATGCTCCAACTCTAGATCCATGGTCATGTAATAAAAAGCACCATTAATGAAGTTAAATGAATTAACTATTAACTATATATCGATATATAATAACGACAAAACCACCAACACACCAAAGTAGGGGTGAATAATGAAACCCAATATGTTTTCCCCAAATGACTTCCCTACTCATGACAGTAGGATAAAACCATTTATCATATTATTATAAAAAAATAATATAAATTAGTATAAAACTGTTTAATATAAATCCCAAAATTTTTATATGAAATTTATTTTTCTAAAAAATAATATCTCATCGGAAGTAACCATTAATCCTTTCCAATCCATTTCAAAAAACATTTGTGATAATCCATTTCCATCCACACATCAACACACCCACACATGCATTCCTATGGGATAGTTCCATAATCATGATCAGTGTCTCATCGATCTACCAAATATTCACATGGTAACCAATATCCCATGTCCCATTACACCTTTGGCATCAAGAACCAATTTAAATTTAAACAATTCCTCATATGGAGTGTGACCACACACCACCATGAGTTTTAAAAAACCATTCCAATACCATCATTCCAAAACTATTCTAATAAATCCATCACTTTTTTGTTTATATTTTAAACATCATTTTTCAAGGAATCAGACCAAAAATATAATTTAAAATCAACATTTTAAAATAATTTATCAAAAAAAATTCACAATAATTCCGCAATTACACAAAAATCCAAATAAACCTTCACAAAAGGGGGACTTATTCATGATTTGACTAAAAAATTCACAATAAATTTTAATAAATTTACATTTTTAAAATATATCAGTCATGTAATAATAATAGGATTCAAGAGTGAAGCCACCTACCTCAAAAATTATTTATAAAATGGGGAATGTCTCTTAAATGCCAACAAAATCAAGGAGAATCTCTAGAAACCCAGCTTTGATTTCTCCAATTGTCATCAACACATCCAAAACTAAAAATAATTTCCATAAACAATCATAGAAATATCTTTATAAGAATAATATATAAGAATCTAATAGTTGGAGGGAAGTAGATTAATGAAAATCCACCAAACCCACAATAAATGCATACTTACCAAGGGAATGTGGATTCAAAAAATTATGGAAGGCCTATAAATCACTTATAATTTGGTTAGGAAATATTCCATGGCCTTTTATAGGGATAATTATTTATTTAGGGTTAGTTTTGTAGAAATAAATGGGTTAAAACATAATCATATCCAATATCCACAATTATAGAATGTTGTTTATAAACTGTGCACCGTTAGTCACTTGGTTAGGAAAAATGTGTGCTAATTATGTGGCATATTATAATGTATTAACCACCCTAGTAATTGTGTATAAATCATAGGGGACACATTTTCCTATGAAACAATAAATTATACATACAAACATTGAAACCCATTATATCTACCTGGGTAGTTGGTGAGTTTAATAGGAATGTTAGATACCCCCACGTCCCACGACACACTAAGTGTTAGTGACCAAATACATGATCATTAAAAAGTTATGGGAGATTGAGTTGGGCATAATTTATATCAGCAAACTCATAAAAATTTCAATCAATGTTCATATAATTCCATAGTTACATACCAGTTTGGATGAAAGGAACACACACCTCATAGACTCAACTAGAGTTACCAAACTAAGGATAGTTCCTTACCATCATGTACTAAAAAACCTATAAACCCTCATAAATAAATTTTGTATACCACAAAATAACTATCATATCATAACTCAAATCTTGTAATAGGTCTCACTATAACCATAATGACTCACTCATCAGAGTAACACCAGACCTGTTGGTCATCTCAGTAATAGTAAATAAGAAAGACCCTAAAGTGTATTGTAAAATATAAATATCATTAATATGTAATGTTATGGAAAATAAAAAATGTTATTACCATAAATAATAGTTGTAATAATATAATTAAGCATCTAATTCAAGTTCACATATGATATAAACCGTTATTTTATAATTAAATAACAATATCATGTTAAAAAATATGAAAAATGAATGGTCCATAACGACCTTAAAAACTATCATACTGATCTTGATATAACCTATACCAAATAATAATTACTTATTCAAATTACTTACATTATAACCAGAGTTATTTTCCTATCATAACACACTGAGATTATAAAACAACACATTGTTCAATATAGTATTTAAAACTCAACATGGTGTTAAAATGATCCAAAAAATATTAATATATAAATGTTATTATTATAATCATTTGGTAGAATTCTGGGGTATGAATATGGTTAACCAAGATATAATATATATAACTATATATTGGCCCTAATAAATAAAACTAAATTTATTATATCATAGGAAAAATAACTCAATTTTCAGTAATGTCATTTTATTCCTGAAAAATGGTTATTATTAATTTTTCTGATAGAATATTATAAATAAATTTAATATCTATAATCATTAATAGGTTATTAAAATAATATAATTTTATAAATAATCATTTCAAAATTATCTTTGAGTGAAATATCGGTATTTTTGTAAAGACTGGAAATTCCAAGTAAATTATTTTTATATGTGAGTTTTACGAGTCTACAAAAATTGAATGTGTGTTATTTTGAGGCCGGGTTTCCCTGGAGTAAATTTATGAACTTATTTTTTGGTTACATTCAGTAAACATGCGAGTATGTATTTTTATGTTTTGAACCGGTTCTCGGAATTGAAATCGGAGGACACCGTTGAACTCACAACCCCTGTTTTTGGTTAAGAAGACCTTCACCTCAATAGCAGTTGTTCAGCGGTGGAAGTTAGATTATGTGTTTTTTGTGTGAATAAAAATAAAATAAATAATAAATTTTATTTTATTTTTATTGAAACTTCATTACATGGGTTATGGAGGTGAGGACCACCCGAACTAAAAATAGCCAAACTGAGTTCTAGTGGTGCGGACCAAACGAACCATCTTTAATAGCAGAAAACATTTCAAATACCTATTTAATTAATTTAGCCAACTAAAATTAATTAAATGTGTCTACATTTAATTCAGACAACTAAAATTAATAAATTGAGTCAACATATAATTGTGCCAACATAAATTAATCTGTTAAACTTATTTTAATTTATTTTGTCACCTCTTTACCTTTGAGAGCATTGGGTTGGAAAAGGAGAAGGGGAGAACATGATATAATTGTGGAGGATCATTCTCTCCAACAAATAACAGCTCCTAACGAAGATCATTCTCAACGAAGAATGTTTCATCTTCTCAAACGAAGAACATGACATCTCCTTCAAGGTATGTCTTCAATGACGATGAATCACCATCCATCCTTCCCTCCTCACTAACGTCATCAAATCATTGAGGTAGGGATGTTTTTTATTAATAATAGTTTGTTTTTCTTCACGTTTAATCTTCTCCCATGAGCAGCTTGCAACCTCTCTAACATAGAGGGTATGGGCCAAAAAACATGGCCCAACCTCTCTGAATATCATTGTGGTTCTTGTTGTGTTCTTCACAATGGAGGAAGATGGAAACTGACACTAGTGGGGATCTATAATGGCGGCCGACACAATGGTCGGCCGTGACGAAGTTGGCAGTGTGACTGCGCCCTCGGTGAAGGGTCGCGGCTCGTCAGCCGCGGCGGAGCAAGGGTGGTGGCCGGTGGAGGCCGACCACAAAAATGGGATGGTGGAGCACAGTCGCACCGCCTAGCGAGCAAGAGTTGCATCATTGTGCTGTCGCAGTGAAGGGAGGGTGGCCGCCAGTGAAGGCGTGGTGGACGACCGCGCCGTGAAGAGGCAGGACTGGCCGTCCGACCCTCCACAGCGTGTTGTCGCACCGCGAGCCCTATGGGATGTCGTGCCACATGATGAGCTGCATCGGCAGGCCAGGCCATATCGGTGGTCCGGTCCAGACCCAGCATGCCGATTCGACCCAAACTAGGCTGGGTCGGCCAAGGTCGGGTCAAGCCAGGTCGGACCGAACCCAGACCAACATTGACCCGTTTTCACTCTTTCATCTATATCTTGATCTTCGAGCATCCGTTTGACAAAACTTCTATGGCACTAGAAACCTTGGATCGAGATGGTACTTTTGGTATACCACACATGATTTTTGGATAATGTTGTGGTATGGTAGGGTTGGGTCGAACATGAATCCAATTGGACCCTCAGTACAAAAGGCCAATAACTTACATAACATTAGTTTGATTGAAGAACCATCTGTTGTGTTGAGAACCCTTTTTTGTGTATGTCCTTTGGGATACATATTTGTTTTACTTCATGGTATTTGGAGTATCAACATGTGACATGAGGAGTAGACCCTCCCGGAATTAGGCGAGTTTAGGGAGGGAACCCTGTAGCTGGTTGTATCATGAGAAAGGGATCATTTGGGGGTCTATGCTTGGGATCCTTTGTGGGTCTATGTTCGAGTGTCAGACTTGGATCCACTCTATGAATCCATTTCGGAATACTCTTCGATCCAACGTGGGTCTGCTGTACGTGGATCCTATGTTGGTCTGATGTTGTACTAGGATCCTATGTGGGTCTGAGGATGTACTAGGATCCTATGTGGGTTTGATGAGTTAGGATCCTACATGGGTATTCCTCTTAATAGATTAAGAGGATATAGTAGTAACATATATTCATATTTACTACCGTACCTAAACCATATCTGGTGTGAGATGAGTCATTAACTTTCTGGTAATCTTCTTGGTGGTGTACCATTGTGGTACTTACCTTCATGGTGATACCTTTAAGGTATTATTCTGTTTGGCGTACCTGTGTGGTACTTACCTTCATGGTGATACCTTTGTGGTATTATCCAATGTGGCATTCCTATGTGGTACATACCTTTGTGGTGATACCATTGTGGTATTCTTCTATGTGGCGTACCTGTGTGGTACTATCCCTGGTTGTAATCTTTCCTTCGTGGAAGAGTTTTACGTTGGCTATGGAGTTGGGGCTAGTGTTTCCTCATGAATGAGATGTGTAATATTTGATAACATCGGTACATGTATGGGAATATACTTAAATAGGATTGTCAGTGGTTTTTATGCCTTTTGGTTTATGCTTTTTTGATTTTGTGAGAACTTGAGGGTCTCGGGGTCCCTAGCGAGTATAGTTATACTCTTCCCCGCACGGGATATTCCCGCACTTTATTGTGGTTGGTGCATACAACAGACAATGCAAACTGAGGATAAGGGTTCCAGGACTGCATGTAGCTCAGTGGTGGAGCTTAGACGAGGCGTGTTATAGAGACAACTGTTCGAGAGTTGTACCTACCCTTCAGGTAGGATCCATGGTGGGTCTTCATCAGATCTATTCAGCTTACTTCTACGTCCCAGTTTTCTTGTCTTTTATAGTTGGGCTTGTAATTTGGGCCCTTTTAATTACATTACACTCTCTTTTCACTATTCAGTTTACTCTTGTATATATCTTTTTTTCTGCTTGGTTGCGTCAGTTTATAGGTTTTAAAAGAAATGCATTCCCAGTTTTTGGGAGTACGCCTTTGGTGCTAGTCGCTAACCCCTGGCCTATGGAAGGCGGGCTAGGGATATTAACAACACTGGCCTCGGGGGACGGTTAATGAAAAATTGGTATGAGAGGAGTCGGTTCTACTATTGGACATTGGATGCTAATCTTATAATGGAAATAGTGTTAAGTTAAGAGTGTGTGGTTATCAGTTTAGGTAATCCAGTGTTGGTGAGGCGGCCAACGTATCTATACACCAGGACCCTGAAATATGATTTCTGTATTAGTGAATGAAAAAAATGATTGCGTGTGTATTTATAAAAGTTTTCATTGTGATCTTTTTGAGACAGCTCCTCAGTTATATCTTATTTACTATGGTGCACTTTTTTATTTCTAGGATGCCTCCACGCAGACAGCCAGCTAGGGTTCCGGGTGTAGTATGTGATGATGGCCCACCGAGCGATGAGGCTATGGTGCAGGGCCCTCTTTCAGTAGAGGAACCAATTGTATCATTACCCATTGGGCCACCGATGCCACCATCCCCATAAGCAGAGGGTGCCCGCCACATGAGCGTGTTTAACGAGTTCCAGCACTAGAGGCCATCATTTTTTATTGGTGAGACGGACCCAAAGGTGGCTGAAAATTGGTTGGATTTTGTGGTGACAGTCTTCCGACTGGTAGGGATACCAGCTGATCTCATGGTGATATCTGTCACTAGTCATCTCCAGGCAGTAGTAGGGAGATGGTGGAGCGTGATGCTTGAGGCTCATGGTGATGTGATGCCTTTATGGGTAGACATTGAGAGCATGTTTTGGGTAGAGTATTTACCAGAAACTCTACGCTCTGTACAGATATCCGAGCTTCTTCATCTACCACAGGGCAACATGACTATGACTGAGTACTCAGTGATGTTCACCATCCTCTCGCACTACTCAACTGATATGGTGCAGGACCCATTCATTAGGGCCCGGACCTTCGAGCAAGTACTTAGGCAGGAGATCAGGGATTCGTTGATTTTTCTCAGCATCCTGACGTAGGTTGGGGTGTTAGACCAAGCCCTCATAGTAGAGATTTATATTGCTGTTCAATCACCATTAGAGAGACCCACCACCGGGCATCACATAAAGGAGTCTTTTGTAGCTGGAAGCAATCAAATGTCACAGAGGTCCAAGAGAACCAAATCACCAGGTGCACGACTGTAAGATTAGTGGTCGGTTTTGCGTGGCACCAGAGACATAGCTCGTCCTTTCTAGGAGAAGGAAATGTTACACATGAGGTGAGCAAGGTCACAAGGACCGTGACTCTCCGACCCATCATATGGATGATCCTCAGATGACCGAAGGACCACCGAGGCCGAGAGAGAGGTTCGACCATGTAGGTTAGTAGGGAGCTGGAGGACGTGGGAGAGGAGCTGGTTATGCAGCTGGCGGTGGGTGACGAATCGAGGTGTTATCACCACCACCACCATGTGGTCCACCCCAACTATACAGAGCAGGTGGAAAAGGGTAATCTCAGCTACAGGTATCTGAATCCTATGACCACGGCACTCTAGATGTGATACGAGGTACAATCTATGTCTACTCCCCCTTATCTTCAGTACTTATAGACCAATATTCTAGTTATTATTTTACTGGCACTACCCTCGTTTAGAGCTCGTAGATTCTGATGGAGCCATTGACCTGATCCTTCTATCTTGGGATTCTTATATGAATGGACTCGACGATTACGCACTACTTCCAGTAGTGTGAGCTTACTCTTGGAGAAGAGAGATTCACCTGTGATCCCCTAGTTGTGTCATCAAGGCCTTATGAATTCATAATGGGTATGGAAAGGTTATCTATAGTCCATGCCCAGATTGATGGTTTTAGGCTAAAAGTGTATTATGTCTACATGGATGGGACTAGGTGTACCATAACCAGAAAAAGGGAGCCTTTTCAGCATAGGATATAATTACCTGGAGGATAGTTTAATATATCACTCGTCCGTTAGCTATCCCTACCCTTAGAGCAGTTGATGTGGAGAGTCTGAGCTATCCTGTTTTGGTGGACTAGTTTTCAGATGTCCCCCCTAATGATCTTCCATGTATAGATCTTCGCAAATAGGGGGACATTCATAATGACTAATTCCCCAGGAAGATGTCGATATCTACACCAACGTATCGAATGGATCTCGCAGACCTTATTGAGATACGTGTACAACTGGAGGACTTACAGGGGAAGTGGTTCATCAATAACAATTTTTCACCTTGTCAAACCCTGATTTGTTTCTCCAAGAAGGTGGATGGGATCTTGAGACATTGTGTTGACTATTGGCGCCTGAAGCAGGTGTCCGTGAAGAACAAGTACCAACTCTTGAGGATTGATGGCCTCTTTCATCAGTTGAAGAGAGCACTGTGGTTCTTGAAGATAGACCTCAAATCAGGCTATCACCAGCTCAGATTATGAGAAGAGGATGTATAGAAGTCAACTTTTATGTGTCGGTACGAACATTATGAATTTTTGGTCATGTTGTTCGGTGTGACCAATGATCCAACATTGTTCATGGGACTCATGAAAAGGATATCCCATCCATACCTTGATCTCTTTGTAATAGTCTTCATCGAGGACATTCCTCTCTACTCAGCTTAAAAAAGGGAGCATGCGTATCATTTGAAGATAATTCTGGACACACTCTGAGAGAACTAGTTTTACGGTATTCACTTGAAGGGCCAGTTCTAGATTTGGGAGGTTTATATTCAGGGAAATGTCATCTCGGAGTCTAGAGATGATGTGGATCTAGAAAATATTGAGCCGATACTTTCTTGAGATCCACCTAAGAGTGTGACGGAGGTATGGAGTTTCTAGGTTTTTCCAGATACTACCAGAGTGTTGTGATAGATTTCTCAAGAGTTGCAACACATTTATCTGTGTTGATGAAGAAGGGGAAACCCTTCGTGTGGTCAGAGAGTTGTCAGTGGATTTTTTAAGAGCTGAGGCAGATGCTGACATGTTTCCCCATCTTGAGGATTCTAGAGGAGGGTGTTGGGTACATCATCTTCTATGATGCATCAGAGACTAGACTCAAATTTTTCCGGATATAGGAGGTGTCAGTTTTTCTGTATGGTTATTGACATCTGTTATAGCATGAGTGGTACAACGCACTCATGGCCTGGAGTTAACAACATTGGCCTTCACCTTGAATATGTGGTGACATTACTTGATGGGTGAACGTTTTAATGTCTACTTGGATCACAAGATTCTCAGGTATATCTTCTCTCAGAAGGACCTAAACCAGAGAAAAAAATGTTGTCTTGAGTTCCTCCAGGAATATGACTTATATATAGTCTATACTCCGGGGAAGGGGAATGTGGTAGCAGATGCACTCAGTGGTATATTTGGCATATAGCTTGATGGTGAGTTGACAGAGCAACTGACCACTTTTCATATATCATTTGTGGATCAATATATAGTAGCTTTTCTTCAGTCTCATACAGTCACTCTCCCACTTCATCAGCAAGCCAGGGAGGAGCATCATAGGAACACTAACTGCGAGGATTGATGCATTTTGATATCCTCAAGGCAGGTTGCAGATGGATTTTCTGAAGGCGGGGATCCCGTCATCGTCTTCAGGGGAAGTACCATTGTACCAGTGTCAATTTGGGAGGATGTGATGAGGGAGTTCCACACATCCCCTCTAGAGGTACATCTAGGAGTAGCAATGATGTACCAAGAACTTTGAAGATAGGATTGGTGGCCAAGAATGAAGAAAGGAGTAGATGAATTCCTCTCTCGATGCCTCACTCGTCAGCAAGCGAAGGCAGAGCATCAAGTACCATCAGGCTTAGTTCATCCTTTATAGTTCCTAGAGTGGAAGTGGGATGGGATATCCATGGACTTTATGACAGGACATTCATATACATTCATGGGTCATGATTCTATCTGGTTGATCGTCGACCGACTCACCAAGTCAGCCCGCCTTCTACTAATTATAGAGCAGAGTTAAGTAGAGATCATGGGATGCTTCTATGTGTAAGATATTGTGGGGATATAAGGATTAATCTCGACGATTTTCTTTGATCATGATGCATGTTTCACTTCCTGACTATGGAAGGGGTTGCCGAAGGCTTTCGAGACGTCGCTTCATTTGTGCACTTCCTTCCATCCTCAAACGGATGGCCAAACTGAGCAGTCCATTTAGACCCTAGAGTAAATTATGGGTGCATGGTTCCTCGACATTATTCACATCTAGGAAGATCACTTTCCCATGTTAGAGTTTTCAAACAACAACAACTATCACACCACCATTGGGATTGAATTTTTCGAGTAATTGTATGAACGACTTTGTAGATCACCTTTGTGCTGGACTGACCTAGGGGAGTCAGCACTCTTGGGACCTGAAATGGTATGGGCTACCATAGAGAAGGTTTAGATCATCTCGAAGCAGATGAAGAATGCACAGAGCAGACATAAGACTTATGACAACATGAGATAGAGACCTTTGGAGTTCGAGGATAGAAAACACATATTTCTATGAGTCTCACCCCAATGAGGTTTGAGGATATTTTGTCTGGGTGGAATGTTATCTCCAAGGTTCATTGGACCCTTCCATATCCTAGGTATAGTGCGCGAGGTGGCTTACCTCCTAGCACATCCCCCTCAGTTGCACTGGGTGCATGACGTCTTCCATGTATCCCAGCTATGGAGATTCGTTCACAACCCTTCTCACATCGTCGACCATAATGAGATGGATATCGATGATGGGGGGACATTTACGAAGGTTCAAGTGAAGATTGAGGATTGATAAGAGAGAGTCCTTCATGGGATATCTATATATTTGTCGCATGTATGTTGGCACAATGGGAACCTCCAGGAAAGCACAAGGGAGCAGGATGCTTAGATACATGCTCAGTACCCCCGATTTTTCCCTTAGTTAGAGATGGGGAATATGAGGATCCAAATCCCTAAGGAGGGGAGAATATAAAGATCGTTAATTCAAAGTAATTATTTTATGTGTAAATTTTACATGTCCTTTAAAATTGACGGTGTGTGATTCTGAGGCCCAGTTTGCCAGGAATGAATTTCTGAACTTTTTTTCTAGTACGTTTAGTAAATGTGCTAGCGGGTTTTGGTAATATTTGAACCGATGCTCAAAATTGAAATATAAGGAAATTGTTGAACTGACTATTCCAGTTATAAATTAAAGATACCATCACCTCGACCACAGTTGGTCGAGGGTGTAATTTATTTTATGTGTTTTTCATGGGAATAAAAATAAAATAAAGAAAAAAATTTATTTTATTTTTATAGAAACCTCTGTACATGGGTAATGGAGGTGGGGACCACCCAAACTAAAATCCCCCCAAATTGAATTCTAGTGGTGAGGGCCACACAACCCCATTTTAATGGGAGAAAACATTTTAACTCCCCATTTAATTAATTGTGCTTACTAAAATTAATTAAATGTGTCAACATTGAATTGAGCCGACTATAACTAATTAAATGTGTCAACATATAATTGTTCCAATATAAATTAATCTATTAAATTTATTTTAATTTATATAGGCACGTCTTTACCTTTTATAGGGTTGGGTTGGAAAAGGAAAAGGAGAGAACTTGGGATAATTGTGGAGGATCATTCTCTCCAACAAAGAACACCTCCCACTGAATATCATTCTCCAACAATGAAAGATCGATCTTCTCCAATGAAGAAAATGAAATCTCAAACGAGGGATGTCTTCAATGATGATGAACCGCCATCTGTCCTCCCCTCCTCACCAACATCAACAAGCCTTTGAGGTAGGGGTGTGTTTTCATTTAATCGTCGTTAATTTTTCTTCACGCTGAATCTCCTCCCATGAGCTGGTTGCTACCACATTAACATGGATTGTACGGGCCAAAAAAACATGTCCTGAACTCTCTAAAAATAATTGAGGTTATTGTTGAGTTTATTGTGCAGGATGAGGATGGCGACTGACACCAGTGGGGCTTGGGAACAGTGGCTGGCACCACGGCATGCCGCGACGAATGTGGTGGTGCGACCGCGTCGTGGGAGAAAGGAGTTGCGGCTCGTAGGCCATAGCGGATCAAGGGTAGAATCCGACGGAGGACGACTTCATGAAGGGGTTGGGATACGCATCTGTGCTACATGATGAGAATGAGTCGCGGCCTTGTGCCACATCGGTGATGGGAGGGTGGTTGGCCAAGCTGGTCATCCGACCATCCACAGCGGGCCACAACACCACGGGCGCCACAATGTAGGCCGCGCCACACCATGAGGAGCTTCAGTGTGAGCCCAGTAGGCTGCTCCGGTGAGCCGGACCGGACCCAGTGGGCTGGGACGACCCAAACAGGGCTGGGCTGGCCTAGGCTGTGTTGGACTGGACCCGAACAAACATCGACCCATTTTCGCTAATTCGGAAAAATCTTGAGCTTCGGGCATCTATATGACGAACCATCTATGGTGACAGAAACCATGTATAAATAAAGTAATTTTGGTATATTCCAATAGATATTTGAATAGTGTTGGGGTATGTGTGGGATGGATCGAACACGAATAAAACCGAACCCTTGGGACAAAAATGTTTATAACATACGTACCGGGCGTCCGATTGACACACCGTCTATTGCGTTGATACCCCTTTTACGTGGCGGTCCTTTGAGATACTTCTTCTTGGGACTTCATGGAGGTTGAATTATCGACCCATGACATGAGGAGTACACCCTCCCAGAATCAATAGAGCATTGTGTGGGGACCTTGTAGCTGGCTGTAACATGAGAAAGAGATCCTATATGGGTCTGTGCTTGGGATGTTTTGTGGGTATTTGTATGAGAGTCTCACTAGGATCCTCCCTATGAATCCACAAGGGAAAACTCTATGATCCTATGTGGGTATGCATTAATTGGACCCTTTGTGGGTCTGATGTTGTACATGGATTCAATGTGGGTCTGATGATGTAATAGGACCCTATGTGGGTATGATGATTTTCGATCCAACGTGGGTCTACCCATTAACAGAGTAATATGATTTAGTAGTTACATATAATCATCTTGACTAACGTTCCAACTCTGTACCTATTGTGAGCAGATTCTTTACCTTTGTGGTAATCTTATGTGTGGCGTACCAATGTGGTAATTACCATTGTAGTGATACCTTTTGAGGTATTCATCTCTTTGGCATACTTGTGTGGTACATACCTTCATTCTGATACCTTTGTGGTATTATTCATTGTTTCATACATGTGTAGTACTTACCATTGTCATAATATTTCCTTCATAGAATAGTTTTACTTTGGAAAAGGAGTTGGGCCTTGTGATTCCTCATGAATGAGATGGGTAATATTTTAAAACTTAATTATATGTATGGGAATATACCTAAGTTGATCAGTCACTGGTTTACAAGATTTTTGGTTTATCCATTATGGATTCTTTGAGATATTGAGGGTCTTAGGGTCCCTACTAAGTATTTTTATACTCACCCCTATATAGGTTATTCCTGCACCTTGTTGTGTTTGGTGAAGGCGATGGAAAACGCTAACGGAGAATGATGGTACCAGGACTAGAGGTAGCTCGGAGGTGGACCTCCGATGAGGCGTACTCCAGAGACGAACCTTCAAGAGTTATACCTACCCTTCAGTTATGATCCTTGGTGGGTGTTCACCAGATCTATTCATATTCATTGTAGATTCCAGTTTTCTTGTACATTCCAATTGGGCTTGTATTCTAGCCCCTTTTACATATAGTACACACTCTTTTTTACTATTCAATTTACTCGTGTTTGTATCTTGTTGTGTGCTTGGATGCATAAGTTTACCGATTTTAAAGGAAATTCCTTCCCAGTTATAGGGAATATGCCTTTGTTGCTAGTTACCAACCCCTATCCAATGGAAGGCGGTCTTGGGGTAGTCAAGACACAGGCCCTAGGGGACAGGTCATGAAAATATTCAAAAAGGATTTATTTCTCATTGAATAATAATCAATATCATTTTTTGTAAAATCATTATTTATTTTAATTTAAATGTTTCATTATTATTTTTATTTGATAATAAATTAACAAAAGTAACATTTATTCTGAACTAATCTAATTAATTTAATTATAAACACCATTTTCCTTGATTATGGTATAAGTTCGTTTTTAGTTTTAAAAACATATTTCACTAAAACAAATTTTCTTTGTGTTTTAAACATTAATATTAAAATCCTTTTATTCAATGTATTAGAATTTAATAATAATAAATGTCTCTAATGTTTAGAATCATGGGGGTTTTTGTTTGTTAAATACTTTCTTTATTATTATTATTTTTTTATAAATAGTAACTGCAGTAAATAATTATCACCTAAGAAAGGGTAAATCTAGTAAATATGGATAAAGAAATGTGTTATGGACTATAAAAACCCCTAAAAATTACCTTCAATGATTTTTATGTGTGTTGTTTAACTATTGTAATCCAATATTCTATGTTATGAATATTTTGGGCATTTTCACATGAAAATGACTTCTATATTATTTTAAGTAAATAAAAACACAAAATATATCTCAGATTCATTTAAATTTCCCTATATATGTTCTCATATGGATAAAAATATATGAAAAATTTTTACTGTTTATTTTATCATAATGAAACTATTTTTATTTTGTTATTTTATTTCTAATTTTATGTGGTAATTTTATTTCACTAAATTCTTATTCAATGTTGACTAAAATATTGTTCAACTTGTAGAAATTTAATGTAATGTGTTTAAAAAACATGTGATGTATTATTTTTTAGAAATTATGATGTCCTATGAATTTTACTGTTAATAATAATTCATAATTGATTATTAAAGAGTTAGTATTCGAATTACATTACATTATTTATGTTTTTAGTGTGAACATATATAAAAAGTTCATTAAATGACATTAATGAGATTTAATAATAAAAAATATTTTATGAAATGATTTAAAATTCAAAAAAATCCTATATTTTGACAAAATATTTTTATATAATTTAATATATCATCTATATTTTATTTTTTTGTTGATATTATTTTTATATTAACATTCATGACCACTAATTTGTAAAAAATATTATGTCACTATAATATCCGAATCAGATTATAGTTTTTGAAACAAAAACAATAAAGTTGAAATTATAATATAAACTTATCCAAATATTATTGGATGAGAATATTTATACTAACAAATATAATATATTCAAAATATATTATTTAAACATTTTTAATTGAAAATGAAATTATATATATTTAATAATTTATATAATACAAATATTTCCCCCCGCTCACGTATAATATCGAACCTCCACTTCACCCATCCTCACACAATTTCAGCACTATAGTTCAACCAAAAACATACAAAATCCCTTCCCAAAAACCCGAATAATTTATTATAGGTATTATTTTTGTTATAAAATTATCCATATATGGTTTAATGTATCAATAAATGAGGTTATATGAAGAAGTAGTATAACAATTAAACATTTGTTTTTGGTTTTATTTATTCTTATTCATCCTTGAAAATAAATCTACCCATTTTCATATAAAAAATCATTATCTACCATATAATGTGATTATATTATGTTAATTTATTAATGAAAATACTTAACTTTATTTTAGAAAATTGAAATGGAATCCATAATTCATGTATCTGTTGATGATACTTACCTTCTTTCTCTCATGTTTGTTGAAGAAATAGTAACATTACTCATGTGTATGTATGAGTTAACATATTCATGATTATAACATAAATCATTTTTCATAACTCTAATTCATAGTATTTTATAAATTTATAATTAATGTATAAAATTAGAATTATCTTTTGATTATTATTCTAGGGATTATGAAATTAATATCCCTTTGACAATGGTCAATATAATGAAGTCATTCTGATGTTAAGAGCCAAACATCCGTGAAACTCTAGATGTTAACATAATAGATCAATTAAATGAATATGACATTGAAATAAAATATAATTTTTAAATATAATCAATTAATATTCTAAAATTTTCATAAAATTTAAAATATTGATATATGTCTATTATACGAGTATTAAATGAAATACATTGCATCAACCCCAACAATATTATCCCAGATTCAGTGGGGACTTTATATCACTATCATAGATACAAGGGATCCATTATTAAAGGACTGATATGTTTTTTAGTCTTTGAGAGAAAAATAAATACATTATACTAATTTTACATTAGGAATAAAATCTAAAACTTAATAAAAGTCAACATTCTATATCCTTGAAACTCATTCAATGATTTCTTCTCATAACCAGAGAAAGTGAAAAAAATAAGGGTGAGTTAAAATTATCATTAAGGGTTATTTATAGTATAATATATCATGAGTAAATAAGGAATATTGATAATTTAATGATGAATAACTAACCATACATTTCATTTAATTAATAACCTGAGCACAAAATGCATCCGCTGATAATACCTATGTAATAATATCACAGATAACAATTAATAGATTGACAATGATGAAAATAATGAATATGGGACATAATTATCATATACATCAAGATATCAATTCTATTAAAACCTTTCACTAAGACAGTTTAGTTGATGTGTATGTATACACCAAATACCCATTTAATTTGGTAAACCAACTTGCCTCAAGATACATGTATATGTATCTGGGGGATATTTAGAATTACTCTCCACACATCATTACACAATCAAAGTATTCCTCGTATATTAAGTGATCAATTAAATTCATAAAAAACATTCTTTATCAAAACATATTTTTATGGAGTAATGAATACAAATTGTCATTTTTTATACAAATCAATTTAATAAAATTCATAGTAAAACACTATGTGTCAAAATGGTATACATTTTAGGAAATAATAATTCCAACAATACAAAGAACAGATATATTTAATATATATTTACTGTTAAATTATCCAAAGAATCATAACATTTGATGAGAATGTTAAGACCACAATATTAAAAATATATAAGAGATGAATATTGGTTCATGAAAAATATATCTTTTGTAATAAAATCAATCAATTTAGAAGAATAATAAAATGGGAATGAAAAATTTTAAAAAAAGTTAATTAAATAATATTCCTTATAAACCCTATGAAAATATATAGATGAATGAAAAAAATTATAAAATAGTTATGGATTTATGTAATTATATTAACACCATATAAATTAAAAAAACATTCCATTTGAATTTATGTAAATAAAGTCAAATGATAACCTTTAGAAAAAATTAAAATTATTCCTTTTAAACAATTTAAATTTAATGGACACCATAAATTATAGTTAATAAATCAATAGAGATAGAATAATAAAATTAAAATAATTTTGTAAAATACTAGCATGGAAGAAAAATATACCTGATAAAAAAGTGAAATATGATCGTCATTTCATTAAAATGAATAATTTCTCAATTATAGTTACAAAGAGGGGAAAAATTTGAAAAAAATATGGATACACAATAAATATCTAGAGAATAATAAAATACATTAAATCTATTAAATATGGATTATTATTATCATTTTACAAAAATTATGCCAATCCCATAAAAATAAAATTGTAAAATAAATCCACGCCTCTTTGGTAAATTTTAAATTGTAACCGCTTGAAATACTGAAAAATAATTTTTTAGTTAACCATAATTAATTAATTTGTATTAATGTTAAATATATCTAAGGTTCTATATATGAATCACATAAAATTAAATTGTTTCATAATATAAAATTTGTCTCAACAGAATGAAAATTTAGATGAAAACCCTTGTAATAATGTTATAATTAATATGATAATTATTAAATGAAAATAATATGCGTAAAAATCTAAATATACTCAGTATAAGTGTAAATATGACATAAAACTATCAAATTTAATTTCACAAATAATATTTACAAAACCAAATCAATGGTAAAGTCATATATCCTAATGAAATTAAATTGAGTTGGGAAACCTATTACCTCACGCTTCCCTTTAATTGAATATGATTTAATCTTATGTATAATGGTTTTATGAAATTTGAAAATTTATACTAGAACCATAATCAAATTTTCAATATCATATATTACCCTTTTATAAAATCTTATCACTAGTCCATTAATAATATTTCACTATCACCCTTATTTTGGGTGTCGACTACTTGGTATTCTCTTGTATATTTTATCACATTAGTTACATTTATTTTACATAGGATATAGTTACATATTATAAATAATAATATAAGTATTATAAATATAATATTTACTCATTATATACATTTTTATAATCATTATTGAAATGTGTACAAGGAAAATGAATCACATCACTTTGTGGAGATTGTAGGTCGTTTGTACGCACAAGAGACGATATCATTTCCTGAATGGGTGAAAGGGTAAGTGGATGAATATTAATATCAAATAATAAATATAATGTCATAAGTATCATATAAATTCATTAACACAATAAATATGACAATCCATGTGGTTTGGTGATGGAAATACAATTATATTGAATCGTGAGTCGGTAGTTTATCATACAAATGATCGATGGATTTATTTCCAATTACATAGATAGAGAGGGTGATAAATATAATTCCATAAACATAATATCTTCTTGGAATTTTTTAAATACATCATTAATTATATTTTAATTTTAAAACATAATTTATGGTAGTAAAATAATAAGTAAAAATAATAGACATGGTAAATATTATTACCCTAACATAGAAAAACCTCCATTGGATATCTTATTAAGGACCATATGGTTGGTCTTTTGAGAAGAAAAAAAAACTAGAATGTGTATAATGATATTGGGGAGATATTTTCGTTTTGATGGGTGAGCTAAATTTGTTAATAAGTTCAAATATGTGAGTGGTGGGGGTGCCCTTCTATAATTGAGGAGAGTAGAACAATGGGTTTGTTCAATGTTTTACAATTTTGTCATGCCAAAATCTAGGATAAATGGATCCAGAATTTCCCAAACTCCTATGTAATGTTTGAAATATTAAAATATAAAAAAATAAATGTGGTTTCATATTTTTTGTTTCATTTTACCCCACATCTTTTTATGTTAACCCCCATTATACCCATTTGTACCATAACTGTGGAAATTAAGTTATATTGTTTTTACTATTTTTTAGACCAAAAAATAAGTAAACATTATTACATAATATTAATTACGTAAATTAAAAATATGAATACACTTTTTCAAATTCAATTATTATAATTTATAGTGTTTAATTTATAATTAAATCCTCAAAAAATGTTGAAAATTTATTTTTTTTAAATCAATTTTCAAGTATAAGATAATCGTAAATTTATTAACTGAGTATTAATAATAATTTAATTAATTCATATTAATATGTTTTAAAATATATAATAAATAAATTTAATTTAAATAAATAATCCTTAATTAATATTTTATCTAATTAAAATGTGATGAAATTGTGACTTATGAAAATAGTATTCTTACATATCTCAATTTTTACAACTAAAAGATTTTATCGTTATTTATAAAAAAATTAAATGAAAACTCAATTATAATTATACATATAATAAAAATTTATTAAAATTAAATTTATGAAATTTTAAATTTTATATTTTCATGATTTGAAAAAATATTATTTCTAAGGGGGAAAATAAAAAATACATCTAAGGCTTATTTTGGCATGTTATGTTTAAAATTTATATTGAACTGATCAAATAATATTTTTTGTTCCATGATATTTTAAAATCTTAATCTTAAAATATTTTAATTAAATTATAATTTTCAATTTTTTCACTTGAATCTTTTGTATCACATTAGGCCCTTCCTCTAAAAATCCCCCCCCCAATTTTCAATCACGTTGCATTTTAAAAAAATGTTGTTTATTTTAATTCATAACATTATACAGTTCCCATGATGCTTTCTATATATTATTATTTCCATAATGTACCACTATTATCAAATTAATTTGATTCATCAATACATTCTCTCTATTTCCATGAATCTGGATAGTCTCATCATAGTTAAATGGTTTAGGTTCTAATTCAATATTATTAGAGGTTGGTATATGTCTTTTTTCTAGCATATACTTACAATAATAATGATATATGGGACAGAACATGTGATTTAAAGAGACTTATTTTCACTTCTAATAAGTAATCTAATCACTAATTATTTTAATTATTTCAAAATGATTGATGTACCAAGATCTCAATTTCCCTTTCTTACCGAAACATATAACACCACCCTATGGAGATACAATCAAGAAAACATTCTCCCCTGCAATAATTTCTTAATTTTTCTATTATTGTGGACATAATTCTATTACATACTTTGAGACCCTATAATATTAGTATGAATTCTATTTTAATTTGTTTATTTCTTCTCAATTTTTCTATGCCTATGAGTTTCTTTTAACAATATTCATCCCAACTAGTTGGTGTAAAACATTTTTTTTATATAACACTTCATACAATTTCATTTCAAAACATGAATTGAAACTATTTTTATCATAAAACACTATAAAAGATAAATACAAATCCCACATTCATTAATATTCACATTGGAAAAAATAATAACAGGTATTCTAATGTTAGAATAGTCCTTCCTGACGGTCCATCAATTTTAGGCCAGTATGATCTGAACAACTAAATCTCGATACATATATCCTTATAAAATCACTTCATGAATTTATCTACAATGTATGGATCAAAATATAAAACAATTGAAATAGGTGAAACATGAATTCTAAAAACATCATTAATATATATCTATATAATGTAATCAAGAGGTAAATTGTCTCTTATAGCAGGGAAATGTGTGTATTTTGTTTAGTGATAAAAAATAACACATATTGCATCATTATTTTCCTGAGTGTTGGGTAATCCAATGTAAAATTCCATAATAATGATATATTATTTCCACATAGTATTTTGGATATGTTTCTTAACAACTTTAGATGTCTTCTACAATCCTTAACAGATTAAAAAACTCAAAATCATGATAAATAATCAGTAATTTAATGATTCCTATTATCCCATAGATAATATTCTTTAATCTACTTATAATCACTGTTTTTCTAGGGAATATATTTAAATTAAATCAACAAGACTCATCAAATAATTCCATTTTTAGATCTTGTAAAAATAGAACAAATAGTCTCTTCTAAAATTTTATAATGGAATCTTCATATATGAAGAATTCCAATATTCAATCAATCATATATTTAAATTTATTTTAAAAATGATCATCATCAGGTTGGGATTTTTATACCATTTACAATTAATTTGGTTTCATATCCATTTAAAAATTATGTTATTTATCGACTTCCTTAATAATTCCCATATTATTCATTATAATATCTATAGACATAATATCCTTTTCAGTCCTTATTTTTGGTAGAACTCAATGTAATTTATAAATCAATATATTCTCTAAATTAATTTTCTTTCCTTAAGTTGTATTATATTGAGAAATCCTAATCCATGGATAGTAAAAGCAACTATATTTGACTCATGATAGTCTCTTTGAAAAAATATATATATATTAGGATCTTATGATCTGTGTGTATCTAATATCCTTCACTATAGAGATAATTTCTCCACATCTTAAAATAAATATTATGGCCGCCAAATTTAGATCATGACATATATAGTTCTATTCGTGAATCTTTAACTACCATGATTCCTAGGAAATAACTTTATTGGTATCCATAAAGACATGACCAAGTCAGATTTCGATGAATTCCTATATACAAAAAATCAATCCTTTCTTGATGGCTGAGTCAAAATCATAGGAGTAACCAATATACATATTAATTGTTCAAATAAATACTCATATTCCTCTATCCATTAAAACTAAATTATATTTCACGTAATTTTGGTCAATTTGTTACAAAATTCAGAAAAATTATGAACCAAACTCTGAAATTAACATGTATGGCTAATGAAACTATATACCTTAGCTATGTTTTTAGGTATAGTATATTCATTGAATTACTTGGTCATTATAGGATAAACTGTGTCTTCATACATAAAGAAAATATGGGAAATAAAAAAGTCATTCTTAATCCAAAGTTCACACATAATAAAATCTCCATATAACTCATTTCTTCTATTTGTCCCAATAATTTCCCAGAATTGATTCTCATATATCTCATTGTTTTTAGTATAAAATAAAAAATCCTAAAAAATACAACAAAATAATAATTAAGTTATTTCCTAAATACTTTTTTTATCATAACTATAAAAATATAAGGTGTGTTAGTTAATTGAAATGACAAAACTATAAAAATTTAATGTTTATATCACATGTAAAATATTATCTTTAAAATATAGTAATTTACGAATCAAAGTTGATGATACGCAAAAAGAAGGTCAATATTTGTAAAATATTAGTCTTCGTAAATTTGATATAATAATTTATCAATATGATGTACAATATATATTTCCATTATTGTAATGGAATGTTTTTCCCTATAATCAATGCAGAGCCTTATAGATCTATATTTCTTCCTTAAAAAAGAAAATGGGATCCTTATGGTTGAACAATATGGAATATAAATATATCATCTCCCAAATCATTTATTTTTTCTTAATATGTAATAATTTCACAATAGACATTATATATGGATTCTTTCATAATTATTTTTTATTAGGGATCAAGAAAATGGAAAACTCAACTTTATGTTATGGTGTATCTATTGGGAATTCCATAGGAAATCCAAATATGTATTCCTATAAAATCATTGCATCCTCAATTTTATGATCATATTTTCTATCCAAAGATTGTGTCTTCTCATATTCCCCAATAATCTCATATAGATTAGCTACTACTGGTTGAGCTAGGAATGAATGATATAGTAGAGTGGGAATATCTTTAATGAAATAAATAATTAGGTATATTTGTAGATATGTTAAAAGTTCCTTCCACAAAATATTTTTGAACTTCATCATCGTCCATAGTGATCGCATATTCTTGATCATCTCCCCTTAAACTCTTATGCGGTATGTTCCCTTGATACTCAAGACATTGGTTTGAATAATACCCACATATAGATATAGTTTATTCACTAGGTATTAGTGGAATATTTATTTCCCATACATTCATTATATAGATGAAACTAATATTCATACATATAACAACATCCCTTTCCCTTAAAGAAATTTCAAGGATGTTTCCTTCCAAAATTCTCAAATAATGTATGTTACCTTATTTTAGTCATATTGTATTAATGATTTTCCATTTTATTAGAGTTTATAATATTAATCTCATTAATTACCATGAATAAATTGGCTCAAAAAAATTACTTCTCTGTTTTGATGTCAGATAAAATTATTTCATCATATTCGGAAAATGTTTCAGAAACTAGTTCCCTTTTAAAACTCAACACAAACCCTTTATTGAAATTTTCAATACTACATTCCTTATTATATATGTAATTTTTCTCATTATTATACATTCTTTAAATGGTATCCTCATACTATAAAACAATTTAATATTTCATTTTTTAATGTAAGGAACATCATATTTATATCATATTATTTCTCTTCATGGAAATATTTTTTAATTATTGTATATTTATAATCTCTCAATTACATGTGTTCTATTTCCTAAACCTCCCTAGTATCCTGGATCCATAACCATTATTGATTTGAATCACCTTTTAGAAAACATACTACCAATATTCCATTTCCCATTTCATCTCTCCCATAGACATATTTATCTTTTCGAGGAACATAATCCATTTCTAAACTATCACATAATTTGTAGTCCAACTAAAGATTGGGTTGATATGTTACAATAAATTATCTATTATTGGTGTATAGTTTTTTGGGAATTTCATTTTTCACTGTATTTTCATGTTTATTAGTAATAATCATTGTTAGATATACTTATATAGCCATGATATCCTCATAACTAGAACCAATTTTATTAGATTTCTTAATAGGGAAATTTCTACATAGGAAATGAGTATTGATACCATTTTTTATTCTAGGATCCATTTATAAACATTGGAATATACTGTATTAGTGGATACAATTATGATTATCTATACAGAATATATAATACTAAATAATATATAACAATTATTATAAATTGAATATTTTTGTGCTATTAATCTATGCAATATTGAATTCATTTCCGTTGGAATATATTTAAATCACTAAAATATTTTCAAAATTGATAATAATAGTAATGAATATTTTAATTCTCCTTAGAATATATACTATCGGTTTCGTACTTGGTGCATAAAAAGGGAACAGTTACCATGCACCACAAATATGGACGAGATATACTTGACCAACTTTTTTTGAGTTAATTACCACTAGATACACCAATTCCAAAACCACATCCATGTGTATTATATAGAAATAGATTAATTTATAGAAAAAAACGTATAATTTCTAGATTACCAACAAATATTTGTTTTTATACTATAAATATATATATTCTCAATTTATTTCTTAGTATTGTGTTCCCTTATCACTGTTTTCATAAATCATATACCCTATTTATCTATTAAACATCCTCGGAAACCAATTATAATAACCATAACTCCAGTAACTCAGAGCCAGTGGTATCTTTTACTACATTGGAATAAATACAAGGGATACATTACTGAAAGAATTATTAGTTCAGTAGAATTATAAATCTATATAAATACTTGATATCAATTTTATGATGTGATTAAAATAGAAAACACAATTGAAATGAATGTTTTATATACTAGAAGCTTGTTTAAATGTTTATTTCTCATAACATGTGTAAATGAAACAAAATTATTGTGAGTCAATATTCATTATGAGGTATAAATAAATTGGAAGATATCAAGAGTAAATAATGCTATGTAAATATGGAATGTTAAATAATTTTAAAAACATGTAATATAATAAATAACAGAAGCACAAAATGCATCTATATAAAATATCAATTAAATAATATCATGGATAATAATAAGTAAATTGTCAATGATGTAAATTCATAATATTAGAAGCCATGATATCTAACATAATGTTATCTATACTGATAATACCATGCATAGATACAGTTTAATTGATTGGTAAGTATACACCGAAACCCTATATAATTTGGCCATATAATTTTTCCCACTAACAATAACGTTAAATTGAGGGTCTATCTATAATTGTTCCCCACCAGTTACTAAATGTCCATATCATTATTCAAACATTTACTGATCAATTCAATTAATAAAAAATTATTCCATTTCATTGATTAGTAATATTCAGAAAATAATATTGTTTTATCAAGAATTTCCCCATTCAATGTATTTAAATTCCTAGTAAAAATAATATGAAAAATTGTAATATTTTATAGGAAATTATAATATCAATGATGACAATAATATATATTAAAGAGATATGTAATTTTCAATGGTCATATTAAAGTGATTGATTCAAGTGAAATATATGGGCCACATTATTAATAAGATATAATAGATCACCATCAGCACGTTAGAAATATATATTTTTGTAATAAAATAATGCACTTTGGAAAAAATATAGAAAACAAGATAGAAATATTAAAATAATATTCTATGATATATTTTTCATTCTTAACCCCATTAAAATATATATAACAACTAAATATCATTAAAATTTCAGAGTGGTGGTGTATTATATTAATATCTTATATGTTAAGAAAATATTCCTATTGAATTTTTTAAAATAAATTTACAATAAATACTTTTAAAATAATTAAAAATGTTAATATAAAACCGTTAATAGTTAAACGAAAACATAAATATCCTTAAAAAGTAATTTCAGAAAATATTAATTAATTTTATTGATATTTTTTGAAATATAGACAGGGAAGAAATATGTTCCTTTCATGAATATAAAAATGTTGAATTTTGATATAAATGTTACATTAAATTATTCACATGAGAAAGAGGTGTAAATTATGAAGAAAATAATTAAAATATTTAAATATCTATAGGATAATAAAATAAATTGAATTTATGATGTGTTCGTTACAATATTACTTTAAGGAAAATTATCTTATTCTCAAAAAAAATAGATTTTAAAATAAATCCTTATCCACATAGTAACATTTAAATTATATCCCATAGAAATAATTTAATTTAATTTTAACATTAATCATCATAAATAAATAGTATTATTATATAATATATAAAAAAGGATGTATATAAAATACAAAAAATTAAATAGGTTCTTAATATCCAATAAGACTCAATTTTGTAGAAATTGAGATGAAATCTCGTACAAAGATCATATCATTTAAAGGAATATTAATCACTAAAGAGACTATGTGTAACAATATTAAATCCATAAAATTATATGTGAAAAAAATGTAAATCAATCCAATTTTATTTCAAACATTATGTTTACATAATAATATTAATGTGCATGTGATATTACCCAATGAAAGAAAATTTACATAATAAACACACTACTACAGGCTTCCTTTTAGTTGAATGATAATGGAAATCTAATTTAATGGAGTTAAACATGTTATAAATTTATAACGAAATATTATTAATACATATAATATCATATATTACCCTGTTATAACATCTTATAACCCCTTCAATAATTATATTTCATTATTACCCTCTCTTCAGGTGTTAACTAATTCATTTTACCTTATATGTTTTGTCACAGTAGTTCTTTTTATTGTGAATAAGATATAGTTACATAATAATTATAATGATATTAGTGTTATTAATATAATATTTTGTCATTATATTCATTTTCATATTCATCATTAACGATTTAAAAAAAAATAAGTCACATCGCATCATGGAGATGGTTTACTATATGTACATATGAGTGACGATATCATGTACATATTGTGTGAAAGGATAAGAAAGTGACATATATATTTATTTTTCCAGAATCAATATAATTTTATATTTATAATATATATTAATTATTTTTTTAATTAATGTTATCCATGTGAGTCAATTATTGAAAACCAATTACATCGGTACACAAGATGGTAGTTAACTGTACACACAATGGATGGTTTTGTATAGAATTTCATGGGTAATGAGATGGTTAAATAATATTATATGTGAATAAAAAAATATTAAAATATTATATATACATTAATTATTATATTTTAATTATAAATACAAAAATTATGGTGAAAAATGATGAATTAAAAATTAAAAGAACTTGGTGAAGATTATTGCCTTTTTATAAAAACCCTCTTTTTGATCTCTTATTTTGGACCCCAGTGTGGGTTATTTGGGAATAAAATTCCATATATAACCTGTATAAGGATTTTTGGGAGATATTATTTTGTTGTTTTGTAATGATAAATGTATTTATAGGCGTGAATAAGTTAGGGGATGCGGTTCCACCTTATAATTAACTTGAGTGGGACACTTGTATTGTTTAAATCCTTTACAATAATGTCAAGTCACATTTTTGTAAATATGGCTCAAATTGTCCA
This sequence comes from Viscum album, assembly GCA_963277665.1. Classification (NCBI taxonomy): domain Eukaryota; kingdom Viridiplantae; phylum Streptophyta; class Magnoliopsida; order Santalales; family Viscaceae; genus Viscum; species Viscum album. Next base: position 1,088,187,299 of record OY728158.1, read on the forward strand.
ATATTAAAAGGTGATAAGTTTATTGTAAAATTAATAACAACCAATAAGTTTCCAGCAATTATTTTTCCCTTTTAACCCATATCATTTTAGGTTAATCCTCTATAATCTTTTTTTACTCTTAATGGTGGTAATTTAACATTACTTTTTTTTAATATTTTGTTAAAAAAATTAAGACGAACATATTTTATTATGTTATTTATTTAAACTAAAACTATTATTTTCATTTCATCAAATTAAATTCATTCATGTGGTTGAATGTAGATTAAAAATAAATGGATTTTTTTTAAAAAAAAGGGTTTTCATGTAATGCATTTTCAGGTATAAGAATATCTTACACTAAATATAATACAATTAAAAATAATTGTTTGGATTTAACTTTTTAATTATATATATATGATATATATATATGAAAATTTAATCTTAAATATTATTTTAATTAATTAATATTTAAATACATTATGACTTAAAATAGATTTATGAATAATATCCCTTTTTACCACAAAATTACAATATCCTTTATTAAAAAATTAAAATTTAAAACATGTTTAAATAAAAATATTATGAAATATATTTATATATAATTTTAAGAATCAATAATTACTACATTTTCAATAATTTATAAAATCTTATTTCTAAGGGAATGTTTCAAAAATTCATTCAAGGCTTATTTTGGCCAAATAAGATCTAAATAGATGTTCAACCTATCAAATTAGAATTATTTACATTAAATATTTAAATTTTAATATAATCATATTATCATTATAATTTAATGTTCATTTACTCTAATTAATACTTCTTTTTAAAAAACATATCACCTATGAACTCAAGGTAAGGGATTTCGTCTCAATTTTTTTACCTTGATGCATGTTTTATTGTTATACACCAAATTTATTATTAATGGAATATATACTAACCATTAACACATTATATCAAAAATAATTCGTATTTCATGGGGTTTTATGTTTCAATTCGTGATACATAATCCATATTGATTCAATTTGAATGTTACCAAATAGGTAAGAGGTTTTTTATCTCAATTTTCATTTATTAGGTTTTATCAGTTTTTCATTGATTACATTATGAAACATTTATGTGTGTAATAATATTCATTATTTTTATTGTATTTACTCTATTTTATTTATGGAATCAGATTTATTACAGATAATTTCTCAATTTATTAATTCTCAAATTCTATGATAGGATCTTTGTAAGGCTTGTTCACATTAAATTTGTTTTCATTGGGACAAATGATTATGTTATGTTCATTTATTATTTTATGAGGTGTATATAATACACCCTGAAATTTCATATCTTCTACCTTATTATTATAGTGTTAAATTAAATTTTTGATTTCATTTATTTTATAAACTTAAAAAGGATAATGTTTCTAAAAAAATATGTTCATTTATGATACAATCATATCTTAATTCAATAATACCTATGTTAAATGTTCCATTGAGAGGGATGATATACACACATTTTCATAAATAATATATATTTTATTTTCATTTGGTAATGATTTTTTAAAATATATAATTTATGCTTCCTCATTTAATGATGAAATAAATATCATGAAATTTCATTGTAAGTTATATTGATCTTATGATTAATTTAAAATTAGGAATATTTCCCTTTCATATTGTTATTTTCTATAATTATTTCAAGAATGTACTTTTTTATACATAAATGGAATATTATGATAATTTTTTATTTTAATTTCATTTAATTGAAAAGGAATCTAGTTTTTATTTTTCATGTGACACAATTTAAAATTATTTACAACAGTGTGAAAGGAATGATTTATTTTAATAAATACTGATTAGACACATTTATACAATATAATTAATATTCTATTAATGATTAAATTTAATCAATAGAATATTATTTTCAAATAAAATATTTCCCTTAATATAATAACAAAAATTAGTTTCAAATATTGATTTTCAATGTGTAAATGTTAATTTTGAAATGAATATTTTAAAACATTTTTATAGAATTTATATTCATCGATGGAAACAATCCCTGATTTTAATACTGCTACATGAAATACATGTATAAATGATTCATTCCTTATAACTATCAAGATAGATTATTATTTTTTCATAGATATTTTCAGGGAACCCATTTCTTTAACATGTGTAGATAAAGATATGAAATAACAGTAGTTATTATTATGTAGAAAAGTGCATCAATTTAAAATAAATTCTCATTATATGGTACATGGGATTTATTATTGAATGATGTATTGAGAATTGTCATAAATCATTATTTATAATCATCCAATATGTTATGGGTGGGTGTGTTATAGTTTTTCAATGCATTGGGAAATAACCGAGGGGTTTACAATATATAAATTACTCTTAATAGAGAGAGATAAGGTAACTGGTTAATAAGATAATCCTAAGAGATTATGTGTATCATCCAAGTAAGTTTATCCTATCAATAAGTGTTATTTTGTTGGTTCTATGAAGATAATGAAACATGATACAAACATGTATTATCTATTCATTATATGAGTTTCTAATAAATCATTTTCTAGAAGAATATTTTCATAGGGAAAATGATTTTCATCTTATATGACTATTTTCTTATGTTAAATCATTATAAAATGATTACTCATTTATGATCCATGTTTTTAAGAGTATTATTTCTATTTTTATATTAACAAACACTTTGATTATCCATTCATACCTTTATGCACATCTTATGATCATTGATGACACTCAATCATGGTTTTAGGTGATGTAATTTTGAGATATTTGTACATATTTTTGGAATCAATTTTTTGGTTTATGTTATATAAAACTCATAAGTTTACCGTGAAGGATTATATTAGGAGAATACTATTAATTTTTTCAGGATGTAATCAAAAAGTTATGACATATACATTAAATTTTATAACTTATTTATTTTTTAGGTTACTATGGTAATTTGGAATATAGGGTAATTTATTTATGGAATGAACTATCTTGATCCTTTGGGGTTGTTGATGAATTATATAGATAAATTTATTATTTATCTTATAAAGTAGTATAAATTTTGAATATTATTTTACATTGTCCTAAACCTTTTTATTTTTTTCAATATTTAAAGCTATGAAGAATATATTTTTATAATTTTAAGATTATTTATCCATTTTATGTTTATTTTGGTGTTTGGGGTGGGAAAAATTCATATTGGATACCCATCATTTAGAGAAAAAGATAATATTGTGGTAAAAAAAAATTAATATATGAAGTTATAATTTTCATACTTGTATATTTAGTAATGATATCGGTATATATATTAAAGGAATTTCGTAGACAAATAATAAGTTTTTTAAACAAAAATGGTATACAATTACCATCATTTTTAATTAATTGATATCCTTCTTCACAGCATTATCGATTTATGATTTTATGTTGTCGACTTTCTCATGATTATTCAATTTTATTGTCAATTTTCTCTATTATAGTCCCTAATTGTGATAAAATACATTTATCATCCATGTTCATATTTTCTCATTCCCCTAATTTTCCAAAATTTTGAAATGTATATATGTTTTATTCCATATAACCTTCATATTTTTCTTCTACCCTTTTCAAAATCTAATTTTGTTATCCCCTTTTAGAATGTTGGTTTTCAATAAAAGAAATTTAAATTTTCATGCCCTTTAATATCAAGATCAGATTTAAATTATAATGATGTGATTTTTTAATTGTTTGAATTTAACACCCTGAGATATATTAAGAAAAATATATTATATTTTTTATATTATGAGGAACACCAACTTAAAACAAACTATGAAATATTTTTATTAAGATATCATAGTTATAACATATCAATTTAATTGGGTTTTTTGAATAAGATTAATGACATTAAAATATTATATATATATATATATATATCTTTATTAATACATATATAATTTCTAATACTTAGGAATTTAACACTCGGTTTTTCATTATGTCATTTTATACTTCAAAAATGCATTGTGTTCAAATGATATTTTTATTTATTTTTATGAGATAATATTATAATTAATTTATAACAACATTATAAATTTTATTGGAATAAAATATTTTAATTTTTGAAATAAATTTAAAAAAATTACCATAAGGTGACGTTTTTGGATCTTTAGAAAATGTTTTTTTTCTCAGTAAAAAGTACAAAAATGATTAATTCTGTAAAATTTTCATTTATTATAATTAATAAGATTCATTTTGATTTAAATTTGATATTATATTATCTTATGTATCATTTAGTTATACATTGTATATTTATTTAAAATGTAACTTCATTTAAACCTTATTATTGGTATATGTTTTTTCGAACTTAAAAACATTTTTCTAAATACTATTTTTCATTAGATTTTATTCATTTGTATTAAAATGTAATTTTGTTAGTTATAGTAATGTAAATAATGGAAAATTGATCCAATATTTAGAATTGAAATATTATTTTTTATAATTGGTTCCCTTTTTATTTTTTTTTCGTTATGAATAATAACCATTAGAGATAATTTTCACCTTATTAAGGAAAAATAGTGTAATTAATGATAAAAATAATTTTATAAGGCTAAAAATTACCATAAAATTTTAATTTATTCTATTTTATCATCAGTGTTTGACTATACTCATCTAATTTCACGTGTTATATAAATTTTATTCCATTTTACATTGAATATTTATAAGATATTATTTTAAGTAATAATAAATACATGATATCAATCTCAAACTTCTTTGTTTCTCATATATGTCCGCATATGGATACAAATAATTGATGAAATACTATTAAATTATATTTTGTTCATAATAAAAAAATTATAATTATGGTAGCTTATTTCTAATTTTTACATAATATTTAATTATGCTAAATAATTATACAAAGATGATACAATTATTGTGAAACAAGTATAAAATTAACGTAATTGAATAAAAAACATTAATATTAACATTTATTGGGGGAATTATGGTTTATCACTATTTGAATTGTTAATAATAATGTATAATTAAAGCTTAAAGTGTTTATATTTAAATTTAAATATTTTATTGATTTTTTAGGTCAATATAATTAAATAGTTCCAAAAAAGAATTATTGATATTTTATAATAATAAATATTTTATTAAATGATTTGCAATTTAAAAAAAATTATATTCATACAATTTAATGTTATACGGTATAATATATAACCATGTTCATTTTTTGGGTCATTAATCCTATTATAGTAAATTTCATGACCCATAATGTGTAACAATCAAAGATTTCACAAAAATCACCCTAACTCTCAATGAGGTGCTAATACAAAGAGATATGGGTGAAATCATCACCTAAATATTTACTATATTTTTTTATGAGATTAAATATTTTAAAAATCATTATTTATTAAAACTATATAAATTTTATACAAATTATCCATGTCAATTAATTTAAAATATTTTAATGCAATTATTAATTCTAGGAGTTCCATACCCCTCACTTATAAACGGGAATCACCTCTCCAATATTCCCCACATGTTTTGACCACTCTAGTTCATCCAATAACATACCAACTTCCATCCAAAAAATACCATCCCATGTATTAGTGGCCTTATTTCTGTATTAAAAATGATATTATAAGGATTAAAATATAAAGAAATAGAGGTTTCATGAAGAATAAGTATAACTTTTAACCAAATATTACCTTATTTCTTTTTCTAGACCTATAAAATAGTAATTTATCCACTGTGATATAAGAAATATTTATATACAAAAAACTAAAATTTGTTTGTTTTAATTTTTTTTCTTAATTTTTCTCCTTCTTCAATCAAATTGGAATTTCATCCATCATTCCTGTGTATTGATGACTACCACCTTGCGAATCGATGTACTTCATTTTCATTCTGTACCTATAATAGATAGTTATATTGATGGATTTATTTTATGTATATGATATTAATAATATCATTATCATTATATTAATTTTATCTAAAATTTTTGTTTTACTATTACATCTATTGAAAATGATAAAATGATTTCTGTGTATGTGCAGATTCCCACCTCCACAATGGGATCTGATTCATTTTTATTCACTTCATCGGATTTCTAGTGTACAAAAGTTTATATAAATATGGAATATAATATTTATAATATAATTATAATGTAGAAATATTTAAATATAAATACCTTCTTTGACTCATATAATCTTAAAAAATTGAAATGTTACTCATATATATATATGACATTCAATCTCTATTATTGTAATGTTATTCAGTTTTCATAACCATAATTCGTGTTTATTTTAAAAATATTAAAAAATATATAAAATTATAATTATTACAACTTAACTTTTCTAGATAATTTGGAACAGATATATATTTCACCACATTGAACGAACAAAACTCATTTGGATGTTTTGTACTAAACATCCTAAAAACACCCAATACAGACATAACTAATTAAGTGATTAAATATGCCATTGAATTAAATGAATAAAATTGTTTAATGATAAAGTAATAATCCAATAAAATATTATTAAACTATTAGATAATTTATATATGTTTATTATTCAAATTTTAAGGATCATACATTGAAATTCGAAACTCGAGGAAAGAGATTTTCCTTAATTTCCCATCAATGAGTAATTTTGTAGTGTTATATACCAAATCTATTTTTATTGTGTATATGAAATAAATTGAAATGTTATATAATTAAAATTTTATAAAACATTTTATTTTATTTTAGGATTATCATTATTACATCCAAGGGGTGTTTGATTCAAACTTTACGAAAGCAGTTTGGGGTTTCCTAACTCAATTTCCATTCATTTGGTAATATCACTTATTCAATGATAATATTACATCAAGATTATGTGTAAAATTAAATATGTTGGAATTATGATTTATTTATATTTTTATGGATTTACATTTTTTATACAAAATATATTCCTTAAAAAATCTCAAATCAATGATATGAGCTTTATAAGGGTTATTCATCTCTAATTTTCCTTATTTAGGAAATATTTTTATGTTATTACTATATATTATTTTATTATGTGTATAAAATACCCTTTGAAATATTATATCATGTATCTAATTATTTTCATTTTATTTAATGATTCGTTTGAAATTATTTCATTCAAAGTCTTACGATTCAAAATTTACAAAAATGGTATATAATTTTACGATAAAATCACAAATTTTTTAGCACTATATATCTTCAATGTTACCATTGGTTATATAATATACTATTATTTAATTAAAACATGTTTATTTTATTTAACTATAGTTATGAATGGGGTATAAATGTTTAATTTATATTTTACCCCTTATTGATTAAACGAACATCATGAACTTTTTTAAGATAAACTGATATTGTTTCTTCTTTTAGATTAGGAATGTTTCACTTCCAATATTATTTTTAGTACAAAAAAATTCAAAAATGATATTAATTAAACAAACATGGGTTTTTAATGTAATTATAATATATACTTTTTAATATTTACAATGTATTTAAAAAGAAATCTTGGAACCATTTTTTGTACAACATTATTTAAATCTCACTACAATGTGTGAAAAAAATGTTTTGTTTTAACAAATATATCATAGACAACTATTTAAATCCTAATGAATATTTTTATTAATATAACTTTAAATTTATCCATTGTTATTTTTAAATAATTGGTTTTCTGATATATTTTAATCATTCATTTCTTCAAAAAGTTATTTTTGAATGTTGATGGGGTATTTTACTCATGAATGTTTTTAATGATAATTTAGTGGTATTTATATTAATAAAAGACAAATCCCCCTTGATATTACTTATTCTCTATTTAGGATAAATTATAATGATTAAATCCTTATTTTTTTATCAATATGGATTATAATTCTTTCAAATATTTTTTCATGGAACCAATTTCATTTCAATGGATAAATCAGGCCATGAAATAACATTAGTTGTTGTTCTTTTAAAAAGTGAAAGATTTTAATTATTTTTATCATGATATAGTACGTAGATATTATTTATGTTATATATATTATAAAATGAAGCAAAATCCAGAAGGGAATTTTCTATATGTTATGGGTTTTCCTTTTATATTCCCACATTGCATTGGGTAATGATGATTGACATGGCTGAATATTAATAACTCCTAATAAGAGATAGATTTAAGTGGATAATATTTTAATCCTAATATATAATCGGTATTAAACAAAAAATATTATTATGTCTATATGGGTTCCTATAAGGGTTATATGAATACATTTTTCAAAGATTCCAACATGTTTTATCTATGCTTTGAATGAGTTTATAAAAGATCATTTTCATTAGGATTATATTCAAATAAACATACATTGTTGAATTTTTTTAGTCTTCTTTTATGTTAATGATTTATTCCTCATTTCATGATTTTTGATAATGGATTTTATGTGTATGAATTTCATTTTTTTGGAACAAACACTTTTATTATGTTATCATACCCTTATTCTCAACATATGATCACTAGTGAAATTCAAGTTGTTAATTTTTATGTCCTCCCTTACTGAGTGTCTAAGATCACTATACTTATGTTTTCAATTCCCTACATTTTCAATAATGGTTTTATGTTTTTTATTCCTAAGAAGGTTACTATATGAGAAGAAATTAGTTGGATATGACATATATTTTTATTAAACAATTGTTTACATATCAATGTTTTTATGAAACAATTTGTCCTAATAATATAAAATGAAATATCTAAAAGTTACTTGGTATATATGTTAACCAGTATTTAAATTTTATTGTATTTGTTTTCAAGAGTGAAATTTTGTTTGTGTTTATTGATTTTAATGGTATAAATATAAAGATTTTGTTTTACAACCATATCTTGTTGTACAGGTTTAGAACATTTAAACCATAATTATGATATATATATATACACACACATCATGTTTCATTATTGGGTAAGACACCAAAAATAAAATAGTTATAACCTAAGAGTATATAAAAGAAATTAGATCCAATATAATGATTATAAAGAGTTTTCTTTTCAAAATGGGGGTCATACCCTAATAAATATTTATGTAAGAAAACATCATTAATGGTTAGTAGTATCATATAAATTAAAATATCAACCTAGTCACCTTGAGTTTAACACATTATAATAATTCATCTTGTGGGAATCATGGTAAATAAAAATTAGTAAAATTATCTTCATAAATTGGGTATATCATTATCACACATGACAACTCTTTGATAGTCACACTCTATATTAAAAGTAATAAAACATAAGTTCAACCTAGACGTCACTTTAGATTGTCTACAATACAAAAAAAGTGGTATGTATTAAAATTATCAATACCACACACCGCCTTATTTCATATCACAATTGATCTCAAGGATATTTCACAATACATGGACACTACCCTTGTGCCTAATTATATCCATAAAAGATTCTTCAAAATGAAAATCTCATACCTCAAAAATAGTGGTCAAATAATATTTCCACTCTTAGAAAATTCAATAAAGGTAAAATAATTACCCAAAATTTTATAAATTTTTAAAATATATGATGATGTATAGCTATAACCATCACACAATCACTATCAAGGTATCTGAAACCATCCAAGGTAAATTTCATATCATTATCGATACACACATTGGATCCATAAAAATAATATATAATAAAAACCACACACCACTAAAACTAATCTGGGTATATAAAGTTACCTAAAGTTAGTAACAAATTTAATGTTAACCTCTCTAGGTTCCATGGAAATATTACCACCATAACCTGACTACACTTCTCATTATAGACTTATTAACCCCTCACCAGAGTTAAGTTCTCAGGCATATAACACATTTGAGATCTTTCATTCTTAAGAAAGAACATATAACATATGTAGTGACTATAATCATGAGGTTAATACAAAATAATCTAATATTTATAAATGATTTTAACCCTCATAAAGTAAAATAGACTAAATCCTTCAACTCCATTATCTTTCATGAATTAAAATAAATTAAATTTAAAATCTAATTTATGGAAAACATTATGTACTACCTTATGTTTTTTCGTAAATAGGTTTATTAACCTATATATACATAAAATATGCATTGCAAGATAATATTTCAAAAACTAGGTCAGGCTTCCATCCAAACTAAAACCTGAATGGGTTTGTGATGAGACTTGAGAGGCATTAATAGTCCTCTCATGATTGTAACTTGCATTTCACATCAAATAATTCATAATGGAAATCATTTAGACAAATAAAAACCCAGATCAAATAACCAAATTAAAGCACACAGAACACCCAATAACCCACTAATAAAAATAATTTAAAAACCATACCCAAATTAAACAACAGCTAAACAAAACATAGTCTACAAAATGAAACTAAAAAACCAGAAATGACTTGATATACATATTAAATCACATTCACGACTCAACATAAGAAAAAAAATTCTCTAAAGGAAACCCAAAACTAGAAACATGAACCTTAATAACCACTCGGGTCTAGAGACACCACGTATACTTATTAGGGTGTGGGAAACACAACTCATTATGTGAGAACCACAAAATACATGCATTTTCATCCCAAAAATATTATAAAAATAAATGTTTAAATATATTAAAATAATTATGTATCATTATTATAATGATCCTAAAATAAATTTCCCTTAATAAACCAAAACATGATACATTCATCTTTTCAAAAATATACTTCCACTATTTAAACCAACTTTGAAAAAACAATTTTAAATGGGTTACCGAACGATTTTATCATAATCAATATAAAATAAAGAAATGAAATATCACTTAAAAGATCAAACAAAAAAATAATGAAAACAAGTGCAGCAAAATATAGAAGAACATATATATAATAATCATGGGAATTCCAAAAACATATATATAATAAATCCATGGTTGTAATTGATTCAGACTCACCAACAAGTGTGTGTTGATGCTCCATATTCAATAAAAAACTGTCTAAACTTAACTACCATCACAAGTGTCACATCCAATCGAGACCCTCAACCAATATAGGTGTTACAAACCCATCTAATCGAGTTTGTTAAGAAACTATCACATGACCCTCCATATGATTCCCAAATATCCCAAGAAATTATTTCATGGAATATAAAGAGGCCATCACACATGAATTATGTACCAATGAACCATAGATTCCACTATTTTTTATAATACAAAACACTGACACAATATATGTGATAGAACACTCTTTAGAGGGACTACCATAGAGGTTCGGATGCCACTCCAAGCCATAAACCGGTGCCAATTAGGAATAAACATCACATGGGTTTCAAAATCACTTTTCAAAACACCAAAATTTACCCATCATGCCATTAGAATTTTTAAACACTAATTCAAATCCAAATCCATTTCCAATACTGGGGTGAAAACATAAATCTTACATGAAATTTTCCCAATGGGCCATTATTCAATTTATAATCCAAAACCCACATCAATGTTACAAACAAGGTGAGATTTAAGAAAAAAATATCTATAAACCAAATATGAAAACCCTATGGGATCTAAGAAACAATTTAGAACACATTATAGTTTGGGATAGAACATTTAGAATGAGAGGTGTTAACTGTGTGAGTTAGGAAGAAGGAAACGTTCTTCTGAATTTTGGTGTCTAATGTGAACAACATTTTAGAAAGTTATTATCATATGTTTACCCATCCAAATGCGAACCAAGTGAAGATATGGTTGTGCCCAAATCCATGGGAACACATTTTTGAAACTAAAAAATAACAAAATTTTCAATTTTAAAATCACAAATAACTAAAGAACAAATAATAAGAGTCCACACATTAATACCAATCCATAATAGTCACTAAAATCCACACATAAATCTTAATACATGAACAAACCATATTACCCAGTCTTAAGAAATTCCTAACATAACCCAAATCAACCATTGTCATCCTAAAAGGTTAAATGAAATTTTATCAAACCTGTTACATGTATATATATACTAACAATTATAAAAGCCTTTTAAAATACAATTTTCATCAAAATTACAACATGGAAACACCAATGTAATTTACTCTACCACATTACTTGCATGAATATCACATATTAATGGATTTTATGAAAGATCAATCATCAAAAAATGTACCAAAAGGTAAATGGATGGAAACACCAACCTTAATGGGGTGAAGATGCGAAAAAACTTGAATAGATGGGAGAACTATGGTAAATATATTATCTAAACACCTTAAAATCACAAAAATTGGCCATCCTTTATAAACACTCACTTTAGGGTTTGGAAAAAAATGACCGTAGTAAAAGGAATCCATAGGACATTGAGGGAAGAATAGGAATAAAAAAATTGGACAAATATCCAAGATAACTCACCTTGTAATATTTTAGAAACAACAATTTAGGGAGGAGTTCCAATTAACATAATCATGGGAGGCCCTCCCATGTGCTTAGATTGAGCCAATATGATGAAAACATGAATTGGGAAAAAAAGGGGAATGGTAAAACATAGAAAGTAAAGATTTTAATACACCAACTAAACATGATTTTTTGGTCACGTGATTTTTCAACCAATGTTCCGAACATGAGAACCTAACTAGAGACATGTGGTAAACACATGGGATGGATGCATGGTTTCGAAAACCAAACATAACCCGTGTGATTTGGATCTGTCAAATTGTAGATCCTCAATACATTATTTCTAGATTGTTCTCTCGAATTGTGTTTAATTTGTGAACATTTCCTTTGACACTAAAATATGGTCACACTATTGGAAGAGGGATTCATGTGGTTGAGAGAAAAAATTTCCCAAACAGCTTATACAGAAAACACCACCTAAAATATCTGAAACTCAATAATTCACACCAGGAACTCCAGCTGAACCTCATACAAAGGATCACATATAATGAAAATAAAAAAAATAAATTAAATCTCATGGTCAGGCTGTGATTATTATCCCCACCCAAACACATTCTTCCACCATAATGTCACCTACGTGAATAATAAATAAAACATGAGCTCAAATATAAACTAGATAAAAAAACCATGACCATGGTGTGATATTTTAACGCAAAATTCACGCCCGACCAACTCTATATAAAACCAAAATGAGTATATCCATATATAAATAAGGGGAAACCAAACCCCCAAACACATGGTGGAACCGAAGAAAGGAGCTCAAATCAATCAATCATCAAAATCATGATTCAAAATTTCCAAACAGGCATTATCATCTCAAAAATGAACACATTACATGACTAAAAACAGTCTAGAAATAGGATAACCACACACATGAAATAACAATGAATCAAATACTCACATTCAAAAGGGTATAACCACTACAATTCCAAAAATTATAGACCACCAATACATTTTTTAATGAGTAACCTACGAAAACTACGGAGAACACAACATTAAAACTTAAACCATCCCTACTCTATTGTTGGATTCAACAGCTCGGACAAGGATACCCAGACCCCTCACAATTCCACACTTCATGAAGAGTGTCATTCTGGCTCCAACGGATAGAGCCCTGATGTTATGATAAATCTACGTACCCATAGTAAAAAGATGAAAACCTTTAACCGTAAAATACTTTTATAGAAACATTATTTAATAAAATATCATTGTAACCCAAATAGACACATCATCGATAACCTTTTGAGAATTATGGAAATATGGAATTGAATGTCAAAATCAACAACACATGAAACATAGGAGAAAACTTTCAGATGAATGAGGATCCATGATTGAAAATTGGGACTCCTCGTGAATAGGATCATGTAGAAATAATCTTTTCATTAGATATGGAACCATCATGGTTTCCGTCTTCCACCAACTACCCCACATGATCTGACTCAGATATGAATACCCCATATGTGACCATAAAAAACAATACATTCTTCCATTAGATAACACATTCATTGATATCTGATTGAATAACCCAGATAAAGAGATGATCCTTTATCTAATCCTCTAAATATATATCTATGTAGAAATAATCCAACTCTATAATGTAATCAATATAGGCATTCATCGTCTAATAACATTGCTTAATCCCCTAGTTATCTTCCACATTCCTTTCATGATCCTACTCAATAAAGAACCATCGGATAAATGTGGTCTCAAATAATTCCCAATAAATCCAAACTTGAAATTATGATTGGATGATCTCTTTACACCAATCCAATTCTATACCCTCAAATGAACTCATAATAGCTCAAACACTCATGGCTTTAAGAGTTCCCAATGATGTGAAAATGCCATCAAAATTATCATGCGGGTCCATAACCTGTAGAAATCCTTAATCACCATGAAATTCTAGAAACAACGAGTAATAAATAAACTTATTCACTACACTTAGAGTCTATGAAGGGATTAGAACTGTTTGAGACTCATAATAAACCTTTGGGAAATTTCTCGGTGTTATATTCTAAAAAAAAATAAACAAAATAAACCTAAATCATGACCATCCAAAAACATAAAGAAAATAAAACATCAAATGAAAACACCCAAATAATAAACCAATCAAAATAATTCAAAACCACCATCCTCTTTCAAAAACAACAATCTTTTCTTCCATATTCCAAAACCATATTGAATTCAATGTCCCCATTCCCAAAATACCGAACACCCATTTCAAATTTAAATAAAACTGCAAGGCACAATTTTGAACATGAAATAAAACCCCTAAAAGTATTTTTTCTTTATGAAAACTTTATTTACATAATCTACTTTCAATTTAAAAAACATGTTACTTCGAAAAAAACAAAACCAAAACTAAAGTCACACTGAACTCTTGTAATATGTAACTAGGGTTCTTGAAAAACCCATCCATGTGGTCTAATGGACCTTGCCTAAGGAAAACACCTTCCATAAGGAGAAACATGAACCATGCACTCAAGATCCACATGGGTCACTATTCCATGTAATCCCACCACACATTTCTGATTCAGTTCTATTTTCATTCCCCATAGACACACCCAAAACCAAAAAACCACTCAACTCTCGAACTGACCATGTTAACCTGAGGCCCAAGATGAGTCAGAGTTCATGACTCTCTTCCCATACATACTATTGATGTTCTGATAGTCCTAACTCCAACTACCTGATTCCCAAACATGAAAAGTGCTACTTTGATACCCTTATTTACGAACTGGGGAGGACTAATCTCCAGTACGACACCTAACATCGTCCGTGAAAGTCCTCAAGAGGAATTGAAGTTCCGCCTAGCACGAAGACTAGCACTGGGAATCAAATATTTTACAATTGGAACAATTTAGACCAATAATAACAAGGATAAAGTAACTAAAATAAAGTGACCAACATAACAAATAATCTCATGATCAAAATAAATACAAATCTCGATCCATATAACAAAGATGGTAAACAAAACCAAAACTAAAAACAGAAACTAAAACCAAAAAAATGTAACCATCACGATCCCTAGAAGACATCTTCGACACCACAGAACATAAGACAAAACATCTCAAAATGAAAAACCAAACTAGATACATGAAAAAAAAAATTCTTGGGATTACTAGTGCTAAGTTTCATAAGTAGGGTGTGAAAAAAACATCATAGTATGTAATCCCCAATGAATACATGTGTTTTTTTTGAAAAATAATTCTGAAATCATGTGTTAAAAATACATTTATAAAATTTGTT
This sequence comes from Viscum album, assembly GCA_963277665.1. Classification (NCBI taxonomy): domain Eukaryota; kingdom Viridiplantae; phylum Streptophyta; class Magnoliopsida; order Santalales; family Viscaceae; genus Viscum; species Viscum album. The sequence continues at coordinate 1,088,202,909 of OY728158.1, forward strand.
TTTATCATTTTAATGAACCAAACTATGTTTTCTATTTTAAAAATAAATAACCCCATTTTCCTATTTTTCAAAAAATATTTCCATTATTAAAATCTAATTTTTTAAAATCCAAAATAATAAATGAGGATAAATAGATATCTGATCAAAATAAATATAATAATAATAATTTAAACAATTGATGCTATAAGATACTGATAAATTATAAAAAGAGTTTAGCAAAATAGAACAAAACATATAGATAAACATCATGGGAACATCCTGTACATATCTAGAGGATTTCCTTAGAAGTACTCCATTATGACTCACCTTCCAGTGTATTGTTCATATCCATAAAAAAATAAGAACTAAGTTCTCTAAACTAGCCACAATAGTGGGACATCCCACCTAGACTCTCAAAAAATCTTGGTGTACTGACTTGTCTAATATGTGTCGATAGGAAACCATCACTCGACCCTCTAGTTGACACCCAAGAATCATAGAATAACTGTACATGGAGAATTATTATGTCATTGCATGTGTTGTATGATCCAATGACCCACATATTCCACCGTTCATTCCTAACCCAAACTATGACAACATCTATGAAATGATGCTCTCCTCGTAGGGACTACAATAGGGGCCCCCATCACACATATTCCTTATGGAAGTAACATTTCGGAATACACATCACATGAGTTTCAAAATCACATTCCAATAACACCACAATGTAACAACTAAGACTTTATAGTTTTCAAATCCCAATTCACCTCAATGTCCACTTCCTAAACTACGACGAATGACATACAACATACCTGAAAATTTCATAATCATCCTTTGTCCCGTTTAGAAACCAATCCACCATTCAAGATGCCCAACCGGCTGAGTTTTATGAGAAAATTATTTGAAAACCACATTTTAAAATCACTTCAGAACTAAGAAAACATTTCTATCACATTAATGTTTTTGATGGATCATTTAGAAGGAGAGGGGATAAATAATAGAGAGAGGGTGAAATATTTTGTTTTCAAATGTAGGGTCTACGGTCTACACAATTTTAGAAAGAAATTAAAATTTGTGTGCCCATCAAAATGTGACACCTTGGCACATAATGGTGTTCCCTCATAAAATGGAAGACTTGTTGTAAACCATAACATACCTAATGATTCAAATTAATATTCACAAAAATATAAAACCAATTACAGGAGTCAATGTATGAACACAAATAATAAAAGTCACCAAAATACACACACAACACCCAATTCATGAACAAAAAAATGTAATAAATCATAATCAATGGAAAAAATGAAAAAAACTCATTTACATCTTTAATGTCTAATGCACAATATTTCAAACACATTGAACACACACACACACACACACATATATATAGGCATAACTATGAAAACCCTTTAAAATCCATTTTCTTCAAAAATCCTACATGGAAACACCAAACAAATCTAAACACCATAAGTACGAATATCACATTTCAAGGGAATTTTAGAAATATAAATAATCAATGAAATGTACTAGAATATAAATTGATTTAATCAACTATAATAAACAATTATTTTATGATATGTGCCTTTATAAATAATTTCAATTCATTAAATTGATCATATTTTACACATATATTATACCATATAGTTTAAATAATATTAAATCACATAGTGAAGGAAAAAAATTACTCATTAATGAATAATTAATTAAATAAGAGGATATATTATAAATTAAGTAATATATAACTATAAAATAGTAAATTTCACATTAGATTAGTAATGTGACCCTTATGAATATTAATTTAGCCAATTGAATAGCATCCTAACCTATGGAAGTGTATATTAAATTTATGAATCCTTTAAATGAAAATATAATACAACTATATCATAGTATAAGTAAAAAATTATTTTAAAAATAATTTTTATAGAGTTGGTATTTTAAGAAGTCACAAATATTAAATTAAAAAATTTTTAATTATGAAAATGAATAAAAAGAATAGTTTTTCATATAATGTTTTAATATATAAATATTTTTTTATTATGAGTGTAGGAAAATTTTATGAGACCTATGTTACTTTTTCAATTCCTTATAAAACTAGTTATAATTTAAAATTTGGTGTGTTTTTTTAGTATATGATAATATTGAATAAAAATTAAAATGATCATATTTCATAAATTATTTTCATAAAATTTTGATCATTTTTTGAATCCTAAAATTCTAGAAAATTTTATGATGAATATTTGGTATTCTTCTAAAATACTAGAATTTTTAGTCAAATATAAGATATGATAATTTATGGTATAAATATATTATAAGTTAAAGAAACTATTCCGTTAGTCATCGCTGATTTAAGAACCATAATACCAAACTACAATTCATTATATTAAAATATTTTATGATAATTCTAAATCAATTCATAGTCTTGAGCCTAAATATTAAACAAATTAATAAAATATTTAAAAACACCCCTCTTATCCACTATAAATACCACCCCTTACCTCCACTTCTACTCACAGATCTAGGCCTTGAATAATGTCAAAATTCGTCCCAAATCATCTTTCCAAGTATCTCCCCAAGTCCATGAGGTTATGATAACCACAAAATACCAAACCATGGACCCTTAAGGATGTATGGAATGAGAATAATTCAATTGGTAAATCCTTTTTCTTTATCATTTAATATAATTTTAATTTTGTTTTTCAATTGTTAGTCTCTCCTCACCCTCTATGTACAAATGTGAATGATAAATCTAATATAATATATATACTAAAATGACATATTGTTAAAAGTATATTATAATTCAATCTCCTTTCACTCTCCCTTTTCTTTTAATAAATAAATCATCCTATGAGATTCGATGATTTATAACCTTTAAGGATGATTGTCTATTGTTCATCAATTATCATTAAATTCTAAATATATACCATTTTTATTATTTAAGTAGATTTTAAAATAATTTCTACATCATGTTTAACGTTTTCAAACCATTATAAATACATACTATTAATTAATTAAATAAAACTACTACATGATGATCATGAAAATCCTCAAATAATTTAAGCATTTATCAATATACGTTTATCTATAGATTCATAATCACACTATATTTCCCAATAAAATATATATATATATATCCATTTACTATTTTTTATTTTCATTAGTAACATATAGTTCCAACTATTGTGAATTATACACATTTTACATGAACATCATTACTTATAAATAAGTGAATCAATCATGAAAACCAAGACAATGAGTACTCCCGATTATTGAAATTATATATTTAAATAATAAAAAAGGCACCTGAATGTACTTAATAAAATTTTAATAAATCCAATATATGTATAAAGTTTATGAATTATTTAATAAATTAATTTTATCTAATTATCTTTCATATTACAATCAAGTGCATAACACTTTCGTAACTTAGGTAAGGGACTTCGTCTAAATGTCCATTTCATAGTGACTAACATTGTTTAGTGCACTTAATCATATTCATAGGTTGTATCATGTACCCCATTGAGATTATTTTTCATGTGAAATTATATATCTATTAAATATCAATATTTATGGATCATGGATATGACTATTTTCATTGTTGTATACCGTTTTACAAATGATGTATCTTTTGAATGTTGTTTTAACAATAGAATTATTGATGAATCAGTATCCTCTACTCAATATATTTTAATAAGTTATATTTTTCATGAATTGATTCAATATATGATGAATGATTTGGACTTTCACTTATTTTTGGGGCTTAATATATCCTTTCAATGCATCAATAGGTTTAATGAGACAAAATAGTTCACGAAAAACACTTCATGTTTCTTTTCAAATAGAATCAAGAGATTTTATAACCTTATACATAAATGAACATTTTTATAAGGTTTCATGTTACGAATAAATTTTATATTATAAAAATCATATTCTTCATTTTGTATTCATTAATTACTTTCCATGTAATTTTTAACTATGACGAAAGCAATGAATGCACTTTTCTTCCCAGTTTATTGATGGAATGTTTTTCTTTCAAATTATTTACCTTTCTATAGTGTATATAACATATTGAATTTAATTCTATTATTATTGATTCATATAACCCTTATAGAGCATTTGATATCAACCTTAATATTTTTTACATCCCCATGTTATGAAGAGGAATCCTTTGGATATGTTTCAAGGATGTTTTTTATTCCATTTAATTGTGTATCGAGTTTGTATTTTTTATCATTCCCTATGTAAAATTGGTATAATTTATGTAATCTCATCTACCAAAACTAATAAATTGATAGTTCTATAATGATTGTATTCTTTATAATCATTCCCATGTATAAAAATAATGCACCATATTAGGGATTCTGGAATCGGAGTGTAATAATTTGTTTCAAAGGATGTTTAGAAGTAACCTCGAAAGCTAGATTTAAAAAAATATTAGATAACAAAAACCTGATATAGAATTTGAGGATATGTATAGATGAACATCCCATAATATATATATGGAATAGATTTTGTGGGACTTTTACGAAATACATCCACGTATGGTTATTATACTTGGATGTGGTTTTAGCATAGATGTACCTAAGGGAAACATCTCTTTTAAGGGGTCTCAGGACTGTCTCGAGGTAACCTAGTACATGAAAATAGGCTTTACATCACACATGGTTTCAAACACTCATGTTATATACTTTGGATAATTCCCAATTTCATTACAACCTATTATTAATGATTTGAAAGAAAATATTTCCCCAGAAAAACCATATTTATAATTATGTTATTAACAATGCATAAATGTTTAATTTATGATAATTGTTTTGTTGTTTATAATTATGCATTATGATTCACCACCGAATTTAGTGTATTCAATTGTTTAGTAACAAAGAATATTGGATGAAATAGAATCAATACCTAGGTAAAATTTTGGGATTTCCCCACTGAGCATGTTTACATAGATAATATTGTAGTTGAGTAGATCATGACCATATTAGGAATTATTACTCAGGTAATGACATATAACCATACTACGCCTATGTTGGTTCATTTATTGTTGAATAATCCCCCATGCTTTATTGGGGCAACTAATCCAATGGTATCTAGGCTGTATATCAAGTCCCTTGAAAATATATTTCTATCATTGTGATGCAATGAAAACGAAATGATAGCACTAAAAGCATATTGTCTCAAGGGATATACTGATCAATGGTGGTTATCGATCCAAAATAATTTGTTGGAAGATGAAATAAAAGACATGGATTAGAGTATATTTATAAAAGAATTCTGGAACAAATACATCCATCATGTACAATAAAATGAAATAATGTGAAAATCACATAACTTAAAGAAAAAGGAATAATAGTGGGTTGCGATGTATGTGGCTACATTCACAAGACTAGAAATGTATTCAATAGATTACATACGTTATTCATAATATTATATTGATAATTTCTTCTATGGTCATAATCCATGTCTTTGAAGGGAACTGGAATCTCAAACATTTTATCCATATAGTGAAATAGTATGTAGTGCCATCAAAATAGAAAAGGTACTTTATAGATCCATGTTTTTCAGGGTAAATCAAGAGAATATGTAATGAACTAGATTTTCCATGTAATTGTTTTTACTGTATGGAATTATTATGAGTCTGTGAAAATTGATGGCGTGTGATTTCAAGACCTGGAGTGCCTGGAATGAATTTCAAAACATTTTTTGTTGCGTTCAGTCAACGCACGAGAGGAATTTTTTAACTTTTAAACCGGTTCTTAGATTAAGAATATGAGGGTACCGTTGAATCTGTAGCATTGGGATTCTCTTAAGGAATGCTTCATGTCATTTGTAGTAGGTCTGGAGAAATTGTATTTTTTTGACTTTTATAGAAGAATAAACAAAATAACTTTGTTATTTTTTACCTTTCTTTTTACTCTAAAGGACATGCAATAATGTGGGACCAACAACGTGTCAATCCATTAAATGGTGTGACCATTCAATCCTAAGTTACATTTATATTGAGAAATTATAAAGGTTCTTAATTAATGAGACACCATTAATTCATAATGTCATTACATACCCTCCCAATCTCCCATTTATATAGAGAATGGAAGGGGGAATTAGCACTGCTTCACCAAACAACTAAGTGTTGACAAAGTGTCGAGATGCAAAACCATTAGAGGACGGAGCCGGATCCGGATAGTGTTGACGAGTGACACCGAATCCACTTGAACTAAAGATCGACAATCAAGTGACATCATTGGAGGCTAGTTGAGGGGATGGTTAACACCAACCCACTTCCTCAATCATAGGAATTCTCTAGCATTCTTGAGGTATGGTTTAATTTTGATAATTTTTTCAAAGTGTTTGATGAATCCTTTAATCCTCCCTCACATTTTAGTGCTAATGCGGAGGGCATGGACATCACAAAAACAGACCGAACCCTATTCAACCTTGTTTTCCCCATGCATTCTTCGTGTAATACATCTAGCGTGGTGGTACTGTCGACCGACACCGACAGGGATCAAGGAGGCGGCCAGCTTTGTCTGACCGTGATGGAGGAGGCGGCACACCTGTGCCACCAGAGGAACCGGTCCTAACACTTTAGCCGCAGTGGTCAAAATAGGTTGTCGACACACCAGTCTGGCATGGATGATGAGGGAGGCATGACCAACCTACCACCAGAGGAAGCAGGTTGTGGGTCATCAGCTGCGGTGGTGAGAGATGCAGCAAGTCCCGCGTGACTTGGCCGCACCCCTAGATGCTGCCACTTCGTTTTTCGAACAGGCGAAGCCCCCCCATTTCCAGCTCAGGCAGACTATGGGCTGCACCTTCAACAGACCGCGGGTCGTGCCTCACGCGACTGGTCCACCTGCCCTCAGTTTCATGCCTCATGTGGTCGGGCCACCTACCCAGCGGGCTGCGCCCCCTTGCAGGCCAGGCCGCCTTCGCAATGGGCCACCCCCTTGTGAGCCAGGCCATGCCCCCATGTAGAGCAGACCATACCGTGGGCCAGTGGTCCAATCCCACCATGGCCCATCCTAGTTGGGTCGGACCCAGACCGGGTTAGGTCAGCCGAATCCGGGTCGGGTCGGTCCGGGATGGTCCGACTGAGTCCGACCAGTCTCGGGTCCCACCATACCCATAAACACATAATGTCCCATATCATGAGAACCAGACGTCCATTTTAGTAACCTTCTGTGGTGTTGGGAGACTTGGACCGAGGCAGTCTTTTTGATATACTCCACTTGAGTTTTGGAAAATGTTGGTGTATGACCGGGTTGAATCGAACCCAAAACCAAAGGGCCATCATTACATAAAAGGTTATAACTCACAGATCGAGAGACCAATTAACTCACCATCTGTCATTTTGGAACCCTTATGACATGGAGGTCCTTTTGGTTTCACCATTTTGGAGCTTAGTTGTGGTCAAGGTATGACTGATATATCTATGTGCAGATTCTACGGAACTCGAGTGCATCGGGTGCTAGGAATTCAGTTCCAGGCTGCAACATGATGAAAGAACATCGATCCTATGTGGATCAGCATCTATAGATCAAGTGTGGGTCGTCATCTATTAGATATATTCTGGGTCATCTCTCAACGATCATTTGTGGTTCAGTGCACATCATTATTATGTGGCTCTGATCCTGTGTGGGTTAGCGGGGGTTAGTACCTATTGATCCTTTGTGGGTTAGTAGCAGTGCCTATTAACAGTATAAGATGATCTAGCTTACAAGTATTCATCTGTACTTTTGTAATTATGTTATACCAGATTGTGAGATGAGTATTTTCATCGCTCGGTGGTCCATCATCCCTTACTCTCTCAAGAATCCTGGATGGCAGTGTGAGCTTACTATAGGAGGTGAGGGCATCAGTTGTGATCTTCTAGTAGTGGTGTCAACGCCTTAAGATGTCATATAGGGTATAGACTGTTATCCACATTCAATGCTCAAATTGGATATATTTGGTAAAATTTTATCTATGTCAGTGAGGATTGGATCAGGTTTTCCTTCACCGGTGAGAAGGGAACATTTGCAGCACATGATGGACTTACCAAGAAGAGGGTGTATCCGGTCACACACCAGTTGGTCCACCTTGCCCTCATGGCAGTTGTTGTAAATAGTCTGAGCTATCTTATAGTGGTGGAACAGAATGCTGATGTCTTTCCTGATGTTGTTCTAGGAATACCACCACATAGACATGTGGACTTTTACATCAACTTGTACACCCGAATGACACTGATATCTACGTCAGCATATCGGATGGCTCCCATAAGGCTTCGTGAGCCACATGGATAGTCGGAGGACTTGCATATGAAGTGGTTCATAAGGACCAGTGATTCTCCATTGGCAGCCGTGATTTTGTTCCCCATAATGGAATATGGGTGTTTGAGAATCATTATAGACTACAGGCTGCTGAACAAGGCGATAGGGAATAACTAGTATCCACTTCTGAGGATTGATGATATTTTCTCTCAACTAACGGTAGCTCGTTGGTTTTCAACGATAGACACCAGATATGGCTATCTTCATCTCGGTGTATAAGAAGATGATGTGCAAGAGATGGCCATTATATATCGGTATGACCACTATGGGTTCTTAGTTAGGCCGTTCGGTGTGACCAATGACCCAATAGTTTTTATGGGAATAATGATTAGAATCTCCTAGACATACCATGATCGCTTTGTGGTGGTCTTCATCAAATACATCTTGATATACATAGCGATATAGGAAGAGAATTCTTATCATCTGCTGATTTGTATGAATACACATAGAGATCACTAGATTTATGGTATGATCTCGAAGTGTGGGGCTAGGATACGAGAGGTATACTTTCTTGAACATGTTATCATGGAGGTTGGAGTTGAAGTGGATTCAGCAGAGATAGAGGCTGTACTTACTTTGGAGGCACCCAAGAGTGTGACTGAGGTGTGTTGATTCCTTGGGTTGGCAGGATACTACTAGAGATTTATACCTGATTTTTCAAGAGTAGCGACACCCTCTTCAGTATTGAAAAATTTGGGGCAACCATTTGTATGGATATAGAGATTCCATCAGAGTTTTAAGGAGCTGAGGCAGAGATTGACCAGTGCCCCCATCTTGAGGCTAGCCGAAGAAGGTTTTGTGTATGTAGTATACTATGACGCATCAATGTCTAGACATGGATGTGTCCTGATGCATGAGAAAGCAGTGATCATGTATGCCTCTCGGTAGCTCAGATAGCATGAGCAGAACTACACTAACCATGACCTTGAGTTAGAAATAGTGGTCTTCGCCCTGTATATGTGGAGATATTACATGATGGGGAAACATTTTATAGTCTACTCGGAGTACTAAAATCTCAGATATATCATCCCCAGAATGGACATTAACCTGATATAGTGAAAATGAATAGAGTTCATCCATGACTATTACTTTGAGATAGTTTATACTCTTTGTAAGGGGAATGTTGTAGAAGATTCACCAACCAGTAGGTCTAGTCTGCTGTTGTGGAGTGAGGCGATAGAGCAGCTAGCAGTGTTGTAGATATCCTTCATAGATAGAGATGGAGGACCATACCTCCAGTCTATGATAGTCACTCCCCCACTCCATTAGTGATTCATGGAGAAGCAGCTTGGGGACATTGACTTTGAGGCTTTACATGCTCAGTTATCCTAAGGACAGGCAACTAAAATTTTTTATGAAGGTGGGGAGGAGATCATTCTCTTCATAGGACAAACCATGGTACCAATGGTTGTATGGGTGGAAGTGTTGAGGAAGTTCTATACGTCCCCTCTAGCGGTACATCCTGGTATGGAGAAGATGATCAAGGACATTTGGCATCATCACTGGTGGCCAGGTATAAAGAAAGTAGTGTTAAAGTCTGTTTCACGATGACTCACTTGTCAGTAAGTGAAGGTCGAGCATTAGGTTCCAGTAGGCTTAGAACAACCACTAAAGGTGCCTGATTTGAAATGGGATGGAATATACATGGACATTATGATTGGTATTCCACATACGTCTAGGGGGGATGATTGTATCTAGGTTATCGTTGACCGACTCACCAAGTCGACTCACTTTCTACCTATCCAATAATATGGATTAGTAGATGTATTGGGACTCCTCTACGTGCAAGAGATTGTGTAACTCCATGGGGTTCCATAAATGATCTTATCTGACCATGATGCATGTTTCACACACCGGTTTTGGAAGGGACGACTAGAGGAATTTGAGATGCAACTATGTTTCTGAACCGCATGTCATGCTCAGTCGGATGGTAAGACGAAGCGGGCCATATAGACATTGGAGAACATGATTCATGCTTGTGTCCTAGATTTTGGACATAGTAGGGAGGATCACTTTTCATTGGTGGAGTTCACATAAAATAATAGTTATTACTCCACCATTGGTATGGTACCATTATAGGCCCTATATTGCCAACCTTGCAGATCACCTTTATGTTGCATGGACCATGGGTGGTCTGCACTTATGGGACTAGAGTTGGTACGGGCTACCACAGAGAAGGTGCATATCATCCAGGAGGGAATTAAGACTACACAGTGAAGAAAAAAGTCTTATGATGACAGGAGGCAGAGACCTTTGGAGTTCCAGGTGGGGGACCACATGTTCTTGCATGTCTCTCCTCGATAGGGACTAAAAAGAATTGGCAGAGGTGGAAAGATAAAATTGGTGTTTATCGGACCATTTCTAATATTTTAGAGGATAGCCATGGTGGTATACCTCTTGTAACTTCCAACGCAGTTGGAGAGGGTGCACGATGTCTTACATGTATCACAGATGAGGAGATATTTTCTTGACCCAACTCACATCATCAACCATGGTGAAATGGACATTGATAACGAGGAAACATTTACAGAGTTTCAAGAAGAAATTGAGGATCGATAGAAGTCAGTCCTTTATTGGCGGTCGATACCTTTGGTGCGCATTCACTGGAATGACAGGAACCTCCCAAAGATAACTTTCTGCATGAGGTTCATATTTATACTCACTACCCCCATTAGATTACATATACTATGTTGTGGATTTTGAGAAAAAAACGACCTAAGGTGGGGAGAATGTAAAGGCACTGATTTTCCATGTAAAATTCTATTACTTATATGGAATTATTATAAGTCTGTGAAAATAGAAGGTGCATGATTTGAAGGCCAAGGGATCCAAAAATGAATGTCTCATCTTTTTTTAGGTACATTCAGTAAACGCGTGAGTTTCATTTTCTAGCTTTTGAACCGGTGATCAGATTAAGAATCTGAGGGCACCGGAGAATCCGTAGAGCTGAGATTCTATTAATGGAGGCTAAAACATAGCCGTAGAAGGTCTGGAAAAAAAGTTAATTTTTATTAATTTTGTAAAAGAATAACAAAAATAACATTGTAATTTTTTTTCCATTCTTTTTCTCCAATGTACAAGCGACAATGTGGGACTAGCGATGTGTTAATCCAATAAATGGATTAACTATTGAATCCTATGTAACATCTCCATTGGGGAATTAGAAAGGTTACTAATTAATGGGCCCCATTAATTCCCAACGTCATTAGTTACCCTCCCCCTCTCCTATTTATATGGAGATTGGGGGAGGAATTGGAACTGCTTCACCAAGCAATGATGTGTTGACAAAGTGCTGAGATGCCAAACCCTTAGAGGACGGAGCCGGTTCCAGCCAGTGTAGACAAACGACACCAAAACCCCCCGAACGAAATATTGACATTGAAGTGAAGTTGTTGGAGTCTAGTTGTGGGGATGGAAAAAACCGACCCATTACCTCAATCGTGGGTATTCTCTATTGTTCATGAGGTAGTTTTTACTTTTTTTATCAAAGTGATTGTTGAATATTTTTATCTTCCCATCTATTTTAGATCTAACGCAGAGGTCGCATGACTAATGAACATGGTTTGAGACCTCTGAAACCTTTTTTAAACCATGTGTTATCCAAGGAAGTCCTATGGGGCATCGTTATTGGTGACCGACGCCGGTGGGGACCATGGCAGTGGCCGGCACCAGCCAGCCACGATGGAGGAGTCAGCACACCCACGCTACCAGAGGAACTAGCCATGATTGATCAGTAGTGGTTGTAGGAGGAGGCATCCAGCACATTGGTCGCCCAAGGATGAAGAGGACATCGTGACTAGAGCGTTGTTCACGTATGCAGGTCAAGGCTCGTCTGTCGCGGCGGTGGGCAAGGCAGCGGGTCCTGCATGACTTGGTAGCTCAATTAGGCATTGTCGCTTCAATTTCCAAATGGTAAACCCCCTGCCTCCATCTGGGGAAGACTGTGGGACACACCTTTTTCGGGCCGCACCTCTTGGAGGTCGTTCCTCACCCAACCGGGCCTCCTCCCCTCTTGGTCACGTCTCATGCGGTCGGGCCCCCTACCCAGCAGGCCGGGTCACCCACTTGCCAGTCGGGCCACCCCTTTTGCGGGATAGGCCAAACAATGGCCCAGCATGCCAGGCCCACTGCGGCCTAGCCCAGTGAGGTCAGACCCGGACTGGGTTGGGTCAGACCAGACATAGGTCCAACCAGACCCAGAAACACTAATATGGCCATATCGTGAGAATCAATTGTACGTTAGATGAACTGTATGTGGCATTTGGATTATTAGATCAAAAATGTCTTTTTGGTATAATCAACATGAGTTTTTCAGAATGTTGGAGTATGGCCGGTTTGGATAAAAACTCAAATCCAACTGGGCCCTTTGAACTAAAATGATTATAACTCACAGACTAGGTGACAGATTGACGCACCATCTGTTGTGTTGGAACCTCTACAATATATAGGTCCTTTGGGTTACTTGATTATAGAGCTTAGTGGTTGTCGAGGTATGATATATATCTCGAGTGGTAGATTCTACCAAACTCGAGCACACCAGGTGTGAGGAATCATGTGGCAAGCTATAACATGAAGAAATAACATCGATCTTGTGTGGGTCATCATATATCGATCTTATATGTGTGAGAATATATCAGATCTCAGGTGGGACAATGCTCAGTGATCTTTTGTGGTTAGCATATACCGATCCTGTGTGGGTCTGATCCTGTGTGGGTTAGTGGTGGTTACTACCTATCGATTTTGTGTGGGTCACCTAAAATGCCTCTTAATAGAAAAAGATGATCTAGATTATGACTAATCATATGTACTTCTCTAATAATGTTATGAATGATTGTGAGATGAGCCTTTTCACCTTTGTGGTGTTATCTTCGTGGTGTTACCTTTGTGGTAAATTTATCTTTATGGTGTTACCTGTGTGTTACTTCTATCTTCGTGGTGTTATATGTGTTGTACATCAACCTTCGTGGTGTTGCCTTTGTGGTGTTTCATATGTCGTGCATCTACCATTGTAGTGATTTCTTCATGGGGTTACCTGTGTGGTACTTCTATATTAGTGGTGTTACCTGTGTGTTATGTCTACCTTTGTGGTGTTACCTTGGTTGTATTCATCCCTCATGTGTGAGATGAGTATATATTGATAACATAGTAATATTTATGGACATATACCTAAGTATAGTTGATGTTTATTGCTTCATGGTTGGATATTGAGGCCTTTCTCTGTGGTATTTCTTTTTTGGAACTCTAGGATACCTATGTGTGTCTCGGTAAACCTATTGAGTATCATTATACTCACCCGTGTATGGGCTATGCCCACACCTTGTTGTGTCTTGTTAAGAAGACATACAACATTGATCGAGGCTGAGGGAGCCAAGACTAGACGGTACTCGGTGGTGGACTATTTGGAGTGATGTGATGTAGGGACTACTGATCGTGAGATATACCTACCATTTAGGTTGGATACCTGGTGGACGATCCAGGAGTTGTTTTCCACTATATAATTATACTTTTACTTTTCAGTTGGGATTGTATTCTAGCCCCATTACATTTTTCACACTTTTCTTATAGCACTTTACATTGTGGTTGCTTCTTGTTGTGTTCTTAGAATGTGTTTCAGTATAGGATAAAAGTAAATGCATTCCTGTTTTAGGGATACACCATTCTAGTTGATATTCACCAGCCCATGGCCTCTGGAAGGTAGGTTAGGGTAGTCACGGAGCTGGCCCTGTGGGACGGGTCATGATAGGAGAATAAGTTTTTTGATAACCATAGAAAATGTGAATCACTGAACAAGAAGAAGGAAATGGACAAATTCACATTAAGTGAGAATATTGAAAAGAATAATCCTTAAAAATACATGAAAGGAATAAGATTTTTCTATAACTATGGAGAAATGGTTCACATAGTTAATTAATTTAAGGGGATGATAAAAATCAGTGACATCCAATGATACAAATTTAGAGATATGGGAAACTGTGCAAATGATTTTCCTATGAATAAAAGAAACTTGCATCAGTAAAGGCCATGATAGAATGGAAATGTTTATGTGATCCTATTGGTAGAGGTTGAAGTTCCATTTGATGTGGTAGAAGGTAGTTTAATCATTTCCTGAAATATAGTCAATGCTTTATTTGATTTTGGGTCACCACATTATTTTATATCTTTTCATTTTTCAATGAAAATTAGACATTTACCTTTTTATTTAATGAAGTTCAATTCTGTTAAAACTATTAAGGGATGTATAATTGTAATAATGACATGTTGATCAGTCCCCTTTATGAGTCATAAATGTTATTTTTTGCACCCGTTATCATAATACCTATGGTTGATTTTGAAATAATCCCTGGCATGGGATGTCTTTCAAAATATGACGTGGAAATATGTTGTAAGAATAATGAATTTACAATTTGCGATGAATATGTAGAATCCCTTATATTTAAAGAAAAAACACCATCATCTTCTTCTCTACATATTTCCAATGGATTTACTTAGACATCCTCTCTAGTGGTAAGTTGAGTGATCCCTTTATTTTATTTCTTATCAATGTTATATATTATGGACTCCTTATAGAATGGCCACAGTAGAATAAGTTGATATGAATAAATGATTTTATGAATTTATTGATAAGGGATTTATTAGCCTTAGTGTTTATCTATGGGGAGCCATGTTCTTTTCGTCAAGAAGAAATATCTATCCATGAGGATGTTCATCGATTATAGATAAATAAATGTTATTTCAACAAATAACATGTATCTTTTGCCTCACTTTGATGGTTTATTTGATCAACTTCATATAGCTAAATATTTTTGGATGATTTACCTTAGATCTAGAAGTAATCAATTAAGTGTGAAGAAGGAAGATATTCTGAAGTCATCACTTCGATCAAAGTATGGAAATTACAAGTTTATAGTAATTACATTTGGAAAAACTACCGCACCCCCAAATTTCAATGAGATAATTAATAGGGATTTCAAGGAATATATTTATTATTTTTTTGTGGTACTTATTGATGAAATCATGAAAAATTAAAATATAGTTGAGGACTATGAGAACAACATGTAGGTTGTTCTTGAGACTCTTAGAATATAAGAGTTATAATACAATTTATGTAAATGTTAATTATGAATTCAAATAATTTCATTTTGTGGAATTATTGTCTCTAAGGGAGGAATATCAGTTGATCCTATGAAGAAGAATGAAATCCAATATCTACTAACACTAATGAACAAAGAAGAGGTACATAATTTTATTGGATTAGAATATTATTATCGACATTTCATTTAGAATTTTTCTATATTGGTTATCCCATTAACCAAGATCTCACGTAAATGGGTTATGTTTGTATAGAAAAATGATTATATATAATGATATGAATAATTGAAGAGAATATTGGTCAATTCTCCATTTTTTACTCATCTCTCATGAAATGATGGGTTTTAATATATAGTGATGCATAAATTAATGGATTAGGATGTGTGCATATGAAAAATGATAATATAATTTCATATGCCTTAAGGTAGTTTAATACAGATGAACAAAATTATCCCACTCATGATGTTGATTTAACAGTTGTAATCTTTTCTCTGAAAATATGGAGTCAATATATCTATTACGAACAATGTGAGATATATACAAATCAAAATAGTTTGAAGTAAATTTTTACATAGAAAGAAATCAATATTAGGGGAAGGAGACGGCTCATCTTACACAATGATTATGATTATTCAACACACTACAAACCAATAAAGTAAAATAACACAGAAGATGCATTATACAAAAATGGTCTTGGAATTATGACTCAAATTATTATTGAGAAATATCATATTTTCATGGATATAGTATATATGGATAAGGGAATTGTTAAGGAATTGGAAACATCATTAATTTATCAAATTATTGCTAAACCATTTTTACTAGATAAGTTAAAAATCTTTGAACTTGATGATATGAAACTTGAAATGAAAATTAATTTTATTAAGGGTGAAATATTGGAAGACATTACGTTTAGGGATATAGTTATGAAATATGAAAATATGTTCTATGTTCCATGAAAACATGACTTAAATAGGGAACTATTAGATGATTCTCATTTCTCAACAATATATATACACCATGATAGTCGAAAGATGTATAGAGATAATAAGGAACTTTTTTTGTCAGATAACATGAAGCAGGAAGTTACAGACTATGTGTCATGGTGTCTAGATTTTTAGCAAGTGATGGATAAGAGACAACATCCTAGAGGATTGATGAAACTTATACCTATTCTAATGAGTGTTTTGGATGACATTATGATGGAATTTTTAAGAGGACTACCATGAACACCTTGAACGAATAATGAAATATAAGTGACTGTTGATTGTTTTACAAAATAGATACATTTAATTTCTATAAGAGAATATTTTCCACTTCAATATCTATAATGACTCTATATTAATTAATTTTAAAGACTTCATGGTGTTCCTATATTGATTCTGTCTGATCAAGATCCCCAATTTACATCAAAATTCAAGAAGATTCTCTAAAAATAATTTTTTATCAAGCTTCATATGAGTATTGCTTTTCACCCTCAAACCGAAGGACTATTTTAAAAGACTGCTAAAACATTGGAATACATGTAGAGATCATGGTCACATGACATTAACAGTATATGGGATAAGTAAATACCTTTGGTGTAATTTCCTACATAAATTATTCCAGTAATGTATTAAAATGGATTTATATAAAGAATTATATGGAAAGTGGGTTTGATCTCCATCTTGTTGGGACGAAGCTAGTGAGAGAAACTTATAGGTCCAGAACTTAATGCCCAGTAAATGATAGTGGTAATGAAAATTCAAGATGATATTAATGTAGCCCAAAGTATGAAAAAGAATTTTTTTGGCAACTGAAGAAATTATATAGAATTCCAAGGGGGTTATTATGTCATTGTGAAAGTATCTCCATGGAATCGTGTTTTATGTTTTAGTACAAAAGGGTAACTGAACCATAGGTACATCATAAAATATGAAATTATTAAAATAATTTTATCTTTAGCTTACCATTTATTAATACCAGTAATTCTATAAAACATTCATCACGTGTTCCATGTGAATTTGTTAATGATGTACATAGTATACCCAACACATGTAGTCATCTATGAATCACTATATGTAGAACCTAAATTTTCTTACTGTGAAGCACCTATTGATATTCATGATACTAGAGTGAAATCAGATAAATCAACTCATAACGGTTCATTAGAGAAACCATAAAATGGAAGATGTAATTTGGGATCCTGAGGTTGATAGGATGAAAAACCAAACACATCTTCTTAGTGGAAAATATACATTAAAAATATTTAGGATGAAATTTTCAAAGGAGGGATGAATATAACACTATATTATTTTATAGTATGTATACTATTAAAGAGTTTAAATTCACTATATAGATTACATTACACACATAAAAATATTATATATATTGTATATCATATAAAATCACATAGAGAACAATAAAAAATCTTTATAAATGATTAATGAATAAAATATGATATTTTTCTTGAAATTTATGCACATAAATAAATGAAATAGTAAATCGACCATTGGAATAGTAATTTGACCCTTATAAATGGTAATTTGTCCTGTAGTATAGTAACCTCACATATGAAAGTGTATATATAATGTAGGCATCTGATAAATTATAATATGATATAATTATATCATAATAAAAGTAAAAGAATATTCTAAACACTATTTCTTATGTGTTGGTAATTTTATAAGGCATAAATATTTAATTACAATTTTATTATTATTAAAATGATTTAATATATAATTTATTTTCATAAAAAGTATTAATAAATTAATATTATTTTACTTAATGATTGTAGGATAAATTTATAAGACTAATGTTTACTTTTCAAAGTGTTATAAAATCTGTTATAATTTTAAAATTGGTATTTTTCGAGTAAATGAAGATTTAATTAAAAATTATATTAATAATATTCATAAATTTATTATAAAAAAATTGAGTTCACTTTTTAATTATACAAATCAAAAAATAGTTACGGTGAATTTTTAGGATTTTTCTGAAATACATGAATTTTTAGCGAATAGTAAAACATGCTATAAATGCATTATAGGAAAAATAGAATATTCCATGAGTCAACAATAACGTAATAACCATAATGTCAAAGTCCTATTAATTAATATTATATATTTGGCCATAATTCTTAAACTATTCACTGTATTGACCAAAAATATTAAACAAATGAATAATATATTTAGAAAACACCCCTCTCCACTATTATAAATACCACAATTTCTAGTCACACCTCTAAGCCAAGAAGATTGTAGTAATCTTCCGAAATCACATTTCTATGTATCTACCCATGTCTAGAAGTTTTTTCTTAGAAAAAAGGCCAAACTAATGTCCCTTAAGGAGGCACTCAAGGAAAAGAAATCAATAGCAAAATCATCTTTTATTTCATTCAATTTCCTTTCAATTTTTTTTCATTTCATATCATATTTTCACCTCCTCTATAAAAATGTGCATGATAACTCCAATCTCAACTGTATACTGGAATTATATCTTGTTAATGGAATATAATTAGTCAAACTCTATTATATCTATCTTTTATTTTTAAAACTAATTCATCATCTCTGAGGTACTGATTTACATCATTTATGGATGATGTATTTTCGTTCTCCAATTTGTTGTTCTAGGATGGTCATGGCAAAAATTTTATGGTTGATACAGACTATAATATATATATTACATCCAACATAATTTTCTTGAAATATTATATATACATATTTTAAATTAATTATACAATACTAGTGTGTGAAGATTGAGAAAAATCCAAAATAATCTAAGTAATTATAACAAAAATTTTATATAATTCTTCATCCTCATACAATATAACCAATTGATATATATAAATAGTTACTCAAATTTTTTTCATTAATAACATATAATTCCAATTTTTTGTAATTATACTCATTTGTCAAGAACATCATTACTTACAAATAAATAAATTAATCATGAAAAATAGGAAAACACAAATGATGAATGATGAAATTATATGTTTTACCTCATAAAAAGAGTCATAAATAAAAATAATAAAATTATAATAAACCAATTTAATTTATTAATGTTTTTAAATTAATTAATTAATTGTCTTAATTATATTATACAGGACATTAATATCAACTACATAACACAATCAGACAAAAATTAAGGGACTTCGTCTCAATTTCCATTTCAGTTTGACTTACTTGGTATCTGGAACATAATAATTTTCATATGGTGTATCTACATCCACGTTGAGATTATTTTTCTTTTGAATTGATGTTTTTATTAAATATTCATATTACTGTATCATGTATATAATTACTTTTTATGTCGTAAAACATTTTTTATATGGTGTTCATTTTGAATATCATTTTAACTGTGGAAATATGGATAAATCCATATACTCTACTCAATACAGATATTTTGATAATCTATATTGTTAATTAATTTCCACTATGTATGAGGAATAATTTTAATTGGAAGTGAAAAGTGGGGCCCGCTATATCCCTTAATGCATGTACATGTCCCATAAGACAATATTATTAGTGACGATCACTTTGTGATTATTTCAATGCAGAATCAAAAGAGTTTAAATAATATGATTTAAACATTCTTGATGGTATAATGGTTCATATTCAATATACATGACATCCAATAAAAAATGATTTTATACATTCAGTAGTATTTTATTACTTTCCATGATATTTTCACTATAAATAAACCTATGGATGTATTTTCAATCTGAGTTTAATAATGGTATGTGTTTATCATATTATGTTACATTCCCTAATATATATATCACATTGAAATTGATTCGCATATTATTGCTTTATATACCTATTATTGAGAATTATAGCTCACACTTATTATGTTTCATTTCCCCAGGTTGTGAAGAGAAATACATTGAATGAGTATCAGGGATGAAATTTACTTCATTTTATTATGTATCATGTTTTTATTTTCTATATATCCCAATGTACAATGGGTATCATGATTTTAATTTGGTCTTACAAAACTAATAAATAGACCGTTCCATATATATTTGATTCATTGTAATCAAAAAATTTAATGAAATAATGCACTGGCTCTGGGCTTTTAGGGCCGGGGGGCTACAACACCTAGTGTGAGGATGCTAAAAAACATCAATATTGGGAAGGGTAAAGGACGAGAGATGATCTTCACTCCCTAAAATCAATAAAATGGACCAAAATTATCCATAACTCACTCTATGGGTTGAAAAAAGGGACCCATGATAAGGTAAACCAGTGAACAAATAGAAAAGAAGAAAAACAAGAATAGAAAATTGGACTAAAATCCATGAGAACTCGTTGTAGAGGATTGGAGAAAAAATCGTGGATGGAGGAGATGAAAAGGAGAGGATCATGGGAGGATCTATTGTGCACAAAGATCAATACAATGGGAGGAATGTAACACCCCGTTATTTTAATGTATGCTTTTCAAATTTACATTCATTGACCACATAGGTTTCACACAACACCAACCTCAAACGAACAATGAAATAAAATAAAATATAAATATTTTTAAATGAACATTAAAATAGAACTATTAAATTATATTGAATGATTAATATTAACCATATTAAAAAATTTATATATTAAATATTTAATTAAATGTATTAAAAGTCATCCCAACTATTTTATAGGCATAAGATAAGAAATAATAAAATTTTACAGATCAAAAGGATATATTTTTCAAAATAGTGTTTTACCTCATTATATTGGCACATTTGTTTCAGAACTAAATTATTAAAAATTTATGATTTATATTGTAAATAAAATTATTTTTTAAAAGACTATTGTCAAAATTATCATTGAGTGAAATTTATGTATTTTTATTAAAATGATTATTTTTTAGTGAATGGTGAAAAATCCAATTTTTTATAAATTATTCATTTTCATTATATTAATATTTTGTTTATTATTTAAATAGTAACCTCTCCTATTAATGTATACATAAAATGTGTGTATATTTGGAATGAAAAAAATAATATCATGGGATAAGTATAATAAGTTTTAATACGGATAAATTATGTGTTGGTAATTTTGAAAAAAATGTATTCTTTCAATCTTATAATTAATATAATTATTTGAAAGAAAATTCATATTCATTAAATAGATTAATAAATTAATAATTTTCTTTCTTTTTTTTATAATAAAATTTTATGAGGCGTTAATTTTTTATTTAATTTGATATAAAATCAGTTAAAATTTTAAAATTTTTATTTTTTGAATAAATGAAGATTTTAATTAAAAACAATTTATCATATTTATAAAATTATATTCAGATAATATAGTTAATTTTTTAAATCTAGACATAAAATGGTTATTAGTTTATATTTGGGATTTTTCTAAAGTAGTTTATTTTTTGTGAATAGAGAATTATTTAAATTTATGGTATTTAACAAATACATGAATTACTAAGTCATAAATGTTGTATGGAAGATGCAAGCCCATAATATCAAACTATAATTCATTATTACAATATATTTATTAATAAGGTTAAATATATTGATATTCTTCATCCAATATAAATAAATAATGAATTAAATAATCAAAACCCAACACTCTTATGCAATATAAAAACCACCCCTCAATGCCTCTTCTGTTCACACCTCCATTGCCTTGAAGATTTTCTAATTTCTACCCTATAACAATCTGAAACCTATACACCATTTTCTAGTCTTTCTGGTTTCACCCATAAGACCATTTCAATGTTCTTTAACGAGGATCTCAAGGAGATGAGATAACGAGGTAAAAGTTTCTTTTGTTCATTAATTTTTCATTCAATTTATTTTATTTTATTATTCATTTCATACCACATATTCCCAAACATAAATGATAAATATAGATTCTTATATATACTATAATTTTATTATGATAATCTTATATCCAAAATCAATTCTTTTATCTTACTTTTCATTCAAAAAAATTAATAATCCATCCATGAGGTGTCGATTCACCAACTTCACGGACATTGATTTTTTCGTTTTCTAATACCGCCATCAAGGATAGTCATGTTACAATTTTAATGGTCCAAATAGATTATAATATTTATATTATGACTTATTTACTATTCTTTATCCTATATATATACACAATAATAATTATGAAAATAAAACTAGTTCATGATGATCGAAAAAATGGGAAAATTATCCCAACGGTAATCATTAATTTTTCCTCTATGGAATCATACTAATATATGAGAAATTTTTTATATAAGACCATGAAATAAAATTTAATTTCATTAGAAACATATAATTTCAATTTGGATAACTATTCCCATTTCACATGACATTTAATACATTTATTCAAGTGAAATAGTAATGATAATCCGGAAAATAAACACTTCTCAATGAAGAAATTTAATCTTATAACTCATCAAAAAGACTATAAATTCTCTTAAAAAACTATAATAATTTATTACATGTTTAATAAGTTCTAAATTAATTTTTTAATTATTTTTATTTAATTATATAGGATTTTAATCGCATGTAGAGAACACTTTCAGATATTATGAATGGGATTCTTTATCTCACCATTATTTCTATGAGAAATTCTTTATACTCCAATATTTTTTTTGTATGGTGTATTAATACTAAATTTTTTTGTATACTGTCCACAATATATTTATTTTAATGGTATTATAGCTTTCATTTTATGATCTGTAATTTTATGGAGCATATGGATCGACTATATTCAATGTGGTAAACATTTTTTCCGAGCCTCCATTTTTATTTTGGGTAAAATTATCTCTCTCTTAACCACAATATAATTCATTATTAATTTAATATAATACTTCTATATTATGTTTATATGTTCAAAAATTGTTTATCAAGATGAGTTCTTATTTGTTTGAGGTGGAAATATATGTTTAAAGGTACACTTTTCAATTCCTCTCATTATGAAATCTCAATTAATGTGAATTTCCCAATTTATTACCAATTTTTATAGTACAATACATAACATATTTTAAGAGAGAAATATTTTTATAAAATCACACTTTTTTTCCTAAAAACTATAATTTTTTCATTGTTGGTTTGATAAAAACAAATATGACTTTTTCTGTCTAAAAGAATGTTTTATTTTTTCTCTTAAACCGCAATATTGTTGGCCAATTATATTATTACATAAAAATGATTTTTTCATTGTTGATATTATTTATTACTAAAACGAAATTTCATTATCATTTAATTTAATTTAATGTATTATAAATATTTAAAATCTAGTTATATGACAAATACAAACAATTTTCAAAAATAAATCTTCTTTCCAAAGTAAAAAGGGCTTTCATCTCTCAGTTTTACTTATATATGATATACGAATTGTTCACCACTTTTTCATTATGTTTGATGTATCTAACTCAATATGATATATCATATAATTAGTATACATATTTTTATGATATTATAGTATTCAATTAATGTTATTTCATCATAAGTATTACGATATAAATGTTTCTAAGTGCTATAGGACACTTTGGGTTTATTAAATATTATTTTCCTCGATAATTTGTTATTGTATAATTTCAAAGTTTATTCATCTATGTCAAAATATATTGCTGAATATTTTACATCAATGAGTTTTATATCATAAAAACCCATGCACAATTTATTGTGAAATGTTTTATGATCTGTTTTATTATGGCTGTGCAATTTTGATACAATTCATGGTTTGGTATTAATGTTTTCACATTTCTTAAACTAGTTTTCAAATAATAATCTTTATGTTGTTTATGTTTGAAAATTTTAATATGAGAAATGTATTGGGCATGGTAAATTATGGGAAGGGGATAATATAAACCTTTGATGCATTAGAAGAAATAAAGAGATAAACCTGATATGGAGTTAGTTATGGTCTTTCCCATTAATTTTTACATATAGATTTCAAGAAGTCCATAACGATTCAATTTTAGTTTTCTTGGAAGAGGCCTCGAGGGTTTTTTCATATGTCCATCATTATGCATTCCCTCTTTATGATATTCATAATTGATAATTCATGTGATTATTCAACTTTTATAATATCCATGATTATGTTTCTTTCTCATGTGATTATTTATGGAATTATTTAATCATATTTTATTCCTTAATATTTAACAAAAGAATATTTTTTAAGGAATCGGTTTCTAGTTTTTCACCATGACATTTTTTTTATATTTGATTCCATTATATTTTTAACCCTTAATGAGAATATTATATATCCCATTTCATATTTTTTTCCCAGTGAGGCAAAAATGTGTATTATGAATTATATGAACAGATAATCTAGAAGTTTATGGGTGTTTACAATGGAGTATCTATTTTTTATTTAATTTTAAGTTTCAATGTAATACATATATTTGAATCTAGTTTTCCAAATCACATAATTTTTTTGAAATTTTTGGATTTGATCTCTTCTACATAATAGCATTCTAATTAAGTAAGGAATCGACCCCAGGATACCATGTTCGGGGTCTTTATAATTAGTATTAGAGATGGTTTAGTATAAACCAGGTAAGTTTATTTTGAGAACAAAGATTAGAGAACTGATCCCTATGATAGGCTATGAGGAGAAGCATAGAAGAACATTATTTAAATAATATACGGTAGATATTATGTGGTTCTTACGAGAAATACATCTATGTCTACATACAACATGGGTATATAGTATGGGCATTGATATACCTAGGGGTAACTACTTGGGCAAGGTGTGTCGGGCCTGACTCGGCATAACCTGGTACACGAAAATAGGACTTACTACACACCTAGTTTGGCGCTCCAATGAGATATTCTTTAGATAATTCACATTTTATATAGAAACAATTCGTAATGAAATAAAAGTAAACATGTACCGAAATAAAAAATGTTTGTTATTATAAGATTAATAATGCATAAATCTCTAATGTATGTTAAGGGTTTTCATAGTTTAAAATTATTCATTATGATTCGTATCCTAATTTAGTGAAATACATTATTTGGAAATTGTTCCTAGTGGAAGTAATGTAAACTGTATTAATGTGTGAATCCCATATAGGAATTTCCATCATATCCAAGATAATGTTATTAGATAAGGAGCATCAATTGGTGTTGAGAAATTTATAACTATACTGGGACTGCTGAGTTAGGTTATGATTATTTACCTTATGCATATGAGGCATGCTGATCCAAAATTTGGATGAAGAAAGCTTTACCACATCATGATCAGAAAACATACATTATTTTATGGGATTACATAGGCATTACTTTTTGAGATGTGGATATTCTCTTTATATAATATATTTCATACTTTATGAAGTAACAAAAGGAAAAATGTTATAATTGATGTTTATTGTTTATTATGAGATAAATATCAGTGGATGTCATTAATTCAAAACATAATGGTGGAGGAATAAATTGTAAAAATGGAATACAATTATTTAATGGAATTTTTCATGGAAAAATATTTTACTTATGGATATTAATAGGATAAGGAGAAAAAATTCTTGAGTTTGAGACAAAAAGATGATGAAGAATTTTTCTTGTATGAATCCAACCTTACAACATTAGTAAGGAATGTCATGGAATACATTCATAATGCAATGTGAAATATTAACTATTTCATTCATGGATATAAACCAATTCAACATAGGTCACTAGTTTCCAATACATTCTCATAATATGATGATATAGTATCGTGTTCTATTGAGACAAAAAAATAATAATTTATGTATGACGAATTTGGGGGAATGATATATAATGAGGGATTGGTATAGAAATAAACAAATAAAGGGAAATGAAAAGGATGTATTTTCTGACAAGTGATAATTAGTGGAAGAAACACCCTAGTAATTGGTGAAAGGGAATGAGAGTTTTATACATGTGTGGAGAGAATGGAAAATATTCTCATGAATGTAATGGAATGAATGAATATAAAAATTTGCAATGATTCAATTATAATGAACAGGTCCCTATTATAATAAATTTCACAAGCATCAAAAAAATAAAGAACAAAATAAAAGGGATCATGGTTAAGATTATGATGTTACTATAATTGATGTTGAATAATTAGTGAATATGTGTTTTTTGATTCATGAATATTATTACGATATTCTGGTAATAAGAATCATGAGATATATAAGGATTGTATTGTAGTGATTTTTCTTTATTGATATTTAAGTTTTCATGTTTTTAAAATGGTTTTACGGTGATCAAGGTGTTCATATATTTGTTATATGGGATAGATATATACATTATTTTGAAAATTTCATGTTTGGTGTATTTTGATAATTTAGTGACCTTACATTTTTTTTGTTCATTGAATTTGGAAATAAATTATTTAGATTGGTATTATGATAAAGGACTTGTAGAATAGATCTTGCTAAACATTAAAAATTATTGTTTGTTGATAAATTGTGTTCACATAATTTATTTCAATATAAAATTAATGGAATATGGAATGAATTAATGACTACATGATTTATTAAAAGTGATTCAGGAACAAAAAAAATCATCTTGAACATTCATAACCAGATGTATGTGATGATGTAAAAACAGATCAAAACACAACCAAGGGAAGATATTATGCTTATGACATTAAATATAATCAAGTATGTTTATCTTATGAAGTACATATCATAATATTAAAAAAATCAACCAAATATATGATTATATTTTTTTGGAATAAAAACATTATCAGATTACTTTTCAATATGATAAATCAATGGTCTCATTATAGATCACATGATATATGGTTTTGTGATGGTAAAATTTATAATGAACATGTTCTCTTTCACTCTCTATCAGAAAATGATATTTATATTTCTTTTCCATTTCCATGTTATTAACATCCAATAAATATTTTCTAACTAAAATCGTATGTTTTTGGTGATATTTAATTTTTCACTTTCCCTCTTAATAAGAAGATATTTTATTAACCCAATTTCTAATGTGGGTTTCCCACAAAAGGATTTTGAACTATCAACCATTTATTTTCATAGTTAAATTTCAAATTGTGATGAGTCAATTTAATATTTAAGGGGAGAATGTAACAACCTATGATTTTATGGAATTTTTTTAACTAAATTCCTTTTAAATCATAGGTTTCACACCATAACAAACATAAATGAACAATGATATACAATTAAATATCATTGCTTTTAATAGACAATTATAACCTATCCATTAAATTGGAGGCCACAATTTGTATTAACCAAATTATAAAATTTCTTATATTATATATTTAATAAAGTACTTGTAAATTTATCCAAATATTTTTATAGTCATAATATACAAACAAATAAAATTTTATGCATTAAAATGCTATATTTTACTGAAGACTGTTTTACAACCATTTAATAGAGCCACTTTTTTAAACATATTTTTTGATATTTTTATAAATTATAATGAAAAAAAATTCATTTGTATATTAATTATTTCAAATTTTTTTGGGTGAATTTTTTGTATTTTTCTGATAATATTTATTTTTTAGTGAATAGTGAAAACCCCCGGTTTTATTATAAAACTGTCACTTGGATTATATTAATTTTATAATTATAATTTGAATAGTATCCTAACCTATTAATTTATTCATAAAATTTAGGAATCTTATGAATTAAAATATAATATGATTCTATCATTGAATTAGTAGATAACGGTTTTACGTAGGATAAATTAAGTGATGGTATTTTTGTAAAACAGAATGTTTATTTACAATTGTATAATAAAGATAATTATTTAAATGAAATTTATTTCCATAAAATTGAATCAATAATTAATAATGTTTTTATATTTTTCATAATATAATTTTATGACACCTTAAATAATTTTTCAATGTGTTATAATATTAGTAATAATTTTAAAATCATTATTTATAGAATAAATGATGATTTTAATGAATTTTTTTTTCATATTTACAAATTTATTTTTATAAAATTGAGTTCATTTCGTAATAATACCTGTCTATAAAATTTTAGGTATAATTTTTTTTGGGATTTCAATAAAATATATGATTTTTTTTGAATTGTGGAATACTATAATTTACAGTATTTAACAAATACCTGAATTACTGATTCATATACAATGAATGGATGATGTAAGCCTATAATCTCCAAATACCAATAATTATTTTAATATATTTATTGATTAGGTGATAAACATTGATATTCTAGATTCATAATAATTAAATAATGAATAAAATAATCTATAAACCACCACTCTCTTCCACTATAAATAACACCTCTCACCGCCTCTTCTACTCACACCGTAAGGCCTTAATGCTTTTCCAATTTCATTAAAATACCTCTTTAAAAAATATAATCAATGTTATAGTGTTTCTTATATCACCTAATATAAAATTTCAATGTTCCTTAAGTTGGGTTTCAAGCAGATGAATTCAATTGGTGAAATCCCCTTTATTCATTTAATTTTCTTTTAATTTATTTTCTTTTCTTACCATTTCCGTTTCTCCTCTACCCAAAAACACACGATAACTCTAGTCTCATATATATAATGTAATTTTATTATGATAATGGGATATCCACCATAAATTATTTTCACTTACCCTTGTTTTTAAACAAATGAAAACATCATCTGTGAGGTGTCGATTCACCACCATCGTGTACATTGATTATTTAATTTTCTAATATCTCCTTCAATGATGGTCATAAAACCATTTTAATAGATAAAAAATATAATTATATGTATATTTATACTTATTTTATGTTCAAAATCTAATATATTTTCTTAATATTAATTAATATATAAAAACTAGTGTGTGGTGACCCTAAAAACTCCATAATAATCCAAACGGTAATCATTTATGATTTTTATAATGAATTCACATAATATCACGATAAAAATGATATAAAAACCATTAAATCATCAATAAGTTCATTAATAACATAAAATTTCAATTCTATATAACTATTACCATTTTACGTGATCTTTTGTACTTGTATACTGGTGAAACAATCCTGATAACCCAGGAAACGAACACTCCAAAACAACAAAATGGAATGTTATATCTCATAAAAAAGTTCATTAATTAAATTAATAAAATTATACTAAATAAAAAAAATATTTAATTGGATATGAAATAATTTATTAATGAATCTAATTTCATTATCCATAATGTTAAAAGTAGGTGAAAAACAGTTTTGGACATAAGGTAAGGGATTTCTCATATCACCTTTATTTTAGTGAGATATGCCTTATTCACCGCTATTTTTTTTGTATGATGTATGTATAATGATCTCTTGTATATAATATCATTAAACTCTGTATAAATATTTAATGCAATGTTTAATTTGATGATCATTATTTTTATGGGGCATATTGTTTGATTTTCTTCAATGTGTTAAGAGTTCTTTCTCGAACCTCTAATTTCCATTCATATTATGTGTTTTCTAACTTTATAACAGTGTAATTATTCACTATTTTAATATAAATATTCTACATCCTATTTATAAGTACCAAAATCTTGTATCCATATCATTTATATTTTATTGATGGAAAAAATACAAGTTTTATATAGTCCCATTTTCAATTCTTTATATTTAGGAAGATAATATAAAGGGAATTTTCCAATTTCATATCAATTTTTATTTACAATATAAAATCAGTTTTAAGAAAAAATAAATTTTATAAAATAGATTATTTTTTAATGAGAAGTTGACTTCGATTATTTTTTGTTTTATACAAAAAATTATGAATTATTCTGTCTTAATGTCTTTGTTATATTTTGTCTTAAACCACACTAAAGTGGCCCAATTCAAAAATTTCTGAAGAAATAATTTTATATGGATTATATAATATATTCCTAAAAACATAATTTCATTTTAAAATAATTTTCTTTTATTGGATATTAACATTTACAATCTGATTTTACTAAAAATACAAATGATCTTTCAAAAATAACTCTTCTTTCCAAAGTAAAAAAGGGTTTTCTCATAGCAATTTTACTTCTATGAGATATATTCCTTGTTCACCACTTATTCCTTGTGTATGGTGTCTAAACTACCCATTGATATATCATATCATGAGTATTTATATTCTCAGTATATCCTAATTTTTATTTAATTTTATTCCATCATATGGATTGTGATTTTAATGTTTCGAAGTGGTAAGGGAAACTTTGGGAAAATTAAAGATTACATTCCTCGAGAATTTTTCAATAGTCTCATTTAAAATCATTATCTCTGTCAGCATCCGTTTTATAATATTGTACATCACTGTGTCATATCTCTAATGATATCATTTATTGTATGTTTTTAAGAATTTATGATAATTTTTACTATGGATGTGATATTTTGATACAATTAATGATTTATTGTTAATGTATTCCCACTTATTATTAAAGTTTTTCAAAAATATTTATATTTTATTTTTGTGATATCCTTTTAATATTAGGAATGTTTTGGAATTATTAAGTGACTGGTGGGTCCCTCAATATCCACTTGATGTATCAGTAGGTCTCATGAGACAAAATAGATATGGACATAGCTGAGGCCTTGGAAATTTATTTTAATATATGGATTTGGTTGGAGACTTAACCATTTATTTTTTGATATTTTGGTTGATCCATAATGATATACTTCAATGGTAAAACATTATGCATTCCCCCATTATTGTAATAGTAATTAATAATTTGTTTGATTATTTTACTCGTATAATATCCATTGTAATATATCTTTCTCATGTTTTCATTTATAGAATGATATAATCATATTTTATACCTACCATATTATGCTCAATGTTTTTTAATGGAACATAATTTTATTCCTTCACCATGACTTATTACTAAATTTGTCTTCCACTATATTTCATACTCTTATTGAGAATCTACACTCACACATTTCATACTTTCTTTCTTTCCCCAGGATTTGAAAATGAGTATTATGAATGTCTTTCAGGGATATTCTATGAGCCTATGGGGGTTTCTAATAGAGAATATATGTTTTATTTCATTTCAAGTAGTAATGTAAAAAATTTTCATATATCTATTTCTATAAGTATATTAAACTATTAGG
This sequence comes from Viscum album, assembly GCA_963277665.1. Taxonomy (NCBI): domain Eukaryota; kingdom Viridiplantae; phylum Streptophyta; class Magnoliopsida; order Santalales; family Viscaceae; genus Viscum; species Viscum album. Next base: position 1,088,234,246 of record OY728158.1, read on the forward strand.
TCCATTTATTTGAAAAATATTGTTAGTATCAATGTGATAAAATGTTTTAATGACTCTAGGATACTAGGGTTTGTGGTATTTACAAGTAAAACCCATAATGGGGTAATGTTAAGGACATTAAAACATATCAGTTAAATATTTTATGTCACTTGGGGAACTCACACAGTTTGGTCTCATGGTTTTCCAAATCGTGCACCAACCATCTACACCCTATTGGAGAGGAGGGGCACATGAACAATCTAGAAACATGGTTTGGGATACTATATTCCAACTCGAATAGTTTATTTTTGGATTTAGTTATTTTCACATATCAGTTAACTTCCATGGATTTGAGGAATGTGCAATGTATTCCAACTTTATGTTGTGCAATATTTATAATATTTTGATTGTCGAAGTCAAATCTTATTCTACCTTACTGATTTAGCTTATCAAAGGGGAGGATAGTTCAGTTTGGGAGTTGGTGTAAAATATCCGAACCTACAATGCCATTTTTATCATGGAAATTCAGGTTGGATACAACTAGAGGGCTGGAAATTCCCTATCAGAATACTAAGCCAATAATGGATGTAATGGTTACAACATTATCTTGTATATTGATTCTGGATTCTAACCTAGTGATTTTAAACATTTTGTTATTGGTGATTCCCTTAGACTTCACCATTTCTAATCCCTTTGAAGTGTGGTGGGAGAGGTCTTGGGGGATGAGTCATTTTGTCACCTTTTTAATAACAAGTGATCTTTTAGTCGGTCTATCTGTTATGTAGGATTTTCCCATACTATCCATAAGTTAAAAAATCAAACGGAAACAGAACATAAAACCCTCAGTTTTATTTGAAATACCTATTTAAAAAATATGATTTTATAATGTCTTTTCCTTTTGATTTTCAATTCAAACGAACCTTATTTAAAACCAATTTTAAAGGGAATTACCAATACATTTCAAAAAACATTTTTATGATATAAATAATTTTAAATAAGAATAAAATTAAAATGAATTTCATAAAATAATTACCCTTATATGAATATTTTTTTTCAAAATATTTCCTTTAAAGAACCATTCCAAACCAAATCCCATATTTCAAACATTTTAAAAAATAATGATACGAAACAATTTATAAGGTGAATAAAGACATGTCGTATTATCTTAGAATCCTAATTAATCATTAGATATACACAAAAACATATTTTAACCTTGTTATAAAGATACAAATGATTTAGTGACCCAATACCTCACCAATATTTTATTTAGTTATTCTATGTTTGTTTTGAATCTTACTGATCCCAATAGTACCCATATAAATTACAAATACCCATAAACTGTCACTATATTCGTTTGAAATATAATAAAATAACCACAAAACTCATAGTGTGATGACAGAATTTTGGATCTATACTAAATGACTGGTAAAGAACACTTAATAAACACCTATAGATAATCCAAATGAACCTGTAAATTATTTTACAACTATAGCATAAACAATTCATAAAAAAACAAAAATTCTAAAAAAATATATTAATGTGATTAAAAAAGATGACTGAAATAATAATTGATAATAAATTATTTATAATCCTCATTTATGTATCTCATATAAAATTCCCACCAACTTGACAAAATTCAAAAATGTAATAGGGGAATGATTATCCAAAAAAGTATTTATCTATAATAGAATTAGTATAGAAATGAGAAGAGGTGTAAAAAATAATAACGAGAATATTTTACTTTGAATAGGTGTAATATGTTTGTCTTAACTAACTTATATATTTATGTGACATTGGGGAGGATGAAATTAACCTATGGTAATTTCATTTTTGTATTTGTTGGCTTTAAGGACACTGCCCATCAAGTGGGTTTCAAAATAAAACTCCCTAAAACCAAACAATTCTCCCCATATAATGAGATATAGAGCATAAAAATTTATTATCTATTGGTATTACGCTGGGATTTCAATCGTATGGGGATGTGGGGCAAGACCACTACCAGTCCCTCTTGAACACTTTGGTCTTCTAGTGATGTTACTTTCAGTTCAGCGACCACCCAATAACATCTAATGCATTCCCAATTGTAAAACATCTCTATTTAGATTTTCCATAACAATAACATGATAAAATATTATATTTAAGAATCTTATTTAAATATAATCTATTCCCTTATAAATCCAGTATGAACATTTAATATTCACTTATTCACTAAATCATCAAAACCTTTCCCATCTTATTGATTAAATAAAAATCTAAGGTGAGTTCATTTAAAACCATCCATTGTAATACATCACATCCCTATGAATATATAAGTCCACATCCTTAAAACTTACATAATCTTGAGTTATTACAAGATTACACATTGAGGATCTTTTCAGGTTTAGAGTTTTAGATAATTAAATCATAAAACTTGCATTACATTCCAAATTTAAACAAAGTTGTTACATAAAGATATTATTCATTTTTCCCATCAACGAAAACATATTTAAAATGAAACATGGATTCTTTCATGACACTTCCTTGACACTATCATCATATCATGTACCTTTCCCTTGACCTGTGAAAAACATTCAAAAAAACATGGGATGAGCATAAAAAGCTCAGTATGGGTTATAAAAACATTGAAAGGAAACATGAGTTCACATATAATAATAATGAAATCATACTTTACCCATAAAACATAACCACTTTAACATACATCATAAAATCAGGAATAAATCATATAAATCATAAGACATAAAGGTAACGTGAGGTATTCATAACATTCTTACATAGGGAGTAACCCTCTTGGTTTCATTTGGAATACCCATCACAGTATATTCCCTAAATCTCTTCAAAGAAACCTTAACATTTCACTCCTTCGCATTACCCAATGAATTGGAGAGCTATATGGGGCTCACCCGCCCTTAGTTTATCACGGAACCACCCATCTTCATAACAATTCCCAAGAACCATAACATAATCATATCACATAAAACATGCATAAAGGAAACATAACATTTCCATATTTCAATCAAAAGATATCAATACAACACATTGATATAATAAATACATTATGAAAACCATTTTCAATACCAAAATAAAAGAAAAGTAAAACATGGTATTCGTTTTTCTTTTAAAATGAAGGTATGGCTTGTAGAGGAAGCCGAAACTCAATTAATGGTCACGGTGGCGGAGAAGTCGCTGTCGCCGCATACGTATGACAAAAACATTCCCTTTTGTCATTTTTTAAAACGATTCGTATAAAAAATGATTCCATTTGGATAAATGTAAAATTCATAGGGGATTATACATCGTATAAAATAATGCTGTGTATAATACAAAATATGCCTCAATTAAAGGAGATTGAGACGAAGTCCCATACCTCAGGTCCGACTTGACTCGATCGTTCTTTAATGTCCTGAATAATAAACTTGAGTTAATATCTACATTCTTAAGAACCTTTTTCATGTTCTTTATTCTTTTATATCACTTATTACCATGTTATGAACATTATGTAATTATTTATGATAATAATGGTCATTTTGTTGATCAATGGTACTTGAGTCAAAAGTGGACTTCTTATATTTTCAAGTTGTTCACGTAGTCAAATATCCATTATCTAAATAATTATATTCATGATGTAGATGCCATATATTTCATATATATCCAATATATACATGCATTTATAATATTACATAATCATTTAGAGGTAATAAATGAAATGCACCGTTCATGGAGACGGTAAGTCGTACGTACGAATGAACGCTACTTTAATATCTATTTCTTATTTTATGGAATGGAATCATAATGATATAAAGGTATATTATATTTCCAGTATAATATCATATATAACTCTATCCTTTATACGTCCCACATATGGTATTAACGAATCAAACCACTTTGAGGGGGCGGTAGTCACACTTCCTTAAATGAAGATATCACATTTACCCATAATAGAAACCATAAAGGTATTCACAAAATGAAAAATAAATAAGCTTAAGTAAAACATAAACATATAATATATAATATATAATATATTGTTTCATCTTAAGGTCCAACTTTGAAGGTGTTAAAACAATGTTGAACAATCATAATTTCGGGAGGCAGAAATTCGCCATCCACAGAAATAATATGTTATTTAACCATTAGATGTAGGTGTCTGTAAGTGTAGCTTGAATACTTCTTATAAATACATCCTAGTATATGGAAGATACTGGTGTTGTTACAAAAAACATTAATAACAATAGTTTAGGGGCTTGGAGAAGCAAAATAACACAAAAGAACACGAGTGAAGACATTACCTTAAAAACAGGTAACCCTTTTTTATTTGAGCTCAAATGCTTCCATGGGAAGCCTTCTGCCCAAAGTGAGGCTTCTAAGAGTTATAGAGGGATTTGGAGAGACAAAATTTTCAGGGGTTGGCCGAGCCAAAGTCTTTGGAAGTATGGGTGAGGATGTAGAGGTGGGGGCCTTTTATAAGAGGAGAGGATGGGCACTCTTGGAATGTAAAGAAATGATACTTTATTTTAAAATGAGTTTCGGATCTAAAAGGTCCCAAACTGATATAATTCTAGGATAATGTGATAAGGGTTCGAAATATACCCATCTAATAGGATTTTTACAAGTTTCGGTCTTAGATTTTACATTATCTTTTCATTTCATTAAAATCGTTAAATAATGAGGTAATCGCTTCATCATCATGATGTCATAAATAATTTAATTTATTTAATGTATAAAAATTATAAAAAAATACTATTTTGTAGGAAATATTTTTATCTTTCCAATGACTATTTATAGTAAATACTCTGACTTGTATAACCCCATTTACAAATTATTTTAGTAAAACAACTCATGTTTGTGTCATTTTAATTTTAACATTAAATAAAAAGATATTAATATCATTTTCCTACCAACATGGCTCCATGGGGTCCCCAATTTGACCAATGGCTTGTATTGGTCTCCCATGAGACGTCCAATAATGTTAGGACATGTGTCTAGGTATTTTCATTTTATTAAAATATCGTTTCTGCCTTAAATTGCATTAATTACCTCTAATCGCGATTAAAAACATAATAAGTTACTATTCACCAAAAAATTATTTTAATCACATTGAAAAACATTTTACTTATTAATGACAACCATGTATGTCAGATTTTTGAAATTCAAAACACAGAGTTGGTAAAATTTCATTTAAACGAAAAATCAGTTTTTTTAAGTACCACTTAGTGGTTTCACTATTCATCAAAAATTGAAGTTCTTCAGAAAAATACCAAAACTTCACCATAATCTATATTTGATATTCCGAATGAAAAAATGATGTCTATTTTAAAAAATTCAAAACATATTAGTTACATTAATTAATTTAATAATTAATTCCCACTGTCAGAGCAAATAGCATGTTTTTATGAAACAAAAAGCATCAAAATATTGACACTAGTTCAAGTCCAATTTCAAAGTGAAATTAATTCCAATGTCCACCATTGGATTACATGGTTAAAATATATTATATTTAAACATTAAAAACAATTAAAAAGATAATCTAAATATATATATAAATTCGATTAAAAAGTGGTTTTTAATTAAAATACAACACTTTTCACTATTCCTAAAAAATGAACGTTTTCCGAAAAATACCAAACATTTATCAAAAGTAAATATAAATGTACCAATCATAAATAATAAGTTTTTTTTGACAAATATAGCTTATAAAATTGTCAAAAGATAGATTTAAAAATGGTTCGCCATGAAAATCCAGTAAAACTATTTTTTAAAAATACTAGAGTATACCATGCTTTAGGATGAATTTATTCTCATTTTAAGACTCAAACACGCTATCAAATTCATAAATAGACATAGATAAATATATCTATTATTCAATACTTACTTGGGATGTTACATCCTTCCCCCTTTAGAAAATTGCGTCCTGGAAATTTATTTACTTATCGAATAAGTGGGTGTATTTATCCATCACTGCATTTTTAGATTCCCATGTTGCCTCTTCAATCGTGTGGTTTTTCCACAAAATTGTTACCTGATGAATAACCTTATTCCGTACCACTTACTCCCTGTGGTCTAAAATCTGGACTGGTTGTTCCTCATAAGATAGGTTCTCTTCCAGCTGAACTACCTCTGGACTCAAAGCATGAGATGGATCTGGCATGTACTTCCTTAACATGGTGACATGAAAAACATTGTGTACCTGAGATAAGCTCGGAGGTAATGCCACTCGGTAAGCAACTGATCCAACTCTATCCAGAATTTCATATGGTCTAATGAACTTTGGACTCAGGTTTACTTTATTACAAAATTGCATCACACTTTTCCATGGTGAGACTTTGGGAAAAACATGATCACCTACCTCAAAAGAGAGATCGTTCCTCCTGTTGTCCGCATAACTCTTCTGCCTGCTCTGAGATGTTCTCATGTGGTTCTGTATCAGATGAACTTTATCTGCCAACTCTTCTACCAATTATGGTCCCATTATCTTCCTTTCACCCACTTCATCCCCGAAAGCTGGAGTTTGACACTGCTTCCCATATAACACCTCGAATGGTGCCATCTGTATACTGTAATGAAAACTATTATTATAAGAAAAATCAACCAAAGAAAAATGTTAGTCCCAAATTCCCTGATAATCCATCGAACAAGCACGTAGCACATCCTCTGAGTCTGAATCGTTCGTTCTGACTGCCCATCTGATTGATGATGAAAAGCTATACTAAAATTTAATTTAGTACCCAACGACTTCTAAAGGCCTTTCCAAAAGTCAGAAGTGAACCTGGGATCACGGTTATGTACAATGGAGAGAGGAACTCCATGTAACCTGACTATCACATTACGATACAAACTGGAAAGTTGATCTAGGGAAAAAGTATCTCGTATAGAAAGGAAATGAGAAGATTTAGTCAAGCGATCAATAATAAACCAGATTGCATTATTACCTCGAGGTGTCTTCGGATATCCCATAACAAAGTCCATGGATATATTCTCCCATTCACACTCTGGCACTGGTAAAGGCTGAAGCATTCCTTCCGGTAACTGCCGCTCTGATTTAACCTGCTGACAAGTCAAACACTCCACAGTAAAATCAGCAATATCTCTTTTCATTCCATTCCACTAGTAATACTCTCGATGATCTATGTACATCTTAGTACTGCCAGGATGAACTGAAAACGGAGAAGTCTGATCTTCACATAACATATATCTCTTCAACTGTGAATCACAAGGCACACACAATCTCATCCCAAATCTCTAAACACAATCATTATCAATGTTGAATTTAGGAAACATACCCTTCTGAACCATCTCTACCTTTTTCTACAACTCACTGTCTTGATTCTATGCTTGCTTGATTCTGTCTGATAGAGAATATTTCCCTGATACCTGAAACAAAACAAAAGAACATCCTGCACCAAAAACATCTATGCCAATGTTCATCAAATCCTAAACCAAAGGAACATGTTCCAAACACAACATTGTTAATGAAGCATTACTTTTTCGACTCAAGGCATCAGCCACTTTATTTTCTATTCCCGGATGGTAATGAATTGTACAAACCTAATCCTTGATTAATTATAGCCATCTCCTCTGTCTCATGTTCAATTCATTATGAGTGAGTATATACTTTAAACTTTTGTGATTTGTATATATTTATCACTTTACACCATACAAATGATGCCTCCAAATTTTTAAAGTGAAAACAACAACAGCTAATTCCAAATCATGTGTAGGGTAATTAACCTCATTAGTTTTCAACTATCGTGAAGCATAAGGAATTACCTTATCATTCTTCATTAGGACACAACAAAGTCCATTCAATGAAGCATCACTGTAGATAACAAACTCACCATTCCTGGAAGGTATTTCCAAAACTGGAGAATTCACCAATCTTCTTTTCAACTCCGGAAAACAATCATCACATTCTTTTTTCTAGATAAACTTAACACACTTCTGAGTTAGCTTAGTCATTGGACTAGATAACCGTGAAAAATTTTCAACAAACCATTGGTAGTAACCTGCCAATCCAAGGAAAATACGGATCTTGGTTACATTGGTGGGTCTTGGCCATTCTTCCACAACCTTTGTTTTTGCAGGATCATCAGTTATCCCATCTTTAGAAACAATATGACCAAGGAAAGATATTTGTTGCAACCAAAACTCACACTTGCTGAATTTCCCATAAAATTTATTTTCTATTAAGGTTTGAAAACTATACCTTAAATGTCTTTCATGCTCCTCTTAACTTTTATAAAACACCAAAATATCATCAATGAAAACAACCACAAACATATCCAAGAACTCATGGAAAATTCTATTCATTAAGTCCATGAATACAACATGTGAATTGGTTTTCCCAAAAGGTATTACTACAAATTCATAATGGCCATATCTTGTACGGAATGCAGTCATCGAAATATCTCATTCTTTTACATTCAACTGATGGTACCCCGATCTCAGGTCAATCTTTGAAAAAAACTGAGCTCCCTAGAGCTGATCAATCAAATCATCGATATGAGGCAAAGGATATTTTTTCTTAACAGTGATGTTATTCAAGGCTCTATAATCAATGAATTGTCTCATCGAACCGTCATTCTTTTTAACAAATAAAATAGGAGCACCCCATGGTGATGTTCTAGTTCGAATGAAACCTTTCTCTAATAAATCTATCAATTGCTCCTTCAACTCTAAATGCTAAATTTGAGTCATTCGATAAGGGGGTTTTGAAATTGGCTTAGCATCAGGAACTAAGTCAACAGTAAATTCAACTTCCCAATCTGGAATTTTTCTTGGCAACTCATCAGGAAAAACATCAGGATACTCATTTAACACTGGCACATCTTTAATCTGAACAGTTCCATTGTTTTCTACAATATGTGCAAGGTAACATTCATTTCCATATTTTACAAGTTTCTCGGCCTCTTGATATTTTATCAACAGTAAGGGATCATTCTTTTTTAGAAACTGAAATTATTTCTAAAATTAAACTTCCTTAGGTCTACAGTCAATATTAGCATGTTAAATAGAGATCCAATCCATACCCAGGATAACATCAAACACTACTAGAGGTAAAACAATAAGGTTCACAAGTAGGTTCTTTCCATGGATAAGGATAGGAAGATTCTTATAAATTCGTTTTGCCTCAACATTTCCCCCAGGTGTTTTTACCACAAGTTCAAGAGTCATTTCTTGAGATGGTATTCCCATTTTACTAGAAATGTTTTCAGAGATGAAATAATGTGTAGACCCCAAATCAAACAACACACTCATATAATCTAAAAAAACAAACAAAGTACCTGATACAACTTCATTTGATGGCCTGACATCTGCGTAAGTAGTTGCAAAGGATTTCACCACCCCTTTCTGCTTGTATTCTAACTGCTTCCCATCACTCAAGATCTTTGTCAGACACTCATTTTCATAGTGACCTATCTCATTGCACTTAAAACATTTCACTAAATGTAAATCGAATTTGGATGTACCATCACCTTGATCCTTTTCAATGAAATCACGAGCCTTTTGTCCCATCTTACAACATCGGTAGCACTTTCCAGAATTCAGCAGACATTCTCCAGGATGCCTTTTACCACATTTATCACAAACTGGAAACATAGTTTTCTTACCATCATACTTTTTTGAAGAATTATTTCCTTTCTCCTGCCACCTCGTTCAATTCTTCTACTAGTTTTTATAGAACACTTGATCATCAGAAAACTCCATTTCGACCTTATCAGCACATTGAACAAGCATTTCATAACATTTAAACTCACGAGAATCTAAAGCCCTTAGATATTTTGGGTTTAATCCTGAGTAAAAACGATTTATTTTACTATCAAGATCTCGAATAAAATTTGGAGTATATATTGACAATCGAGTGAATCTTTCTTCATAAGCAGGCATTTAGTCATCCTCTTTCCTCAATCCATGTATTGTTTTTCTATCCATAGTTAAACAGCCTTAGGAAAATACTTCCCAAGAAACATACCTTTGAATTCATCCCAGTCGAGAGCATCAATCTCATCAGCATCCCTGATATTTTTAAACATCTACAACCACTGATCTGCTTCACCCTCTAAACGGTAAATAACAATACTAACCTTTTGATTGTCTAAACACCCCATGACATCGAAAAAATTCTCCAGTGCTTTAATCCACCCTTCAGATAGTATAGGGTCAGATGATCCTCTGAATGATGGGGGATGTTGCCTCATGAAATGTTCCACCACTGACATGGTCCTCTGTGGATGATCTAGATGATCTCATGCATGGATAGCACCACCATTTATCGCTTGAGTAAACTGTGCAATCACTGCAACAAACTGTTCAGTTCCAATTCTGACCGTCTTAGGATGCTGATTCGGAAGGTTATTTCTTTCTGTATGCCTTCCTAGCACTGCTTCCCTGTTTCCTCTACGGAAAACCATTCTGAAGAAACATGTGTTAGATGAAGCAACATGGTAATCTTCAAATGCAATATCATTTCAATTTGACCATAGAAAATATTTTTGGATAACCATTTAATATAATTATGACTCCTAAAGTTATCTATTCAAACCTCTGTTACCAACTATAAGGCCCCAACCATAAACCTTAGTTAATCTTGAGTATTACAAGATTACACATTGAGGATATTTTCAGGTTTAGAGTTTTTGAGACTTATATCATAAAACATTCATTACATTCCACATTAAAAAAAGTTGTTACATAAAGACAGTATTCATTTTTTCAATCAATAGAAACATATATAAAATAAAACATGGATTCTCTGATGACACTTCCTTGACACTATCATCATATCATGTACCTTTCACTTGACCTGTGAAACACATTTCAAAAAAAATGGGGGATGATGATAAAAAGCTCAGTATGGGTTATAAAAATATAGAAAGGAAACATGAGTTCATATATACATAAGAATGAAATCAAACTTTACCCATAAAAAAAGCACATTAACATACCTCATCAAATCATGAATAAATCATAGAAATCATAAGACATAAAGGTAACTTGAGGCATTCATAACATTCTTACGTAGTGAGTAACCCTCTATGTTAGGTTTGGAATAACCATCACAATATATTCCCTAAATCTCTTCAGAGAAACCTTATCGTTTCACTCCTTCACGTTACCCAATGCATTGAAGAGCTATATCGGGCTCACCCGCCCATAGTTTATCATAGAACCACCTGTCTTCTTAACAATTCCCAAGAACCATAACATAATCATATCACATAAAACATGCATAAAAGAAACATAACATTTCAACATTTCAATCACATGATATAAATACAACACATTGATATAATAAAAACATTATGAAAACAATTTTCAATACAAAAATAAAATAAAAGTAAATCATTGTATTTATTTTTCTTTTAAAAAGAAGGTATGGCTTGTAGAGGAAGTCGAAACTCAAATAATGGTCACGATGGCGGATAAGTCGTTGTCTCCACATACGTACGACAAAAACATTACCTTTTGTCGTTTTGTAAAATGTTTCATATAAAAAAAGTTTCTTTTTGGATAAACATAAAAGTCAAAGGGGTTTATACACCGTATAAAAGAAATTTTTGTATAAAACAAAATATGCCTCAATGAAAGGAGATTGAGACGAAGTCCCATACCCCGGGTCCGACTTGACTCGATCATTCTTTAATGTCCTGAATAATAAACTTGAGTTAATTTCTACATTATTAATAACCTTTTTCATGTTCATTATTCTTTAATATCACTTATTTCCATGTTATGAACATTATGTAATTATTTAAGTTAATAATGGTCATTTTGTTGATCAATGGTACTTGAGTTAAAAGTGGACTTCTTATACTTACTAGTTGTTCACGTAGTCAAATATCCATTATCTCAATAATGATATTCATGATGTAGATACCATATATTTCATATATATTCAGTATATACATGCATTTATAATATTACATAATCATTTAGAGGTAATAAATGAAATGCACCGTTCATGGAGACGGTAAGTCGTACGTACGCATGAACGCTACTTTCATTTATATTTCGTATTTTATGGAATGGAATAATAATGATATAATGGTATATTATAATTGATGTATTATATAATATATAACTCCATCCTTTATACGTCTCACATATGGTATTAACGAATAAAATCACTTCGAGGGGGTGGTAGTCCGCACTTCCTTAAATTAAGATATCGCGTTTATCCGTAATGGAAACCATAAAGGTGTCCCCAAAATGTCAAATACAGAAGATTAAGGAAAACAATAATCATATTATATATAATATATAAATATATTGTCATCTTAATGGCCACCTTTAACGGTGTTAAAAGAATGTTGAACAATCATCATTTCGGGAGGCAGAAATTTGCCATCCACGGAAATAGTATATTCTTTAACCATTAGATGTAGGTGTGTGTAAGTGTAGCTCGAATAATTATTATAACAAAATCCTATTATATAAATGATATTGGTCTTGTTATAAAAGAAATTAATTAAAAGAGTTTACAGGGTTGGAGAAGCAAAATAAAACAAAAGAACACGAGTGAAGACATTACCTAAAAAATGGGTAACCCTTTTTGATTTGAGCTCAAAGGCTTCCTTGGGAAGAATTCTGTCCAAACTGAGTCTTCTAAGTGTTAGAGAGGGATGTGGAGAAGCACAATTTTCACGGGTTGTCCCAGCCAAAGGCTTTGGAAGTGTGGGTAAGGAGGTATAGGTGGGGGCCTTTTATAAGAGGAGAGGAGGGGCACTCATGGAAAGTAAAGAAATGTTACTTTATATTAAAATGCGTTTCGGATTTAAAAGGTCCCACGTTGATATAATTCGAGGATAAGGTGATAGGGTTCGAAATATACCCATCCATTAAGATTTTTCCAAGGTTAGGTCTTATATTTTATATTATCGTTTCATTTTATTTAAATCGTTAAATAATGAGGTAATCAGTGCATCATCATAATGTCATAAATAATTTAATTTATTTAATGTCTATAAATTATATGAAAAATACAATGATGTAGGAAATCTTTTTATATTTCCAATGACTATTTATAGTCAAGAATCTGACTTGTATATCCCCAATTAGAAATTGTTTTAGTAAAACAACTCATGTTTCAGTCATTTTAATTTTAACATTAAACAAAAAGATATTAATGTCATTTTCCTACCAAAGTGGCTCCATGGGGTCTCCATGTTGACCCATGGATTTTCTTGGTCGTCCATGACACATCCAATAAGAGTAGGACATGTGTCTAGGTATTTTCATTTTATTATAATATCATTTTTCCTTAAATTGCACTAATTTCCTCTAATCGCGATTAAAAACGTAATAAGTTACTATTAACCAAAAAATTATTTTAATCCCATTGAACAACATTTTACTTATTAATGACAACCATTTATGTCATATTTTTGAAATTCAAAACACAGAGGTGGAAAAATTTCCTTTAAATGAAAAATCAGTTTTTTTAAGTACCACTTAGTGGTTTCACTATTCCTCAAAAATTGAAGTTCTTCAAAAAAATACCAAAACTTCACCTTAATCTATATATGATATTACGAATTAAAAAATGATTTCTATTTTACAAATGTCAAAACATATTAGTTACATTAATTAATTTAATAATTAATTCCCGCTGTCAGAGAAAATAGCGTGTTTTTATGAAATGAGAAGTATTAAAATATTGACACTAGTTCAAGTCCGATTTCAAAGTGAAATTAATTCCAATGTCCACCATTGGATTAAATTTTAAAAATATATTCTATTTCCATGTTAAAACCAATTAAAAAGATAATCTATCTATATAAATAAATTCGATTAAAAAGTGGTTTTGAATTAAAATACAACACTTTTCACTATTCCTGAAAAAAGAACGTTATCAGAAAAATACCAAAATAATATCCAAAGTAAATTTCAATGTACCAATCATAAAGAATAAGTTTATTTTGAAAAATATATCTTATAAAATTGTCAAATTATAGATTTAAATATGGTTCGCCATAAAAAGGAGGTAAAACATTCTTTTAAAAATACTAGAGCATTCCATGCTTTAGGTTGGATTTATTCTCATTTTAAGCCTCAAACACATTATCTAATTCATAAATACACAATGATAAAAATATCTATTATTAATTACTTACTTGGGATGTTACAGAATTCCTTTATTTAATTTCACCATAATCATGACATGTGGATTCCATTGATTCCTAATTATCTCAATATGATGCATCAAAAAAATTCTCATCATGCTACCTCTATACAATTACACCAATTAAGAATACTATATATTGAACACCTTGCAAAAATATTATTGAGACTTAAAATGATTCTACCATATTTCATTCTCAACATTTAAATAACTCCATTATAAAACAATTATACATACTAACATTGTCTAAAATAAACCATCCATGTATCCCACTTATTTCCTCCATCAATACCACCAATGTAAGGCATAAATTCTAATGTCGATTCCTAAGAAGGTAGGGAATAAATACACATGTGGATTATAAAGAACACAATATCAAACCATATCTAGACATATGGAATTTAACATCATAATAAATTACAACTATATGCCTATGCCACTCAATGATAATGTTTTGGACACATTAACTAGGGAATCAACATTGTGTCGACATGATGTGTGTGCATGCTGGTTGTTATAGCCCAAATTTACGAGTTTTCCCAAGGTGGGTAGATTTGATAACTTTCAATGAATTTGTTTTCTCATTATATGAAACATAATGATGAATTTTTAGTTCTATTTTCCATGCATTTCTCCATGTAATTCAATTCACAGTCCAAGTATCCCTCATAGATTTAGTTAATGTTTGTGAACTCATTCCCAATACCATCTTTTATTCGATTCTATTTAACTACATTCTTGATGTTAGAAGCATTGGACACATTTGAGTCATCCTCTTACGATGTAATATCATGTGAGGCGTATTAGGTGTGATCCCAAGCCATCCTCTATCGATCACAAGTTAATTAATTTGCAAGGTGTAAGTCTTCCATGTATTTTTACCTCATGCATCCCATCATTTTCATGGAGTATTATTTTGGGTTATAACATATGTTCAAAATCTTATCGAGATGGATCATAGCATCTGGTTGAGATGGATTGAGAAATTATTTTAATTACATATTGATTTTATAATAAATTTTATGTCATGTTGGGATATGATGGATGGTTCGGAATGCACCAAGGAGTAAAATATGGGAGTTGAGGAATGGAATTCCACATGGTGGCCGATCTGTTAGGGTTTATAAGGATTTCCCTTCAGGAATATTAGCGATATATTTCCTGTGGAAGAATTTTGTTTCACATATAAGGTTTAGGGGTCAGATCACCCCTTGAGGCGTATCCTAGAGGTGTGTCCTTGAGAGGGAAAATATCACTATATGAGTTTACCAATGGATCAGAACATACCGTGGAGGTTGATCCAATGTTTTGGATCTGAACACCCCATGGGGGAAGATCTGGTAGTTGTGTCATTATGAGGGAAGTTGTCACAATTGGATGGTTTTCTAATGGATGGATCAAAATACCCCTTATGATGGATCTGGAATATTTATCAGACTACTTTTTAAGGAGGGTCCGAGATGTGTGTCCCTATGATGGAAAATGCCTTACCTAAATAATTTATAACAAATTCCCATGATACATAATTTGAATATTGATCAAAACTCCTCATGAGGTAGAGAAGAAATGTCTTTCCCTAGGAGAGATGATGTAACTCCAAGATTTGGTATCAGAATATACCTTTAGATTGATCTGAAATATGGATTAGAACACCCCTAGAGGTGGATCATTGAGTTGTGTCCCTAGGATATAATATTTCATAGCTAAATGTTTGAGTAGAACTTCCCTTGATACAAATCTGTAATATTGATTAAAATGCCCCATGAGAAGGGTCTGGGAGGTGTGTCCCTAGGTTGAATGATTTCATGTATGAAGGCTGGATATGAACACCCATTGAAATTTATTTGGAATGTGTTTCTCTAGGATGGAACAACGAGAGTTCACCATTGAGGAGATTTAACCTCAAGATGGCATCCTTTGAACCTGGTTTAAAAGACATGGGTTATTACCCCTGTATTTTAATTCCATAATTTAAGGTCATATTATATGACCATTATATGAAGTGTAATGTCAACAAATAAGGATACTAGTTTTGCGAAAGGAGGATCAAAGAGGTGTGGTGAGGGTATTATGCATAGAAGTTTCCTTATACCAAAGGGGTAACCATGGTTGGAATGGTATGGGGATCATACATTGAGCTTCCCTAGTGCTGCTAAGAATATAAATGTTGGGGTTGAAGCTTATGCATGGATGATTCCCATACGATCTCATTCATTTTTGTAGTAGGACGAGTTGGATTCATCACATTGTAGTTATACATAGAGCATCTTGTGTTTATCATAGAGTGTAAGGAAACAATTTCATGCCATTTGTTAAGGAAAGTTACCTTCAATTTAACATCGTATGGATAAGATGTGAAACTAGGTAGATTTATGTCATTCATCTGGAACATAATGGGACTAAATCTACACCGCGTGGGCTTATGTGATCACCACACATGCTCTTATGGGAGGGGCATGGATTTACCACTGCCATGGTGGCGTGGTAAGTAAAAAGGTCCATTTTGTGGTTTATATGATGAAAATAAATAGGGTTAATGGTACATATTATTATAATAAAAAATTAGGTGGGAGGCACGATCCACACTTTGGATAAAGTGGGATGACCTAGGAATTTATGACACTAGTCACATAGGGACTCGTGGTGTAGCTGGACTGGTCCTGGATTGGTGAGAGGGACCCGAGATCTCGACCTTCTCAAAAGGATGTTAGCAAAAGTGAGTAACCACAAAGAGGACCAACATAGGGGTTCCATGATTCCTAGAGTCATGAATAGGTGATCTACATGAATCTCAGGTGGCTCGTGAACTTTAGGGTATTCGGTAAGAATTATAGTTTGTGAAACTGAGTGCCCCTACATCAGTGTGAAATCTATATTTTAAAAGGGAGTGCATCACAAAGGATGAATGTGTCACTAAGCCTCATGTTCCCCAGGGAGACTTATTGTATTGTGAAGGAATTGGGACTTTGTGAATGGAATATCTACATGGGGTGGAGGCTCTTATGAATGAAAGGAAATGGGTTTCATGAAGCCTAGAAACCTTGGGTGATCCATTTCTCTTAGGTTCGTGATTCTCAAGAGATTTTAAAATCAAGATTGGTTTTAGAAGTCAAAATGTTAGTTATCCTCTATAAAATATTAGAATTAAGGGGTTGTTTATAGATATGGGGATAATGATAGTGAAGTGGTTTCATGTATAGTGGATCATCTCACAAAGCGATACGAGCTTCACGAATGGGTGAATCATTGTGAATCCGATAGTTGGACTCACGCAAATATTGACAATCATTTGTGTGGTCATAAAGTGATCTGTGACACCACATTTCATTTCATGGAGGTTTAGCATCATGAGTTCTCATGTTCACTGATGAATCTTTTCTGATAAGGAGCATCACGAGCTCTGATCATTCACGAATGAGCAAGGCTTCATGAAGTAGACACTTAAAAAGTATTTTCAGTCTATTTTGAATTGGATTCACTCTAAACTGGCCATAGATTCCCCAAGAATTCATGTGATACATGTATTATTGTAGAAACAAATGACCCATATTATAATTAAAGACACCATGGGGACAAGGAGGGTCATATACATTGGGATAATCAATGATAATTGGAAATAAACTATTGTTCATGAATTTCACATTGGAATCTCACTCATGATGCCCATTCACGATGGTTTCTCGTGACCATGCCATCGTGATACCTAGTCTAGTTGAATTAATATAATTAGAGGGGGGATTAAACCCATTGTACTCTCATGATGTGAAAATCGATCTTCCCCCTTTTTTGATGATTTTATTCCCAATAAACCTTGCGTCACGAATGTTTCTTTGTGAATTAGACATCGTGAACCTTGCTTCATTAATGCTTCATAAAGAACTAGAATTTTCAAATTGAATCTTTCATGATGTTACCTCCATGAAATAGATCTATGTGACCATCCTCCATGAAAAACCTTCACAAAACTAACTCAAAATAATATCTATGTCTTGAATCTAGTGGCTGCTCAGGGAGTCATCATCGATGATGATCATAGGGATGAAATGGATGTAAATATAATGATCTCTAAGAGTGCATGAAGAGCCTCAAATCACTAATCAATTTTTGAATTGCTGATGAAGGCGCATATGGAGAAACCAATTTTTAAGAGGCTTCTACATTTCAACGATACTTTGGGGGATGACATCATTATCCCTGAGACGTGTAGAGATGGACATTCTGATTGGTTTCATGGAATACTAGGGTATTAGTAGTAGAATAGGACAACTTCCGGACACATCTAAATAGACCATACACCAATCAAAACAGTATATCAATAAAACCACATAAACATTGTTGATGGGGACAGTCTGGAAGAAGAGGTACCCCCACAGAAAAATGAGACTATCCTCATGGTGGGTCTGGGAGATCCACAAAAGAGATGGACTGAGAAATGGGATCTATTCTAGGGTGGAAATTTCACTGCTGATTAGAACTAGACTTATAAGCCCAGCGCATCATGTTCTGAGTTGTAAACAGAACTAAACAAACTGAGGCTCCATGAAGGATCATGGTATTCACAGTTTCATGTCTACTACCCCCACGAAATCATGAACAAACTATTGATATTGAGGTCACTATGTACCAATACATTTAATTTGCATCATGGAGAGGTCAGCTTCAGACTATAAAGCCTTAATCATAGTTTTGGGATCCCGATTATGGGGGGTGATGTACGATTAGTTCCTCCCCATGTAGAATTATTCAGGGGAGCAATAGCAGTTTCCAACATTAGTGAAGGAGATACAAGACCTAGTGTAATGCCTCAGTGAAGAGAATCTATGGATGATGTATTTTCCCTTGGGGATATAGTTTGGTTACATCTTGAATAAACCAACAGTAGATCCAACCAATGGGGATGAGCCATAAAATAAGAAACTAGAGAGTCCACACACATGTCTCATAGGATATCAATGGAGTAATGAGGTCTCATACTGGTGGATATTAAAGATGATATAGTGGAAGTTGTGGTTATACAGAATCAATCCTGATGCTCAACCTATGGAAATGATAGTCAGATTTAGTATCATGCTACTTTTCAACTGGATTCTCTTATTGAGTGACGTACACATGGGGGTTTTCCTAAGAACCTTTATCATGGTGGTGATGCTAGTGGTGGGGAATGCAACAATCTATATAACCCCGTATAGGAAAAATTGAATAAATTACATCACCTCATCTCATAAGGGAAGTCCCCACTACATATATGTGGGCCCCTCTAGTTTCTGTAGAGTTGGGTGGCCGCACACATAGAGGGATATGAGTACTCAAACCCTATTTCAACTCAAACTACAAATTCCTGGCTGACGATGAAGAATATCGTGTGGAGTTTTCCATTTTTGTTCATTTTGGTGGATGTTTTGGAGAAAGATGGGCTGTAAAAGGAATTTATATTTCACCCATTCCTTCTTCCAATGGGGATGGTAAATGATGATGGTATACGTACCATCAAGTGGAAATCATACCTTCTAGACATCAGAGGTGGAGTACTCATGGTGAGGGTTGACTGCAGGAAAGTCTACATTCCATACAACACACATCATTTCGCATGGGAGTTCAGGTGTCTACAGCAGTTGAAACCAAATATATACTCATAGGTGATCAATAAGTACCACCATTTAGTGATGAGGAAGATCTAGAGCATGTTTATGCATAATTATGGGAAGATATGGAATGATTTTTCACTTCTCACTATCGCACATGGCCTAGTTGATTAATATGCACAATGTTGGGGGAGAACATATATATGCGACATGAAGAAGCAACAATAAATCAATGCTAATGAAGGGGTGGCCCCGCAACTGTGGAGTTGATACTAAATAGTTATTTTTGAAATCCATGTAGAATGAGCTATCCATGTGGGAAGGGAATAAATGGTGGTTCTAGTAGTTGTTGAGCCCAAACAGACAAGAGTGGTAAAGAGTGTAGCAGCACCAGGCTCGACGCTCCTCAGTAAGAGGAAGAACGAAGAGGGAAATCCCTATGTGTATATCCAATGGGTTAACATTTAAGGTATAGGAAAACGACTTAATCACACAAATATTCTATGAGATTCCATGTTTCCCAATGCATGGGAGACCAGGGTACATATTAAGCAGCTCACCACCCCTCAAGGGGTGTGAAATTATCTCATTACTAATGGGATATTTCTCTATAGGTTGTACCATGAAAAGGTTGGTTTCTACCCTCCAAAAGTGAGGTGATACAATATATGTATGATCTAGAAGACTTGATCTAATCCCATGGTACCACACAACCCTTGATTGATCAGGTGAGGATATTGTTGTGAATATCCTCCCCTCTAGCCACCCTTGTGCGCCATTTGACTGCTCGTGCCATCAAAGGTGAAGATCCAAAATACTCTTAGGGAAGTGATGTCTATAGGATAACAATAGAATATAGTCATTCTTCTTCCAACTAGGAAAACATCAGGATCTTATGTTCCATAGATTTAACTTATTCTGAGAACTATTACATAACTCCTTTTTCAATTGTGTAGGAATTAGTAATGGAAAAGGTGGTGGTTTGTGATTTACCTAGAAAGGAGGGATATGAGGCCTAAACCCATGTAAGGGATAATATGGGGTCCCTTTCTAATGTTATGGATGAAATTAACCAACCATTGGTTCATGCAAATTTGGTAGCAGCTAAGGAGGGAACTTTTACCGTGGGACTACCTATGAATCTTCTAGAGTTCCTCATTATAAAATACAATTCCCATAAGTCTCTTCTTCCATTACACCATTGAAACTTCTCTTTTACTTAATCTTTTTAAATGAATAATTTTGGAATGAATATTTTAATGGAATTTGGGTCTCACCCACCAGCAACAACACATCCATTAATAAATCCTCAGGTTGAGGGGGTGAAGGTATACACTGCTCACTCAGGGGAAATAGCTGAGGAAATTACGGTGGACAAACCAACCATGGATTCTCTAATAGAGGGGACCGGTGAGTCCATTCCCCCCGTAGTGGGGGTCATGGAAGGGACCCTTATAGGAATGGAAGGAGTTTTTGTGGAAGATCTAATCATAGAGGCGACACTAAAGGCATCCATTGAAGGTGCAATGGGAGTGGTGACATCTAGGTCGGATGTTATGTTGACTGGTGAGGATTAATTTGATATATCTACCCATTAATTTACAATGGTTATAGATGTGGTAGATAAATATGAGGATTAACCATCAACAGGGCTATCTAAGGAAGATGGGATTGTTGTGTAAACCTCAGTATGGACACATGATGTAGTGGAGGCTTATGTCGCAGGTGGAGAGGCGGATGAGAAGTTATTTATAGAAGTGTATATCCATATACTCATTCTTGAACACATTTACCTATAAAATACAGATGAAAATACATTTCATGGAATTTACTGCTTACGAGCCTATACCGCCAAATGATTTTGAGGATTCTAGATCATATGTCATTAAGGAGAACCATTTTCCCCCCAAAGGCATGGAGGAATGTGTGGATCATCGTCACCATTTCAAGATAACCAATTTACCTAACCAAGTAGGGTATCATATGTACTAGATAAATTTATTTGGGATTAGTGGGGTGGACTCTAGAATCCCATACGTGCTAGACGAGGGCTTCTTCATCAAGTGGGAATGTGCCAATTGGATGGTTCTCTATCTATAATGAAATAAACACAATGTTAAGGGATCAAAATAAATTCAGGTAGATGTGGATGAGATTTCCCGCCAGGAGATGCTGGAATAGAAGTGTGGGGAGTTTGTTGTAACTCAGGTTCAAATCATTAATAGTTTGAGGGATCAACTGGTTGTGGGTGAAGATAAGGAGAATGTGGCCAATGAGGTAGAGGATGAGTGGTGAGTTTAGTACAAACTACAACTGATCACATGCTAATATGTATAATCGAAGGGTGATGAGGATAAATAAGACATGTTTTAGTATAAGTCCTAGTACGCCACAAAGAAAATGATAACGGAGATCAAGTGCATGATCTCTTATGTCAATAATTGGTGGAATTATTGATATGGAGATGATTAAATATATGTATGTCCCTCTGAAACGTTTTCTTGGCTGATTTATTCTTGCATGAACATCTTACTTTCTTTGTTATCTCACTTTAATCATATTTAGAATTCTACCATCCATCAATCCCTAATCTCACTTGAGACACATTGATTGTGAGAAATAATGTATGTCCATGTTATTGCTCATTCATATGAGATGGTTAGACATAAAAACATAGGGTCTGCTATAGTTGATTGGCTACTGAGATCATTTGGTCAATGATATACTGCATTTAGAGAACATAGCTCTCAGAATAGCCTACTTAATTTTAAAACATGAATTAGTGAATCAATGGGGTAACACCGACATAATTTAATTCTACTCCAAAAATGGGGAATGGGGACTGTGAATCACAATACCCAAAATCAAGAACCCAATTAGGGTGGAATGATGATACATGATAACTAATAAACATGTTCGAAGCACAACATCCAAACCATTTTCTTGGGATGGGAACAAAAAAAATTTGGTTGACTACTAAACATGTTCAAAACATGCAAACTATCTCCGAATGTCGTCCAAATTCCTCCAAGACGTTGGCCCAGGTCTATACGTGATACATTGTGTCTTGGAACCTTATTACTAAGTATTTCCTTTAGATGTGGAGGAGGGTGATGATCATGATAAGGCGCATGAGAAGCACAAAAATGAAGTGGTGGAATGTTCAGATGGATTACATCACTCTAAAATTATGCCACCATGTCTTAGAGCATATTGGTGTGGTTGTATCAGTATGAATGAAAGTAAAACTCATCTTCCGAGGGAGAATTGCCTCAGATGTTGAGTGAGTATTTAAGTACATGAATTGTGAGGAAGTGTCCTAGAACAAGAGAAAATTGGCCTTTCGGATGAGGGGATAAGATGCATTGTAGTTTTAATTCATCAAATGAGGATGAAATATATGGATTTTAATGTCATATGGGGATAATGTAGGAAATAAACTCAACTTCATATTATGATAATGGTGCATGGAATTCTTTATCCTCTTGTAATGAGGATCGTGTTCATTTCACATGGTATATTATTATTTTAGAATCACAAAAAACGACCTAGTGAAATGACATGTATAATACCTGGCCAAACATAAGAAACGAGGGAGAAGGTTGCATGACTAATACCATGAACTGAAAAACAAAATCTGGGGAAGGTCACATGTAGTTTATAGTTTTAATGCTTGGACCACAACTTTTTTTAGTACAAAAGGCTAGGACATGATAAAAACATTTTAAAAGACATATTACCTGGTCTAAATGGAATGTCTATCAAAGGGATGTTTGTGTCATCATAGGAAGGTTGCTCTTTGTGAAATAAGGGGCCTGTGAGGCCATCAAATGTTGCATAAAACACCCTTGAGACAAATAATTTACATTTAAAGTCATTATGTTTTGACTTGGGCTATTATCTTACTGTAACATCATTTATTTTGTACCATAAGGTTCACTAATGTGCTTTAATTGGCACAAAATAGAACCAATCAGACCTACATATTGCTCATGAAATCCCTCTTTAAATGTGAAACATATGGGGTGGGCAAAAATTCATTTAAGGTAATACTTCATAGACCAAAGGGGGGGACATCTATACCCCAAATGGACTTTTGTGTCGTGAAGATAAATAACAAGACCTGAATTAAGGGACAATGGAACCCTCTGCAAGGAAAATCATGGAAAACAACACACTGGATTGATACATGTTGTGGATGATGACTAATTCCAATGTTGTGCCACATCCACGAATGAGGTAATTGAATATTCTCATACATGGATTTGAGGAATCAAGAATTTCTTATGGGGTAATGATACATTATTAAATCATGTTTTGAGGAAGTTAGTGGTTTCCCACCACTTATTTTTCATATATGGAAACCTGGTTTGGAATAGGGTAAAATCATCCCTTATTCAGAGTAATCCTGAAATTGTTCATGGTATGAGTACAGTTTAACATCATGTGCTGAGGAGGTTCCTTCCTTACATATGAATAAGAGAAAATCCTGATACATTGGTGGGGGAATGGTAATTGAATGGGGCTTATACCAAGATGGATTCCCATGGGAGAATTTGGCAGTGATTACAACAAAGACATCAGTTTTTTTGTCCTTAATCTTCCACTGGTCATGGAGATAGAAAGTATAGGCATTGTTATTTTTTAAATTTGAATAAGAATTAATCCATACATAGATTCAAAAGTTTATTATAAAATTTTATGGTCATAAAGTTGAGTTAATGTGACTGGGGGTATTCAAGGATATTAAAGTCATGAAAGAGTTAAAACCTGACATTAATGATCCAATTAGGCCATATACAATGTGAAGAGTTCCTAAAGTAGGATTCACATAGTTTATGTTCATAATGTTTGGGCTATAAAAAATAGTTTAGACTCATATTACATAGTATATGGGAAATAATTTTAAATACATAATATGTGGACTGTGAAAGTATTTTCTTCGATAAATTTTGTATGGTAAAAAAAGGTAAAACCTGACATAAATGATCCAAATGATTCCCATGCACAACACAAGTAAGAGAACCAGATCATCACACTGTTTACTGTCATAATTTTTGGACCATTTCCAGAGGGACAATGGGTTGAAGAATTTATTTTTTGGACCATTGATTCGAGGTATGTGTTTCACTTTCTATCCAATGATGATGGTAATCAATACATATGTAGTTCTAAAACACATTTTTAAAGAAGAACAATGATGGTAGGGGGAAAAATATTTAGTGAGGGTATTGTGACATCCTAGGGTTATAATGGGGAATCAGGTGTTTAGACATTGGGGTACAGATTGTTGACCATCCCATACTTATCAAAAGAGGTTTCCCAATTTAAAACGAGGTAAACAATCATTTATTTTTAAGAGGTGTCCCGATGTTGTATGGGTTAGAATCTCAGTATAACGTCAGGTCTTGTGGGTGTTAGGGTTTTCAATTTAATTTTCTAAAACACATAATATTGTGGATAGAAATAGTTTAATTTCAAAATTCTTAGACATTTCCTATACAGTTTAAGTTCAAAATATGGATAATGTGTTCATAGTTTACATTCATTGAGTTCAGACCCTGAGATGAGTGTATAAAAAGGATATATATAGTGTAGTTGCATGAATAATCTAACATTAATGTGGACTAAGGAGTCATAGGACCACATCACATATTCATGATGAAACATAAACATAGTTTAATGTCAGGATTATCATACATGGAATCTGAGTTTATGGTCATAATGTTTAGAAGATGAATATGGGATCTTCAAACAGATATGAGTTGCATTGAGCAGTGACAAACCCAAAATGAATTAGTATAATGAAATCCAAGATACATGCCAAAAATTCATCAGAGATCCTTCATGCAAATTGAAGTCATGATTGTTGGACATGGAATACTACTTTTTTGTCAAAGTGTTTAGAGATAAGGATCATAGATTATAGTCATAAAGTTAGACCATAGGATGAGTATACCAATTTAAATGGATGTGTGTGACATGACAAGAACAACGCAAAATCGATGAGGAATTAGGAGGATCTTGTTTCACAACACATTCCTAGTGTAGGCTCACATATAGTTTAGAGTCATGATGCATGATCATTATCATCACTACTAGAAAGGCAGTCTGTACAAATAGTTTCAAACCATTGGTATAAGCAGGAAAAACGTTGGTATAACCTATGCCAATAGTTTAACAAACTATTGTGTAGTTTGGAATTGGGATAGTCCTATACTAATGTTTTATATTCATTTTGATTAAAGAACCATTACACATTTTACCAATGGTTGAAAACCCATTGGTATAGAAATTTACCAATAGTTTTAATAATGAATAGGTAAGAAAAATGATTTTCAACAATATAAAAATGGATTAAAACAATTGGTATAAGGTATTTCAATAAATCAGCATAGTATCCAATAGACTCCCCTCCTTTTCATACACCTACATACATTAATTATAACAAGAACAAAAAACAACATTGTAATAGCACATAAAAACAGCAGACTCCACTAAGCATGACATGTATAAATTGGGTTTTATATTGAAACCCAGATCACTACACCTACTATCATAGTATAATCCACCTTCATCATATTGGATAGGTATTTTTCATTCCCACCATGATTTGTACGAAAATATATTATTCTCCATTTCAGTCGTCATATTAGATTCACTCTTCCATCTGAACCATTAAAATTACATTGGTGAAGATATCTTGATATTTTTACATTACACAAAATGGTTACAAATATTTTAGCATGGAGTATTCAATGTCATTTTTGGTTCCCAGACACACACACAAAAAATTCTCATATCTAATATGAAATAATTTTTATTCACCACTTGGGTGTGTTATCTACTACAACATGACATAGTTAAAACTTTTTTATTATAAAATTACATGAATAATTATTATATCATTTGTAGAAATTATCTTTTTGTTCCTATATGAGTGTTATAAATTATTTTGGTTATAAATATAGTGTAATAAGGACACCATTACTTCACTATTTTCCTAAATTTCCTTCAATTTTCTTATAATCATATTCAATCAATCATTTGGTTTAGAATAAACATCACCTCACATGAAATTACATGAATCAACTCAGATAGAATACGAGTCACGTATAATGAATTTATTGACAACAAAATCCAACAACAAATCCATTTACACATATCCAAACTATCATCACATAATAAACATTCCACTTTTGAAAACCATCTCCTCTTAGGGTTTATTTAACATATATAAAACATTAGTTTTTAATAGTCTCCAACAACTTCATCTCAATTGTCTCCTTAGTTTTATTTTTTTACCAACCATTAAATTAAAATAACCACAAAATCCATTAGTATTTTTTCATCGATTAAAACATAAATCACACCTTCAACTAAGAAGCTAATGATCATTGGATCATTATATTCCCACATCAGTGAAATAAATGACATGGTGCAGACATGATAAGGGAAATTACACTAATGCAGACAATATACAAAATACCAAACTGGAAAGCACAACACCTAAAATTACTCAACAATCATATGCAAGAACACAATAGAATAATGATGGATACAACACCTGAAAACAAAACTAATACAACACATGCAAAAAACACCGCAATGGAAAAAACATTGCACTGTAAATACCGAGGAGAATAAAAATAATATACAATACAATGTTTGGGAAAATGACAACACTGGAAAGCACAACATGAAACATGAATACTTTTGAAAAAAAGGACACTATCCACGCATGTCGATGGATGATATCCACACCAAATTGAAAATTAGTGAAAAATAATAGCATATTGATAGAGAAATGAAAATCCAAACATTTTTTGTTCATATTATATATAGATGAGTTTAGAATTTAAAAAACTTGAATGATGTTTTAGAATAAGTTTTTTATAGAAGCTAATTATTTTTTATATTTGTTTAAATGAAGGGTTGTAATATAATTGAGCACAATGCTTAATCAAATAGAGATTGATAAACCCACCTATGAATTTATGGTTGAATGGATCCATCATCATCAACCTGATGATGATAGAAAAATCACCTTTGGTATGTAGAAATGAAACTAGATCAAAATGTTGTACCATAATTATGGAATTAGAAGAAAATGAATTAGAGGAAGATGATTAAGAAGTTGTATAATGACAATTAATAAGATAATTTTTTTCATCCAAGAGTTTGAGTGTATTCTTTCGGGGATCTTGTGACTCACTGAAGGCAACCTTGGTAGAGTGATGGGCCATTGGGTATCCATTGAGAGTCTAATAGTTGTCATTGTAAATGATTGTTTTCATATAATTTTTTAAAATTATTTTTCTATGGACACTTCCACAAGCAATTCCATGACTAGTGGAATAGTGCACATCACCAAATCCATGAAATGATGTCATAGAACTGTGATCTACCATTGAGACATTATAGTAGGATCGAAAATTATATTTCTCTAAAAAATATGATTATTGAAACAAGATAATGTGAATACGGTTGAACATTATAGAATATCTATCACAGTGGTGGCATAATAGGATATTATCCCTTGATGAAGACAAAAAATAGTGGATTTACCACTAAATGATAATCACGGTCCATACGCTCAAGAGATATAATTAAAATAAAACTCTATAAATAAAAAATTTCATTAGCCAAATGATCATCCATAAGACATGTAGATGCTTTGATGAGTTGTATAAGATAGATAATGTCCCTAGGAACTAAAGGATACAAATATCCACATCCACTAATTACATTATCATAAAAGAGGAAAATACATCAGTTAAATGTGTTGGGATTTAAACTATATAGTATTCAGGCTACCTGAGTCAAGCATAATGTGACCTACCAAATCACACATATATTCTGTGACAAATAATCATCAAAAATAAAATGTCAGTAAAATCAGTCAAAACTTTTATGGATCAATATATATCTCATCACCATTAATATCATCATTATCATCTCAATATTATACTTATTCTCATCTATATCCCTATCATCATCCCCATAGTAAGTTTCATCCTCATCCTTAGCCTCATCGTCAACATCGTCCCCCATATCTGCCTCCACCTCAGCCTTGGTATTATCCTTGTCCTAGGCCTCTTCCTCACCCTCATATTTGATAGGAAATACACACTCTAGACCACTAAAAGGAATTCCTCCTACAACACTATATAATGAATTAATTGATGACATATATTCATCACAAGCTATGATATCCTATGGTGGAAGTGATTGACATAAAAATCCCATAAGTTTCATAAATTTAGTGTTTTCCCAATCAACCCATTCTCCCACCTATATGACACATTTTTCGGCATGTTCTACACAAAAATTAACCTTTTCCAACTTGTTGGTATAACAACTAGTACATGAAGGGGGCTAATACCTCATCCGGGCTATACTCTTCCCAAGTCAGTAGCGTACTCTATGAGGGTGCTCATTTCGCAACACCAAATTTTAGTGATCAATTTTCCCAAAATTGATCGGTTCCAGGGAATCAAGGGACTCTATATAAGCCTATAAAAATATAAATTTTATATTTATTAAAAAAAAAATTAAATTTTTTTTTCATCAATGTAAAAAATTAAAATCTGATGTTTTTTCAGTTTGTTAACCACTATTTCATCATTTTTATTTCTGCTCAACCAATAATATTTTTTCTTCATGCACACATCCTTTAATATTCAATATATTCCTCTATATGGACATAGAATGTAGGTAACCATAATTAAAAATATGTTACCAATAATTAATTTGATAACTAAAATTATATCTAAACCTTATAAATCGAATAAATTATTATCGATATAATATAATGTGGATGCCCTCAAGAGAAATTATAAACAACTATAGTACCCACTGCCTCTCATGATCTGACATCGTAGTACGCCTAGATGTCTGGAGGTATTTTTTCACATCAATGTTTTTCTGGATGATTCAAAAATAAAATTTAACAATAAAGAAGATTGTATTACTGAAAAATAGGAAAATTTTCATTTAATAACATCAAATATGATTAATAATTTGATAATGGTAGTCATAAAATGTCTTATCAATTGTTGATATTGTTCTATGAAACAATCATTCATGATTGGTTATGCCACTAACTTTGTTCTGTCTCTATCACACCATCCAATATACAACTCGTGTTTATATGCTCTCTAATGCTCACATAATTCTATTAGATGTGTTTGTTGTGAACCCTCACCATTGCAAAAATTAAAGTGAAGCTGACTCCCAAATATTAATTCATATAAATAAAATAATAATATTACATTAACTCTAATATTTTTTTACTCATATATTTGACCAAGAATTATCCTTTATTTTGTTTTGCAATAACCTCCATGAGGCCAGGCTCACAAGAATGATGTTGGATTTTTTGGAATGCAACGTCAAAAACATAAATGATGCTGCCATATTTTTTTGATCATTTTTTGTATTCATTATAGTCCCACATCAACTGCGTGAGGCGGTTCCACACCACATGCATAGTGTACGCCCCCTACACCTATTAGTAGATGTATATTTCATGAAATAAAAACTATATTATATCAATACATGTTATAATAAAAATAACTTATTTTATGAAATGTTATTATGGTTCCAAAATATATATGTTGAAGTCTGGTCAATGGGCACTACTGGATCCACAAGATCTGAAAGAACATCACCATGTATGGGTGGAGTGGATCCTAATGCATGCTCTGTAGGAACAAAATATGTTGGATCATGATTAAAATTTTGAAGGTAGAAGATCAGAGAGAATTATGAATATGGTAATGAAGATGGCCTGGATGGATGAAAAAATTCATGATATGGATGAGGAGTGGGAATCATCATTGGATATGTTAAATATGGGTGAGGATGATCCGATATAAAGGTTGGTCAAAACATAGGAGGCCTAAATATCTCGTGTGTCCCTAACGACACACTAGGATCAGAACGTATTGAAGATGGTACATCAGTTGGAGGGGTATGATCAAATCGGGTACACCGACTAGAGTGCCCAGCTCTCATAACACCCTCCCCCCTCATACCACTGACCCAGGTTTTGGGACAACTTCTTGGATTCTTGGTGAATAATGGGTTCCTAAGTGATTAATACAACATAAAATATTAAAAAAATTATTCACAAGATATATTATGTTATATATATATATGAAATGTAATTCCCACAATAGGATGTAATGGAGGAATCCAAAACTCATTCATTTGGTGATTTTGGTCTGTCATTCTTTTTCTTCATTAATCCTCAATAGGTTTTATTTCCTTAATTTCAGAAATATTTAATTAATTATAAAAGGATATCTAATGTGAATCCCAAAAAAAATATGAGACATGAATTATTTATCTTAGGTCATTTGGTTCATGATTTCAGTTATATAATTTAGATATTTTTTTGGTCATTTTTTTCATTTATTTTTGTTTTCGTATTAATAAGTTTATTATGTCCACTTCAATTCATATTTTTATTAGAATTAAATTTTACAATTTAGTTGTGTTTTATAGTTTTGAATATGTTTAATTCAATATCATGGAAAACAACTCAAATAAAAAATGCAACTCAAATAAAACTGCAACTAATAAGCATTGAAAAATAACATTAATGTGAAGTATGATACTAAATATCTGTAATCAATATTAATTCATTTTAATTTTACCATCCATAACTACCACTATTGAGATAAACCAAATGAACTAGGAACATAGATTGATGATTCTATATATTTCCCACCAC
The DNA here is from genome assembly GCA_963277665.1 of Viscum album. Taxonomy (NCBI): domain Eukaryota; kingdom Viridiplantae; phylum Streptophyta; class Magnoliopsida; order Santalales; family Viscaceae; genus Viscum; species Viscum album. The sequence continues at coordinate 1,088,265,660 of OY728158.1, forward strand.
AACTTCGGGTCCACAACAAACTCTTACAATTGAGCTATTCGTGTAATCATATGTAATAAATGGGTTAGAGACAATATTAGTTAAGATGTTTTCAATTATATCACAACTATCATAAAAAAAATGTCATGGAATTACGTCAATAATGACATCAAAATTTGGTGGAAAATGATCATTGACATAAAAAAAATTGTTTCTTCATTTATGACAATACATATGGTTCATCGATAACAAGAGTGTGAGTCATGTCAATAATTTGAAATCTACAATCATAAATGAATGTTCCCTACCACATCATCAAATAAAACCTCTATAATTTCATCACTGTGACTCGGCCACGATAGAAATAATCCAATATTAATATTTACTCAATTAATCCTTAATAAGACACATTTTAAATTGGAGGTATATTATCTGATGTGCTAGAATAGCAGCCTGTTGTAGTAGTTAGCATAACAACTTCATTTTTTATCTCATTTTTTTCTCATTAAGTGATAATAAATGTGTATTATTGACCGAAATTGATTTACATTCATGAACAATGGTATTAGTACAGAAAGACAAAGATCTTATTTCTGCAGAAATAGAGTCATTAGGAAAATTCAATTTATAAAATATAAAATAATATTAATTATAAACAAATATTTTATTTATTTATTTATTTTAGCAATATTTCAACCTTCAATTTCATCCAAGTAGGAAACTATTTTCTATGATGTGAATTTCTCCATCTCGAAGATAAATAAAAATTCTTCTTATTTATCATTTTTTATGTAACCTATAGTTAAATATAGAAATACTTTAATAGATATGAAAAATTAATTGATATGAAATAACATATACATGTCCAATTTACATACTTGATGTTGTCATCGAGAAAATCATAGTTGAAAAAAACTGTGTGATGTGACATATCCTTCTCTTCTAGGATTTATTTGGACAATTTATATGTTATGGGAATTCATCCTATATGAAGATGAAATGGAAAAATATGTTCAATTATGTTATACTATTATTCTTTATTTCTCATGGTTCTATTCATTCTAATAGTAAGATCAAACAAATACATTGAGCAAAAATCTATACATTCTGGATCCATGTAACCATTCATGATATAGCCTTCGGGATGATTTCTGTTTTAGACATAATATTTAAACGTGTACATATATTTTTTAGATATATACATCCAATGAAATGCAAAAAAACATTGAGAATTATTTTGGTTGGAAGATGGAAGTTCAGATTAGACATGCATGTGAAAAATGATAGAGCAAATATTTTATAAAACTCAGACATTATTATTGGTGTCTCTACCAAGATAATTTGCAAGAATGACATGGGAAAATTTTTAAAAAGGGATCTCTAATAGGATGACACAACCAAATAATTGACACTGTTACATTATTGGACAAAACTATGATGGATTTCTACTGGATCAACTCATGCAAAAGGACGTGATAATCAGGATTATTCAAAGATTTAATATTCAACTATCTTCTATTTACCCATTTTGATATATTTCTTTAATAACCATTAGGAACTTCAATACTCTCTACTACTTCCATAAATTAAATTTTTTATATAGGTGTCATCACATAAGAAGCACAAAGAACTTTCCATTTATTTTCATGGGTACACACATGTAGCAATTCAAGTCTGATCCCCCAATCCCCCAAGTGTCACTGAGATCATAAATCATTTTTGTACATTCCATAAAATTTAGAATAATTGAATTCATCATTTTATATAGAAGATTTTCGGTGTGAAATAAAACAAAGAAATTTTTTAATAAATTGGATGAATAATAATGAATATCAAAGAAGATTGTCATCTTCTTCCAATTGAAACATGTATAATTGAAAATACTATTCCACTTTCTAGATTTCATTTAAAATTTCATGAATGAATGGAATGAAATATGGAAATTCATTATGAAAATTATTTCTAAAACATACACTATGGTGGATCATCAGTCTCCATGGTATTTTCAAATCTTCAATGATTATTTCTATATGAACATTCCATTGGAAATAATCATCGATTGAACATAAAATTAAAACTGTGATGATATTTATGTCTTATGTATAGAATATTATTCATAAAAATAGGACACGATAGATTTTCCATTGTGGTCTCTCCTGAAATCATTACATAAGTAGGAAAATAATTTATTGTCCACATAATTGTAGCACGCATCAGAAATATTGCTTTAAACGTGAATTGTATGTGTGCACATAGAAATCCCAATGAATTTTCAATGCTTTTGTTAAATGTTTCACGTATAAGCCTATATCTTTATTGGGATCAGAAGGGACAGATATCAGTACACTCATGAATTTGTTTGGTTTCTCCATACACAACCATGGGAGACAGTTACAAATGTGTATGAAAACCAGAAACGTGACGTGGGATGTAATCATCATCCCAAATGGATTAAAACCCTCAAATGAAAGGCCCAACCACACATTACGCATGTCAGATACAAAATCATGATAGCAATCGTGAAATCACATCCATGAAAATACATCATTATAGTGAACCAACTCTCCATTATTTTTTTGTATCTGGATTTCATACCATCACATTTTTTTATATTTCCTCAAAAATGAAAAGCTCTTGGAATTTGGGGATCAATGGAACGTTTCTCAGTAAATTCAATGGCATAAGTGATATTTTTCCCTTAGATATTTTATTCCATTGAGATGTTACACATTTAATAAAATCATTTATTTTAGAAGTTTCCTCCCAGAATTTTTTGCAACCTTTCAGGTAGGCATGACCTTTATTTTTTGAAAATCCATGTTCTTGAACTAATTTCCATTCAATATAGTGGTTTTAGGGAATATCTTAATAATATAGAAGTATGTTCTTCTAGAAGGTAAGAATGTACTCAATCGAATTATTAGAAATCCAATACATTTTTTTCCTATGAAACAATAGATTTAAAAATTCCAACTTTTTTAGTTTAACACATTTTCGATATACTTGATTCATCGTAGTATCATTCGTTTTCTTAACATGTCAACAACATCATTTTCATTGGATGCATCATGTGTGATCATAAAGAGTTATTCATGGGTCAAAATTGTTTCCTTTTCATGATGAATAATAAATGGAAACTGGTCATATATTTAATTCTCCGATCCAATAATCTCATTTGTATCATCCGAATTTGATATTCCATTTTCTCCCCATTGTGATACCATAAATAGTTGTTTGTCTGAAACCCATATATGGTTATAGGGTAGCTAGTATTTTCACGACACAACCAAGGTCTTACAAAAAAATTATTACATGGGAAGTGTATGTGACAACAATATAATTAATTTTCAGAAGATAAATCGAAAACTCTCTCCAAATTATTTTGAAAATCGATTGATATCTATTTAGTTTGATGCATCCGACTTCTATCTATTCTATGAAAAAATGTAATAAGTCATTTCATGATATCATTTCAAAACAGATGATGTCTATCCAAATATATATTTAAGTAAATAAGAATTTATTACTTTATAGAGAAAACTAACTGACATACTACCCTATATGAGGATCATAATATGAAAGACAAAAAAATACTATATAGATAGGTTTTGTCATATAGATGATAATTATTCAAATAAGTTCTTTTTTAATCATTACAATAGAATTTATTTTAGGTAGGTGCAATTTTGTTCAATTGTATTTATTTTAGTTCAATTTGATGAAATTTAGTGTTTTTTGGGTCTACTTAAGTCTTCTTGGTTCAAATCAAGTCATTTAAATTCAATTTAGTTATTTTTTGGTATTTCCTAAGAGTTCATTAGTAGGAGGGTTTGATTAGTGTGGAATTTTCCTCTAGTAATAATATAATATATTTGATATACTTCTTCAACCTATATCAATTAATAAAAAATTCTCACATTTCTCCTTTATATACAATTAAAAAACACTAAATAGATACCCATTACTGATGGTCAATGGGATTTCCCCTATGGAATCATTATTTCACGTGAAACTCCTAATCTATCCATGTAAATTCAAGAATTTAAAATTATTCTCTCTTTATTTTGGTATGTTCTTTAATATATAGCATTATTTGATATCTAGCTTTTTCTATATCCGTATTCATCAATTAAAAATCCTAATAAGATTTATGTTCTATCTCTACATGGATATGATTATATTTCTATTTGATAAATTAGAATACACTCATTACATTTGGTGTTTGGTTATATATTTTATAAACCCACAAGGTTTCTACAAACCACCTTCTCATATATTTTTTATTTTACAACACTATATTTTATAATATTCCTTTAATATTACTTATTAAAAATTCAACTTATTTATTGAATTGTGGATGGTAATGTTTTGATGTATTGTGGTGAACTCTATACTTCCACATTAAAGCTTTCATACACCTGTAGTGAGAGTGGGTTCATATATCACTAATGAATTCATGTAGGATTCTAAATCAGAAAAAATTGTTTTACTCAAAAAAGATCTAACAATACTGGAATCATCAATTTTTTTGGCCTTGGATTCCACAAATTTTTAAACATATTCAATATCTAATAATATGTTGGAATATTGAAATGACATTATAAATGGTTTTATAAAGACTATACCCCATACATAAGGTATTTAACAAAACATCATCAGTCATTGATGTATTTATTATCTCTTAGATAATTTATAGTGAATTATCAGTGCTCATATTTCTTATAAAACTCAAAACCATCCATAAAAATTTAAGGATTGCATATTATATATTTTATGGCTTTACTATAAGTACATTGCAGTTCAATGTAACAACAGCTTGATAAATTATGACAAAATTATAACATATATTATACCACAATTTTAGGGAAACATTTGTTGATCATTTCATCGTTATAAAACATCCATAAATGTGGATTATACAAATAAATAATATGGTGATGCAATATTTATTATAAAAAAATTGTTGGATTAGATCACACAGAAAGTGAGAGGTTACCACAAAAATTTATATAGCATCACACCATAGTACATATCCATCAATCAAATATTTCTAATCATATGGAAATATTTTATTAAATAGTTCATTATTTCGAATTTTAACCTCAGTGGTGTGGGGAATCCTACAAAAGTTGTCTTCCACATGATTTTTGGCTCCCCAATTTTAATTTATTTGGAAATGAAATATCTATATTTGAAATTTTTTTCATATCAAACATAGATTTTAAAATGGCTTCTTGATCGAAACAGAAAACAAAAAACAACCATATCATATATTCAATATGAATAAAAAATGAAAAATAAATTAATGCATAAAATATTACATATTTAAAATATTTTGATTTGTAGTGGGAGAACAAGAAAATAATTGAATATGTGTCCCCAGTTGGAAGGAATGGTTCTCATGTAGGGATGAATAAGAGGGATATTGCTTAGGGAAAAATGAAAACCAAAAATAAATTGATGCAGAGAATTTAAACTAGTGTGCACATACAAATCTAATGTTTTAGAACAAAAAATGGCTTGAATCATGATGAATTGACATGTGGGAGGAAGGTTCACAAGATGAAGGAGAGGGGAGCTCTAGTTAAGGGTAATATGTTGGGGGAGTGTGAAAGTGGCAGGATGCTATTTTTGGGGCCAAATTTCCCAATGGTTTTAAAATACCATTTGGATATCTTTTTAGAAAGGAACCCAACAAATAGTTCACTTAAACAATAGTGATAGGTTGGATCAATCCCAATAGTTTTTTGAAACTATTGGGGAGCTAATATCTAAACATCTATATACTAACGATTTTTTAAAAATGTTTGTATAGGTTTGTTGTTATAGAGTGTTTTTATAGTAGTTCTTGTATTTTAAGGGTATTAATTTTGGGCATAAGGATCCACATTATGTGAATTACTTATTGAGGAATATGGATTTGGTGGGAAGTGTAATACACTTTATGTGTATATAGATAAATGATTATTTTCCAATGGAATATACCATATGAATGATGTATAGTGTTTCCCACTTGGTTTACAACTTTTGAAGCTTCCTACCAGATATTGTTGTCCAATCTGAAATTTCCTCAATTGCAGGGGAATCTGGGGGTCCTGATGTGGGATCACCTGAAATTAGCTGATTCACCAGATTCCTATCATCTCTATTTGAAATGATGGTAGAAATTACCCTCTATTGTGTTGTGTAAATGAACTATTCATTTTGGTCATGCTCTTCAAGAATTGAAACTTAGATGGAAAGAGTGTCAGCACAACCATATAAGTGACCAAGGGATATGAGTCACTTCTGGATGAGAATGGAACTGTGCCATCAACTGATGAGTGCATTATAGTAGGGAAACGTGCTTAATATCTCCGAATATGTAGACACAATTAATTATTTCGGTGACTAATTTTGAGTCTATCTTTCACATGAATATGGAGAACATCAATCTTGAGGGCCAAGTCAATACTAGTGATGAGAAAATAATACTCCGCCTAATTGTCGTTGTGGTTTTCTAACAACGGAAACGAGTACCAAAGAATGAAATGTAGTGGAGTAAGGAAGAAGATACCCAAGAAAATTTTGTTGAGTTTTGGATCATTGAATCTTCTATAGATGGGGCTCTAGGAGGAACCATTTAAATGAATTATCCAACTTTATATAAATTGAACCACTAATATGATAGATTCTTCTAAGAATGTGATCATCGGGGGAAATTGTTTAGGGTCCAGATGGAAGATTGGGAAAACGTTAAATTTCATGCATTTTATGGATTTCTTTGGAAAAAATCAAATGTAGAACAACTAAATTTTTACTTCCAATTGTTTTATTTATACCATCATCATTGGGTGGATCATGATATACTCTAGGGAATCCACAAAGGACAACATCTTCACCTCAAGACGATTCAAATAAAGATGAAATTTTTGCACTGTAAAAACTATCTTAAGTTAGCTCTTCTTGATAATGGATTATATTGTATCCATTTTGGGGAGCATGAGATAGAGATAGTATAAAATATTCTATCTACCCTCATTGTTATTCTCTATGATATGGGATCTGAGAGACTATTCTAGGGTCATCACATAGTAGACTAGAGTTTTCTCAGAGATGGGTAGTGTCAAAACTAGATGTTGTGGAAGATATTGCATGATATCTTCCAATACATTCTAAAATTCTTCATCAAATTGGTATGATATTCCTTTTATCCTAAGTCTCAAAAAGGGATTACCCGTACCCACCATATCCTTGATGAATCAATGTATATAGGATAAGTGTCCTTGAAATCCTCAAAGATCACAAAGGTTTCTCATGGGAGGCATCTAGATGAAGGCCTTGATCTTCTCTTTACGGATCTCAATTCCATTGTATTTGATGATGAATCCCAAACAATTCCTAGATCTGACCCCTTAGGAACACTGGAAGGGGTTCATCCCCAAATTATAATAGTTAAGGAATCTTAACACATTCAAAATGTTTTGGAGATGGACGTAACACGTTTAGTATTTTACAACCATGTCACCCATGTAGAATTCCACTAGAACACTAATAATTGGTTTGATGATTTGGTTCATGGAAAGATAATAATTTTCTATTACATTCATTAAGAATAAGGGAATCATCTGATAGTAGAAGGTCCATTGTGGTGCCATAAATGAAGTAGAATACTCATCCTTGGGGGCGATCCAGATCTGGCTGTACCTAACATATACATCCAGAAAAGTGATATCCTAAAACTCTTCTATAGAATAGATCAATAACTCGGTAACTATATGGGAAAAATCATCCATTATACAATGAACATTGAGATCCTGGATGTTGATATAGACTCTAATCTACATTTTCTTATTCTTAACTAGAATAATGTTGGCTATCCACCTATGGTAATAGACTTCCCTGATGAAGTTTTCTTTGATGCGATTGTAAACCTCAGCCTCAACCATGGTACAGTGAGATGGATGCATTTTTTTGGAGGTTGTTTTGAAATAAGATGACTACCCCTGAGTCCATGTTTGTGGAAATAGATCTCAGGGTTTAGAAATAGAATATTGTACTAGATCTAGGAAAATAATTCATGGATCAATAATAGGAAATCCACATACCACTACTACTCATCTAGAGGCAGAGACGATCTAATCAGAGTCAGTCTCATATCTCCCTCAATGCTATGATTAACCTGAATAAACTCGAAAATGGTGGGGGATATGCCCTTTTATAATGTGGGATGTGAATCTTTCTAATACTTATCATCTTTTGTGGTAAGAGAATCAGTGGGAGGAGGCATTTCAGAAGAGAAAACTGATTTGGGGGGAGCACTAGTGACTACTCGGGGGGACACAAAATATCTGCTTCCGGATTCTTCCTCTCCTGACTCAATGGAAACAATGATTTTGGATCTAATTCCATCATTCCATCAACTGTGAGGTCCATGATTTATGTAAAAAAAAAATGGCAGAAAGTCAGATTACAGTGTTTCAACCCTACACTTGGAAATAGGTGGGAATATTGAAAATGGTGGCTATGCAGTGAACCTCTAGGTATATTATAGGGGTAGGGGTTTCTGGTGTCACCTCGGATGTCCTATAAAAAAGTATGAGGTTATCTTTCAATAGTCTTCCCATTTTGGGATGTGATGTCCCATTCTACTGGAAATGACTATGTAACTTTCCATCTTTTCCATTGTGGCCTCTAACTGATTAATCAGTTGATTGAAGGCATCATCTAGGTATGTTCATGGCCTTCCCAACAATGTGTTGTAGGTGGTATACCACGAGAGTACCATGAATTCAAAACATGCTATGATGCCACATAAATGGGTCCTGAAACAAATATGAAATCATGGACTATACTTTTTAATATCATAACAATAAATCATTTTGTGAAAGAGAGTCAAATATGTTTTAGTTAACCCTATCTTGAAGAGAGTTGGAGTCATGTTTAGGTTAATCATGGATCCTTTTTTGACTAGGAAGTGACAGATCTCCCCACCAATAAAATAGAATGTGATGTATAATGGTAATATGTTCTCCTTAATGAGAGATTCCTCATGTTCTTCATCGAATGATACGTTGTCCTGACAATACCCTGACTCGACCTCATATATATAGTAGGTCTCTACGGAATATACATCAGCTTCAAATTGAAGAAGGGTATTCTTGAATTATAGAAGGGAGACTTCCATCCCTTTCACCAATCAGGGGGAATATAGTATCTATATCCTTGTAGGTATAATGTCGATGTGCTTCAACATGTCCGAAATCGAAGCTAAATTAATGTTTCTTATGATGGGGGAGATCCTTGTAATGGTGCACAATGGATGCTTCCAGCTGTAATATGGGATTCTCAATGGTCCTAAAAATGACATACCACTGACTGGATGAATCAAACACAACAATTTTCAACTGGTTGAGACCTATAACATACTAGATGTAAAAGATTATGGTGTATTTTCCACTGAATTTATTGGTCAGTTGACAAGGTTAGATATGGGTTTTCTTTATGATCAATTAGAACAATTTAATTTTAAATCATTTATGATGGAGTATGCTATAAAGACATCACTTACTTCTCACTATGAAAAACCTACTGCCTTTTCTCAGTATCATGCATGACTCAGATCTCGGTGTTGGACTGATATTTCTTGTGGATCACATATCCTGGTCCTCTCCTTCGATGGTATCAGCCGAAGGTAGTTGGGGTGTTTACTTGATGAACCTCTTTGTCAGTAAGCATAAAGGGTTATTCCAATTGAATGGTGTGTATGCTGGTATACTCATTCTCATCGTTAGAAGGGTCTTCTAGTTCCATGGGGACTCAATGGTGATTCCTAAACTAGGATGAATGAAATCACTGAGGGAATGAGATGGATTCGTCACTAATGGGGTAATCTCATTTCCCTTATGACAACAATGTCTACATTTCTTAGATTTTTATGGTTTTGATATAGATGCAAAAAAAACGGTTTGGGAATGTGAAATGAGTTCATGAGTTTTGATCCTACCTATTAAAGAGTAGATAACACCATGGGAATGACTTATTTCTATGAAAGAAAACCAGTAATCATAATTTTGAGTATCATGGATAGAAACCTATTTCCGTTCACAAAAACACTAATTGTCACTATCGAGGTTGGAGAAGATATGTTCAACATGTGTTGTAATGTTTCCCAAATGGACTAAACCATTATCTACATGGTCCGTAATCCAGTCATTTAACATGTTGAATTCTTCGATGGTATCTCTATGGATCCTATGGAAAGATAAATATTGAGGAAAATCAGTGCATTCAGCTTCTTGGTTCCTCCTTAACTCAGGAAATTTCGTTATCCTCTATTCTAGGGATCATAATAACTATAAATGTATGGTTCATTATATATTAGGTGGGTTCCCTAGGTGCTTGTCCCAAACATGGGGATAGATCCTGGTGAGGTTGTTGATCGACCTTCTCTCATATAGGAGGATATGATTTTCTTGTAGATGCCTTGAAGTTCGGCATTAGAAAAGTCTATGCATGGTAAGGCTGTTTTACGCGTAATGGATCTTTTGGAAAAGGGGAACAATATAACAACTTGATGACAACTACCTATAATATGGTGTTAGTCCCTTCTTGGGTAGACCTTTTCACATGAGATATAAGATGAAACATGTGTGGCTAATTATCATGTTGAATGCATTCTTCCAGGTACTGTTCTATTTTATAGAATTCCCAGAACCCACAAAGAAAATTTTATATGATGAGGTTTCTGATAGTTTCATCTTGACATTACCCAAACACATCATCATCATATTTTCTGAAGTTAGTTTTAATTCAAAATGGGTATGTAAGGATTTTAAATCAAGAAAAAAATATAAAACTCACTCACCATGAAACTATATTTATACAAGTATCCCTATTTACATTAGTAATTAAATAGAGAATATAATAAGAGAAAACAATGTACTTCCTCGCAACTTTTTCAATGATTTCCCCTTCACGACCGAGAGAATGAAAAAAAATAAAATGGTGAGCTCAAACACTCGGTATGGGTAATTTAAAATAATCCTATGTGAAGTAATGTCAATAATGAATATATATTATGGCATGGTAAATAATGTGAAAAAAACTTTCCATAAATTAAATGCGAATGAAAACACATGTATATATTTTATCATAATAAAAATGTCCTGGAATTGAATAACTCAACACTGAATGAGGTAAATTAATATTTTTTGGAAATCATGTATATGGAACATGAACCATTGTATCCTCGATATAGTTTAAGTCTATGGGTAAAAACACATTTGGTTCTATTTGGAAGAAAACACGTACAGTTTTCATCAACTGTATTGTCTCATGAGACTCGTCAATACACCAAGGGGAATGAACTAGCCTTACCCATCATTACTAGTACAATTAATTCTTTATACACAGATTAAATTCATGAAAAATATGAGTTATTAAAATATTTGTATATAGTTGAGGATATTGATTTATCAATATTTCCCAAATAAAACATCATTTAAAGAGATCGCCATTTGTATAAATTATAAATTGTTAATTTAATAATAATATCCCTGAAAAAATAAATATGTATATTTAATGAAATATTCAATGAATTTTGATAAAAAATCAAAGAAAAGTATACATAAAACAAACATAAAGAATAATTTGTGAAAAGAATAACCAAAGGGAATATCATAATGGAGTACATGAATGATTCGATTTATATCATATATGGGAATCCATATTGGAAAATTTGCATAGATCTTGAAAATTAATGTAAATATGAAGTTAAAACATGTATAAGGAATGTTTAAGAGATTGTAAAAATAATCCTTTTTGGTGCGGTTTAAGGAAATTATTAATGATTCATTAAAAAGGAAGAAGTAATTATTGTTTGAATAAAACCATAAATAAACATATATATGTTTTCATGGTAAAATGAGTGGATTTAGAAAAATACTTTTAGCTTAAAATACGTAATGGGTGGTACTTGAATATTCGTATGAAATTGGGATGTTCCATTTAATCGGGCTTGCTTTTTGGGAAGAATTGAAAAGTGACCCTTATATAATATAAATATCCTTTCAAATAAAGATGATTTGAGATTTTTAAGTATCCTTAGTTACTAAAAATTAATTTACGATGATAATATAATAATAACTAATAATTACATTGAGATTAAGTGGAGAAAGCATAACCAAAATGAAAACATGGATGTTTAGGGAGAATCTCTTACCTTGTGTGTTAATGTGTTCTACACATGATCTTAGTGTCAATTATTACTAGATTAAATCCATTAAAGAATTAATTTATAACATTTTCTACTTCTATTTGATTTAGAATAATTTTATTATGTTTATTTATGGAATTTTCTATTATTTATAATATACAATTTTCTAGTTCCGGAGCATTTGTTTCCTCGGTTTTAATAGTTGATTTTCATGTATACATTTGTGGAATATCATTTAAAATTATAATAGTTTTCCTTAATTGGAATTATATTTTGATAATGAACATCAATAATATAAAATGTGTATATATTTTATTTGATCATATGCTGTGAGGATTAATCATTAGATAAAATTTTTGTGATAACCCTTTAGATTATTTTGCGGTCTTTTAGATCATCAAGAACAATTTTTCTTTTATAAATTAATATTATGAATGTATAAAAGTTCTATAACATAAAATAAGGAATAAATAATATATTATAATATTTCTTAAACATATATTATTTATTTTATTACAGCAATTTATCATGGAATGGGAACATAGAAACATTTCGTCCAGAAATGCTATAAATTATCACCTCACAGATTATGTTTCCATTTTTAGAATAAAAGGATATGGGATAAGAGGCATGATGGTCGATTTTATATTACAAAATTAAATTTGTATGATATAAAAGATAATGGAGTTATAATTCATTTTTTCACAGAGTAGTTGATGAGAAAATAATACATGAAAATAATTTGAAGATAATTTTTTTAAAATGAATGAGGCTTTTACCTCTTGAATTATTATCATTGAGAACCTCCTTAGGGAAATTGGTTTTAGAATTTTTTGGGACCAGATCCTCTTGAACACGAGGAAGAGTATTGGGCAGATAATTAGGTACAAATTGGATAATATTCAAGGCTTAAGATGTGTGAAATGAATAGGTGGTGAGGGTGGTATTTAATGTGAAGAAGAGCGGTGTTATTTGATTATTGTATTCATTATTTTATTATTCTGTAACATGAAAATAAATAACGATGATTACAACAAATAAATAAACTAAAAATAAAATGAGCTTGATATTATGGTGCTTACATCAGATATGACTCAACAAATATTTTATTTATCTTATAATGTATATATATCTTAAATTACTGTATTTCACTATTCACCCCAAATTCAATTATTTTGGAAAAATCCAAAAATTCATTGTAATCATTTTTTAATGTGAATAATTGAAATAAGAAAATAATTTTATAAATATGTTAAATTTAATTTTTAATTAAAATGACCATTTATTCAAAAAATATCAATTTTATAATTATTAATAATTTTATAACACATTGAAATATTAATTATGGTCTCATATAATTATCTTTTAATCATAAAAAATATTAATTTATAATTCCATTTAATGGAAAGAAATTTTTGTTTGAATCAAAATGTATATTATTAAATTATAAATGAACATTTATTTATTATAAAAACAACAAATTGTAATTTATAATTTTGAAAATATTTATTTACTTGTATTAGGATATAATTACATCATATATTCATATAAAAAATTCCTAAATAAAATTTATTCTTTTATATGTGAGGTTACTATTCTATTATCCAAATTACAATTCTTAAGGGTCACATTTGAAATCCAATTTTTACGTTACTATTTTATTTGCATATGATTTTTAATTTCTAGAAAAATCCTCTTATTTCAATAATTCATCATTTATAACGTTTTTTTTGTTTTATTTATGTTATTTTATAAGTTTTATGAAATAATTTTCTATATACTGTATGATTATGAATGAATTGAATTAATTTTTGAGGAAACATACTATAAAATCTTTGAGTGTTGTATTCTTCCACCAAGAAATTTAATCCATGAATTTTTTCATGAATATTTCCTTCAAAACATATGAGGGGTGTTTTTATTCATAAAATACTAGGTTTTGAACCGTGATACTTCCATTTTATGGTTTCTCTAAATACCCATTACAAATTGAGTTTTTCAATTTCCCAACACTTTCTCTCTTATGTTAAGAGTATCGATAATCTCATCACAGTAAGACAAATCAGGTTTTATTTATATCTCGTCATAGGTGAGTACATGCATTGGGTCTTACATATACTTCATTGAAAATGATATTTCAAACACATCATGATCATTGGAGAGACATTGTGTTATTGTTAATCTATAAGTTATACCTCCCATTCTTTCTAGATTTCCAAAAAAAATTAGGCAGCTCGGGATTAGTTCCCCTTTCATACAAAACCGAAAGACATCCATCCATAGATATACATTTATGGAGAGATGATCTCCAACATAAAATTCAAAATCCTTTATCTTTTTATTATTGTAAAAAAATTTCTACATTGAGATGCTTTAATATAATCCTAAATAATCATTACCTTTGTCTTTGTATTTCAATATGTTCTAGGCATAGAAGTTTACACTCACCGAATTCCTCTCAACATGTAAGAGTCTGGCATCTCATACAATATAAGTCCTCAATGGTTTTATTTGAATAATATAATGGAAACCATTATTTTAATAAAATTCTTCAAAAGATAAATAGTAATCCCACATGACATGAAATTCATGTTAGCGTGATCTCAACATGTATTCCAATTTTTTAATAGTCCTTTCATAATGTCCTTTAGTTTGAGGGGTATAAAGAGTACTCAAATAAATCTTAGTATCAAGAGAATTCTGAAATATATTCCTTAATTTTAATGTAAAACATGGATCTCCATTAGATACAATCGATAGAGAAGCACCATAAAGACATAAAAAATCAATAATATAGATTATCTCTAGGAAATCGAGTAGAAAATAATCAAGTATAGTGATAAAATGGGATGATTTTGTATGTCGAACAACAATAATCCTTTTTTAATTATATTTTCTAGGTTATAGTGGATTTACTATGGCCATGTGCAGATTAATGTTATCCCAAATCCACATAAGAATAGCTATATGTTTCATGAATCCTCTTGGTTGTTATCTCTCATAATTAACATGTTGAATAACAAGACACATTGACCAATAGTCAATAATTTATTTCTTTATATTGTCGAGAAAAAAAAAACGATTTGTTTGTTCTACATACATATTGGTACAACCATGGTGCATAGTAATATTTGAGCTATTGGAATCATATAATAGTTATATTTTTAGCCTTGGTAATGATGGAACACATAACCTCTTTCCAAATTTTATAATTCAATCATCATACAATGATTATACTGATCATCCATTCTTAATGACTCTAATTTTCATTGGGAAATTCTCAAAATCATATTTATAGGTTTTTATATTCTCCATTAATAGTGGTTTAGAAATAATTTGATAATGGAGTGATGTTTCCAAATTACTGTATTAATTTTTACTAAATATATGAATATTTAATCTTTCTCAATCCTCATTTGGGTCATAATTCAATGATATTTTTTTCTTAGTGCATATGTTACATTATTTTACTTTCATTGGAGGTAGTGTATTGGGAAATCCAAATCTCTGAGTAACATGATCCATCATCATTTCCTCATGTTGAGTTATTTCTGTGTAAATTTTTATTTCAAACCCTTGTGATATATATATATATATATATCTCACATCATTCACCGTAGGTATAGTATCTCCATATCTTCTGAGAAATGATTACGACTACTAACTCAAGATCCTGATTTTGATAATTTGGTTCTTTAGTCTTCAACTTCCTCGATTCATTAGAAATAAATTTATGATTTTTCATAAGGACAAACCCCATTCCATTCTTCGATGCATCACTATATATCAAAATCCCATCACTTCTTCATGGAAGAGTCAAAATTGTAGAAATTACAAATATTATCATCAATTTTTAAAACCATTATATATATTATTTTTTTCATATAAACATAACCCATTTAGGTCGGATCTTAATTAATGGGTTACCAAATCAAGAAAACTTCTAAATGAAATTTTTATAGTAACTTACTAAATCAATAAAACTATATACCTCAATTATGTCTGTTGGCATTGGTCATTGTGGGATTTCTTTTATCTTCCACAAATCAACTGAGATTCCATCCATATAGACAGCATGGCCTAAAAAAGAAATATTTTGAATCCATAATTCACACATTCTAATCATCCCATAGAAATCTTTTAATGTAATAGTCCTCAGAAATAACCCCAAGTGGTTCTCATGGACCTGATATCATTTTTAGTACACCAAGATATCATTAATACCAAAAAAAAATTACCATGAATTACCATGAATACATTGTTCATTAGATTTATAAAAACTGACAGTGTGTTATCTAGTAAAAATGGATTATTGTAATCTCATAATATCCATATTTGGTTGGAAATATTATCTCTGTAATATCTTTATTCTTTACACATTATTGATGATATCTAGATTGATGGTTAATCTTCAAAAAATATTGACTTTTGCAAGGTTATTAATTTTTATCTTCATTATAAAGAATAGGGTACATTTTCATTATTGTAATAGAAATTATTAGTCAATTCATATCCTCGTGGATCTATATTTCATATTAATAAAATGAATAGGGGTTCCCCATTGAGTAACAGTTGGGTGAATAAATCCTATTTTACTAAAATCATCTCATTATTTATTTAAATCCACTAATTTCACAACTACCATTTTATAATAATTATTTGATATTGGTCTTGCTTCATGGATAATATCAATGGTAAATTGAACTTCAATTTCTCAGGGGTGTTAATGTAATTCCTTAGTACACTAATAAATTTATTCATGCGCAATTGGTACAACCTCAATTTGATGATTACATCCCATCTCTCTAGGTTTTGTTTTCACTAAATCCAAATGAATGTACTTTCGTATAACTACTAGGGATGGATCTGGATAACAATAAAATGATGATGTTTCTACTCTAAAGATAAGGGATTATACTTATTCCTCAAAAATCATAATTTCCTACTTTTTACTTTAAATTTTCCCATCATATTTTGAAATTAATTCAGTACCAAGGATTATATAAAATTCACACATAAGATATAATGATAATCTAATAAAATACAGAACATTTAGATTTCATGATGGGAGATTCTATCAAATGAAACCATTTAAAATGGGTGTAGTATGATAATTTCTTATAAAAATAATTATGTTATCCTAATATGTTCTTGATCAACTATACTACAAAACCTATTGTGTCGACTTGATCTGAAGTGAAATCCCTAAAATTTTCATGGCTATTTATTCCCTTCCATTTATTAGGTTCTATTTCTAAACAATGGAATACACTATATTCAATTATGAATCATAATTCATAATCTTGAACTTGAAAAACACATAACATAAATTGGAAATTTATGCATAGATAATCTCATATGAATATATATTGTTTCTTAGCGGAAATATTTTCATTTAAATCCTTCATAAAGGGTTTTATGGATAATTTGAATTATCCAAAGAATATACCCTAGGAGTGTCAATACAGGTGTGCAGTATGTCTTTCTATTGTGTATGGGGTTATATAGTGTCAATCACAACACATCTTGGTAGAGTTGATACCTTTAAGAACAATATTAATAGAACCACATCCATTTGTAGAATCCAGATAGGGATGTATTGTTTGAAAGCCCCTCATAATTTCTACCTTTAAAAAATTATAGGATGTTATTCTATTCTTGTCCTCAAATTTTATCGTAATGTTATATCCCCGAAAAAATGTTTTCTAAATATATTTCCATTGTCTTCTACTTAATATATTATGATAACAACGATATCAACCTTATCCCCAGTAGCCATGATTTAGTTGTCGTTTAATTACAATGGAATATATATAAGAGATTAACTCACCAAGGATCAATTAGTTTAGTAGTATTGAATAAAATAAATATATATGTGGTCCCTTATTACAATTTTAATTAAACAAAGTACATAATAAATGAAAATAAACTTATACTTAGATACTTATTTAATTATATCATCTTCACAACCTTCAGAAGGAAATGAATAAATGGGTGATCTCAAACACTCATTAAGGGTTTAATGAAAAAAAATAAGTGAATTAAAGTAAATAATGAATATACATTATTCCAACTCAAAATAATATGAAAAACATATATAATCAATAAACTAGCAATAAAAAGTATCCATATATTTTTTTCATATTGAAAATATTCTAGAATGTAATAACTAAATATTGAATAATGAAAATTATTATTTTTTGGAGGTTATATATCTAAAACATGAACAATTATACCTTTAATACAGTTTAAGATTATTGGTAAAAACCGTCAGATCATTTTTGGAAATAAACAAGAAGGGTTTGGTGCCAATTTGTTTTTCTCATTATACCATTCGAGCATCAAGGGTCTATAATGGGCCCCATCCATCACTACAATACTAAATATTTATTCACATACAAATTCAATTCACAAGCATTATGACTTATAAAAATACCCTTATTTAGTAAAAGATACAAGTTTATACATATTTCCCCAAATAAGACATCATTAAATGAAAACACCATATGAGAAATGCTACTTGGATAAGGAAATAATATTATCCACGATACAATAAATATAACTACCCACACTTCACATACATTGTTAATACTTCAAAATTGAAGCACACTTATTACAACATATGACAAAACCACAAAGGACCGTATAGGTATAGTGTCTTTAGAAACTGGGAAACTTAAACAACTGGTTCATAAATCTTCTACAGTGTCTCCCACTTATCTCATCATATCTAGGGTCCCTTTTAGCATATTCTACTTAATATCCATCCTCCTGACCTGGGGAAAAGAAAACATAAAAGGGTGAGCTCAAATGATCAGCAAGGGCAAATAAAGGAAATAAAAATCATATCATATCTTTTTGAAAATCGAAACCTGCAAAAGAGATCATAATAACTTAACATGGAATAAATCATAGAAGTGAAAATGAGATCCCCATAATCATAACATAAAACTTGAAACTTTGTGTCATGCACACATAATCATGTAAAATCATTTCTTGTTAGTCATGACTCATTTCCAAGACTATCTTAGTGGACAAAGTCCCTTTCTGAACCGAGTTCACTCCTCATTTTAGTCCTATATCACTGAACCGAAATAACCTTCCGTTCCAGCCATGTCTATCTCATGAGATATAAAGTCTTTACCCAATGCATTGGAGGGAGATATAGGTCCCACCCATCTTATAATGAATCCTTTCTTATGTGTGCCACGTAATCATAAAACATACATCATCGCATAACACAAGTAACAAAAATGGGATTTTTGAAACATCATGACATCATAAATCAATTCATATAAGATAAAGGAATTCATAAAAAAATGTTTCCATCACAACATAATCAAATCCATGTAATAATAGGGATAAAAACATAACCCTTTTATTATCTTAGATGGAAAATAATTTTGATAAAATACTTGAACTCCATTCTTGAGGAAAATATCCTTTCTACTTCAAAAACATTTTTCCTTTCATAACATGTCATACGACATTAAAATAAAATAAGTTGATTAAAAATAAACTTGAAAACTTTTAAAGTAAGCTTCTTGGAAATAATGTTTTAAAAATCCATTCATGTCGTATAAGTTAAAAAAAAATTCTTCGTACTTTTGTCGGAAAAGTCAAAAAGTACCTCGTACGAAAAACGACAAAAGATTCCTTTCATACATATTACTAAAAACTCACCGAAGGGTAAAAATGGATTTAAACAATTGTAGGTGGATGGAAGTAATATTACATATTGATGAAACATGGACGTGGATGATAAAATACACCCCAGTAAATACTTACGAATAAACAATCTCGGATAAAAATGAGATTGTGATATTTCCCTTACCTTAGGTCTGATTTGCTTCGTACGTGTCCGAAGCTCCTATATAATTGTTTAAATAGTGTTATTGACTTATTCCAGAATCATACATATTGATATGATATCATATATGGTCATATTCTTTGCTTCTTGTTAGAAATATTTCATTGTTACTTGTTACTCGGGTCTTTATTGCCTTTTGTTCTTATGCGTGTTTTGCCGAATAAATTAATATTATTCTTTTAAGGTTATAGATACCTTATATACATAATGGTATTAGTGTACCATATATCATATTTATTCATTCAATTCATTTATATAATTACTATGTAATGATTATCCTGTAGAACGAGTCACATCACATCGTGGAGACGGTATTCCGTACGTACGTACGAGTGATGATATCGTTCCTATGAACGTGGAATTGTATTGGATTATATGTATATTATTTCAGTATCAATATTACTTTATAATAATCATAAATAGTTACTCATTACACCATTATACCCATCCTTGTAAGGTGGTGGTGGAAAATAGATTACACCACGGCGTGGAGACGGTATTCCGTACGTACGCACACGCGGTGATTTCATTTTTCCGTAGGATGGATAGAAGGTGAATTAGGGTTGTTTCATATTTATAATAACATATTAGTATGTAATTAATACTGATGTTATTACTTTATCATGAAACAACTAAAGAAGACGAAGTTGAAGAAGAATGAAATTGAAAAGATCGGTAATGGATATTACCTCTTCTTTGGAACGCCTCTTTGAATCCTCCACTTAGGGAACTAATATTGGTCTTTGAAGAAGACCAGGACCTCTAGGATTAATCTAGGGAAGTGGAGAGGACAAAATGGCAGGGTTTGGCCGAGCTTGAGTGCTCAATTTGGTGTGAGGAGGAGGGGGAGGAGGTGCCCTTTTATAAGGGAGGAGAGGGGCACCTTAGGAATATCTCAAAATATTATTTTATATTAAAGTCAAAATCTGTTTATAATGGTTCAAAAGGGTCTTATTTCGAAGCTAAAGTGGGGATGGGTCGAAATCCTATCAACCATTAGGATTTAGACAAGTATAGGGTATTATTTTAACCTTATCAATTAGATTTAACTCTAAGTTAATTAATTTAACTTTTACCGTGTCTTTTTGTTTTCTTTCATTATATGGTTAATACACCTACTATAACATGCCAAACGAACCCCAAATTGTTTATTATTAATATATATATCCTTATCTAAGTCATTTGTCCGAACCTTAGATTTATAGGAAAAAAAGAACAATTAATAATATAATATTTGATTTAAAAACTATTTTGTGTCAATTTTGACACTATTTGATATATGATTTTTGTGAAAGTCATAACAGAATTATATGTTCAAACCAAGTTGCTTAAATCAACATTAATATATCATAGTAACCTAGAAAATTAGTGGAATTCATAAAAAGTCTCAAATTACATTTATTTTGGTGTTTATAACATCAATTATGTCAATATTTCAATAATAAGATAATTACTGCATCATCATTGTGTCATAAATAAATTAAATTATTTAATGTCTAAAAATTACAAATAAAATACCATTATGTGGGAAATCTTTTTATATTTCTAATGAATATTTATAGTCGAATTTATCTTATGTATTAACCCATATTAAAAATGATTTACATATTAAACATTGATTTTAACTATTTTAACCCTTCTTTAAATAAATTAATAATAAATGTCCTAATCTAATCCAAGTGGGCCTAAATGGTCATATTTTATTCCAAAGTTTGTTTTTGGTCGAATTACACTTGTCCAATAGAATTAGGACATGTGTTAGGGTAATATTAATATCATATTTACCCTTAGTTACCCTATTTACTATTAACCGCGGTAAAAAAAGTAAAAAGTTACTATTCACCAAAAAATTATTTTTATCTCATTGAACCACATTTTACTTACTGATATCAACCATGTCTGTCGGATTTTCGAAATTCCATTCACAGAAGCGGTAAAATTAAGTTTTATACAAAATTCAGTTTTTAACCTACCACTTAGTGGTTTCACTATTCATCAAAAATTGAAAGTTTTCAGAAAAATACCAAAATTTCACCCTAGGCTAATTTTGATATTCTGAGTCCTAAAATGAAGTCCATTTTGAAAAATAAAATTTATAAAATTTCAAAAAGTGGTTATTACTATTCATAACGGCTAGTTTTAATAGCATATTGTTGTTTAGTGAAACTCGGTATTGCGTACGACGCAAGCTATCGAGGAAGGTCGCGATTGCGTGTAAAGCAAGCTAAGCAAGTGTTGTGTAGAAAAAGGTTCCTTTGATGATTTATATAACATAAAAGTCTCGGGTGTTACATTCTACCCCCCTTAAAAAGAATTTCGCCCTCGAAATTCATCACTTTGCAACAAACAGATGAGGATACTTCTCCCTCATCATATCCTCAAGCTCCCATGTAGCTTCTTCATGTTGGTGGTTCCTCCATAAAACTTTCACCAATCGAGTGGTCTTGTTTCGTAGGACTTTTTCGCTACGATCCAGAATCTCTATCGGCTGTTCTTCATAAGAAAGATCTTGCTCCAGCGGTACAACTTCTGAGCTGAGTACATGTGAAGGATCTGGTATATACTTTCTCAGGAGAGATACATGGAACACATCGTGAACTTGAGAGAGATTCGGTGGAAGCGGCAATCGGTAAGCTACCTTCCCAACACGATCTAGTATTTCGAAAGGACCGATATATCTAGGGCTCAACTTCCCCTTCTTTCCAAATCTCATAACCCTCTTCCAGGGAGATATTCGTAAGAACACTTTATCACCCACTTCAAACTCTAGGTCATTTCTTCGGTTGTCGGCATAACTTTTCGGTCGACTCTGAGCTGCGCTTATGTGTTGTTGAATAGATCTGACCTTTTCTGCTATTTCATCAACGAGATCAGGTCCTAATAGCTTTCTTTCCCCAACTTCATCCTAGAAAGTTGGAGTCCAGCATTTCTTTCCATAGAGAGCTTCATAAGGAGCCATCTGAATACTAGAGTGAAAGCTATTATTATAAGAAAATTCTACCAAAGGTAGGTGTTGATCCCAACCTCCTTTGAAATCCATAGAGCAAGCTCTCTATATATCTTCTAGTGTTTGAATTGTTCTCTCAGACTGACCGTCTGTCTGGGGATGATAAGCAGTGCTGAAACTCAACTCTGTATCCAGAGTATGCTGAAGACTTCGCCAGAACTTCGAGGTAAATCTCGGATCCCGATCAGATATAATAGAAAGTGGTACTCCATGCAATCTTACCACTTCTTTTACATATATCCTGGCAAGCTGATCTAGAGAGAAATCCTCTCTAATAGCAATGAAGTGTCCAGACTTTGTAAGACGATCAACTATGACCCAAATAGAATTATTGCCTTTGGATGTTTTAGGAAGTCCTGTGACAAAGTCCATAGTGATGTTTTCCCATTTCCATTCGGGTATGGGTAATGGTTGTAACATCCCCTTAGACTTCTGTCTCTCAGCTTTAACTTGTTGACAAACCAAGCATCGAGAGACATATTCAGCAACATCTCTTTTCATGCCATCCCACCAGAAGAACTCTTTTAGGTCCCTATACATCTTCGTGCTTCCAGGATGAAAAGAGAATGATGAACTATGAGCCTCATCCAGTAGCTCCTTATTTAATTCGGGTATGGGAGGAACACAAACCCGATTCCTGAACTTTATTATCCCATCACAATCAAGGTTGAATTCAGGAACATTTCTCACCTTCTTTTGTAACTCGACATCTTCTTTCTGTGCCTCTTTAATCTTCACATGTATAGATGGTTGAACATTCATTTGAGAAAGATAATATTTTCCCCTTCCATTATAATTCCAAGATCCATCCTTTGTAAATCCATAAATATTGGATCTTTTGTGATCCTCATCATGGATAAACTAGCATGGTCTTGTCGACTTAATGCATCTGCCACCCTGTTTGCTTTCCAAGGGTGGTAATGGATTGAGCAGTCATAATCCTTAATCAGCTCCAACCATCTTCTTTGACGCATATTCAACTCCTTTTGTGTGAAAATATACTTTAATCTTTTATGATCAGTATAAATATCACACCTTTCACCATAAAGGTAATGCCTCCAAATCTTTAATGCAAAGATTACCGCAGCCAACTCCAAATCATGTGTTGGGTAATTTTGCTCATGGATTTTCAACTGTCGTGAGGCATAAGCTATCACCATATCATTTTGCATAAGAACACACCCCAATCCCTTCTTGGATGCATCACTGTAGATCACAAACCTTTCTCCACTACAAGGCAGTGTGAGCACAGGTGCACTGGATAACCTTCTTTTCAACTCCTTGAAATTCTCTTCACATTCCTCTGTCCAGACAAACTTAACTCCTTTCCGAGTCAACTTGGTGACTGGATTAGATAATCGTGAAAAATCTTTTACAAAACGTCGATAATATCCAGCCAAACCAAGAAAACTTTGAATCTCAGTTACTGTTGTTGGTCTCGACCATCTTTCGATAACCTCTGTTTTTTCTGGATCCACAGATATCCCCTCTTTTGAGATTATGTGACCCAAAAATGCAACTTTTTGAAGCCAAAATTCACACTTGGTAAATTTGGCATAAAGCTTCTCCTTTCTCAGGGTCTTCAATATAATTCTCAAGTGATCTTCATGCTCTTCCTTGCTCTTTGAATAGACAAGAATATCGTCTATAAAGACTACCACAAATTGATCAAGATAGTCTCTAAAGACTCTATTCATTAGATCCATGAAGATAGCAGGGGCATTAGTAAGACCAAATGGCATCACTATAAATTCATAGTGTCCATACCTTGTACAAAAAGCCGTCTTTGGTATATCCTCCCTTTTGACCCTTAATTGATGATACCCTGAACGAAGATCAATCTTGGAAAAGTATTGAGCTCCGCGTAATTGGTCAAATAAGTCATCAATGCGTGGGAGAAGATATTTGTTCTTGATAGTGATCTTGTTAAGTTCTCGATAATCAATGCATAGCCTCATTGATCCATCTTTCTTCTTAACAAATAGAACAGGTGCTCCCCAAGGTGACGCACTAGGGCGTATGAATCTCTTATCAAGATTCTCTTGGAGTTGCTTCTTCAATTCCTGCAACTCAATTGGGGCCATTCTATAAGGTGTCTTTGAAATAGGCAAAGCACCCGGTACGAGTTCTATTGAAAACTCAACTTCAAGATTTGGTGGAAGACCCGGTAATTCATCCGGAAAGACATCATCAAACTCCCGTACAATGGGCATATTCTTAATCATGAGTTTCTCACCAACCATTTGAGATAAATAACCTTCATTTAGTGGAATCAATACCCATAAAATGGAAGAAATTTCCACTGGAAGGTTATGTTCATCCTTGCATTGATAGACGATCATAGATTGATCTGGAATATGAAATGTGACTTCCCTTCTTTGGCAATTGATATGAGCTCCGTATAAAGAAAGGCAATCCATGCCAAGAATCACATCAAATTCCACTATAGGAAGGATCACAAGATTTGCAGGAAGCACTTTCCCACAAACTTCGATCGGAGAAGAATTATAAACTTTTGATGCGATTGATGTGCCATTAGGTGTTGTCACAGCTAACTCAACATCTAATTGTTGAGGTAATACGGTGATACCCTTAGAAAATTTATTAGAAATAAAACAGTGTGTGGATCCAGAATCAAATAAAACATTTGCTACTTTAGAGTGGATGGTAAGTGTACCTTTCACCACTTCGTTATCATACTCCACATCGCTGATAGAAATTGCATGTGACTTTCCTTTGTCTTTAGCCTTAAGATTTTGTTGACGTCGACCATCATCATCAACCCTTGGATTTGGGCATTGATTTGCATAATGTCCCATCTCCTTGCAATTGAAACATTGAAGTGTCGTAGGTTCATTCTGTGTATCCCTTCCTTTGTTTGCATCATTAGACATCTTCTTCCCATTATCGCGGAATTCAAATGCCCGATGACCTTCCTTTCTACATTTAAAACATTTACTTGTCCCTTTAAGACAACTCCCTCCATGTTTCTTTCCACACTTTGAGCATAAGGGAAATTTCATCTTCTTTTCCGTGTGCTCTTTAGATTTTTCTTTGAATTCCATCTTCCTCTTCTTATCAAACCCATGTGACTGATGGGTTACTCCAATCTCCACTCGACTTTGAGAGCACATCGAACGATTTCCTCGTAGCTATTGAAGTCCCTTATGGCTAACGCCCTTCGAAGACTTGGTTTTAAGCCACTAAAGAATCGATCGATCTTACTCTCAGGTTGGATAATAATACCAGAAGCGTACCTTGCAAGTCTTGTAAAATTTGCTTCATAGGTACCAACAGATTCATCATCCCTTTGCTTCAGTTCAAGAAACTCTTTCTCCATCTTTGTTCGGAGAATACGAGGGAAGTACTTATTGAAAAATAAGTTCTTGAACTCGTCCCATTCCATAGACTCAATTTCATCCCTTTGCCTCATATTCTTAACAAGATTCCACCATTGATCAGCATCTCCTTCCAAACGATACACTGCTAGGATGACTTTATCATGTTCAGAACATTGAAGAACTGAAAATATCTTTTCAGTAGTACTAATCCATTGTTCAGCAACTAATGGATCAGTAGACCCGCTGAAAGAAGGTGGACGCTGCCTCATGAAGGATTCAACAGAATGTTGCTCCCTCCTTTGCTCGTTTGGAAATCCTGCATGATTCATAGCATGAGAAAGTTGTGTGAGCATGGCTACAAGATTTTTCATTCCAGCTCCCATATCGTTTGGTTGCTCAGGGGGACAATCATTGCATTGCCCATCGCATTCCGCATTAACACGGTTCCTTCGGGTTCCAGCCATTGACTAAAACCAAGAAGAATAGTGTGAGCAACACTAATTATAATAGGAAACCACATAATTCAAGAATAAAATTTTCATGCTTAAGGTATTATCCTAGGTTATTCAAGGCCATTTCTAAAACACTAAGATTGTGTTCTATGCTTAGACTTATCCTTAGGGTTCTTACTAAGGCTTTCACATCCTAGTTTCCAAAGGTTGACTATACCTTTCCTCCGATACCAACTATAACGACCCACAATTCACATACATTGTTAATTCTTCAAAATTGAAGCACACTTATTACAACATATGACAAAACCACAAAGGACCGTATAGGTATAGTGTCTTTAGAAACTGGGAAACTTAAACAACTGGTTCATAAATCTTCTACAGTGTCTCCCATTTATCTCATCATATCTAGGGTCCCTTTTAGCATATTCTACTTAATATCCATCCTCCTGACCTGGGGAAAAGAAAACATAAAAGGGTGAGCTCAAATGCTCAGCAAGGGCAAATAATGGAAATAAAAATCATATCATATCTTTTTGAAAATCAAAACCTGCAAAGGAGATCATAATATCTTAACATGGAATAAATCATAGAAGTGAAAATGAGATCCCCATAATCATAACATAAAACTTGAAACTTTGTGGCATGCACACATAATCATGGAAAATCATTTCTTGTTAGTCATGACTCATTGCCAAGACTATCTTAGTGGACAAAGTCCCTTTCTGAACCGAGTTCACTCCTCGTTTCAGTCCTGTATCACTGAACCGAAATAACCTTCTGTTCCAGCCATGTCTATCTCATGAGATATAAAGTCTTTACCCAATGCATTGGAGGGAGATATAGGTCCCACCCATCTTATAATGAATCCTTTCTTATGTGTTCCACGTAATCATAAAACATACATCATCGCATAACACAAGTAACAAAAATGGGATTCTTGAAACATCATGACATCATAAATCAATTCATATAAGATAAAGGAATTCATAAAAAAATGTTTCCATCACAACACAATCAAATCCATGTAATAATAGGGATAAAAACAGAACCCTTTTATTATCTTAGATGGAAAATAATTTTGATAAAATACTTGAACTCCATTCTTGAGGAAAATATCCTTTCTACTTCAAAAACATTTTTCCTTTCATAACATGTCATACGACTTTAAAATAAAAGAAGTTGATTAAAAATAAACTTGAAAACTTGTAAAGTAAGCTTCTTGGAAATAATGTTTTAAAAATCCATTCATGTCGTATAAGTTAAAAAAAACATTCTTCGTACTTTTGTCGGAAAAGTCAAAAAGTACCTCGTACGAAAAACGACAAAAGATTCCTTTCATACATATTAATAAAAACTAACCGAAGGGTAAAAATGGATTTAAACAATTGTAGGTGGATGGATGTAATATTACATATTGATGAAACATGGACGTGGATGATAAAATACACCCCAGTAAATACTTACGAATAAACAATCTCGGATAAAAATGAGATTGTGATATTTCCCTTACCTTAGGTCCGATTTGCTTTGTACGTGTCCGAAGCTCCTGTATAATGGTATAAATAGCGTTATTGACTTATTCCAGAATCATAAATATTGATATGATATCATATATGGTCATATTCTTAGCTTCTTGTTAGAAATATTTCATTGTTACTTGTTACTCAGGTCTTTATTGCCTTTTGTTCTTATGCGTGTTTTGCCGAATAAATTCTTATTCTTCTTTTAAGGTTATAGATACCTTATATCCAGAATGGTATTAGTGTAACATATATCATATTTATTCATTCAATTCATTTATATAATTACTATGTAATGATTATCATGTAGAACGAGTCACATCACATCGTGGAGACGGTATTCCGTACGTACGTACGAGTGATGATATCGTTCCTATGAACGTGGAATTGTATTGGAGTATATGTATATTATTTCAGTATCAATATTACTTTATAATAATCATAAATAGTTACTCATTACACCATTATACCCATCCTTGTAAGGTGGTGGTGGAAAATAGATTACACCACGGCGTGGAGACGGTATTCCGTACGTACGCACGCGCGGTGATTTCATTTTTCCGTAGGATGGATAGAAGGTGAATTAGGGTTGTTTCATATTTATAATAACATATTAGTATGTAAGTAATACTGATGTTATTACTTTATCATGAAACAACTAAAGAAGAAGAAGTTGAAGAAGAAAGAAATTGAAAAGATCGGTAATGGATATTACCTCTTCTTTGGAACGCCTCTTTGAATCCTCCACTTAGGGAACTAAGATTGGTCTTTGAAGAAGACCAGGACCTATAGGATTATTCTAGGGAAGTGGAGAGGAGAAAATGGCAGGGGTTGGCCGAGCTTGAGTGCTCAATTTGGTGTGAGGAGGAGGGGGAGGAGGTGCCCTTTTATAAGGGAGGAGAGGGGAACCTTAGGAATATCTCAAAATATTATTTTATATTAAATTCAAAATCGGTTTATAATGGTTCCAATGGGTCTTATTTCGAAGCTAAAGTAGGTATGGGTCGAAATCCTATCAACCAATAGTATTTAGACAAGTTTAGTGTATTATTTTAACCTTATCAATTAGATTTAACTCTAAGTTAATTAATTTAACTTTTACCGTGTCTTTTTGTTTTCTTTCACTATATGGTTAATACACTTACTATAACATGCCAAACGAACCCCAAATTGTTTATTATTAATATATATATCCTTATCTAAGTCATTTGGCCGAACCATAGATTTTTAGGAATAAAATAATAATTAATAATATAATATTTGATTTAAAAACTATTTTGTGTCAATTTTGACACTATTTGATATATGATTTTTGTGAAAGTCATAACAGAATTATATTTTCGAACCAAGTTGATTAAATCAACATTAATATATCATAGTAACCTAGAAAATTAGTGGAATTCATAAAAAGTCTCAAATTACATTTATTTTGGTGTTTATAACATCAATTATGTCAATATTTCATTAATAAGATAATTACTGCATCATCATTGTGTCATATATAAATTAAATTATTTAATGTATAAAAATTACAAATAAAATACCATTATGTGGGAAATCATTTTAGCCTTCTAATGAATATTTATAGACGAATTTATATTATTTATAACCCCATATTAAAAATGATTTACTTATTAAACATTGATTTTAACTATTTTAACCCTTCTTTAAATAAATTAATAATAAATGTCCTAATCTAATCCAAGTGGGCCTAAATGGTCATATGTTATTACTAAGTTTGTTTTTGGTCGAATTACACTTGTACAATAGAATTAGGTCATGTGTTAGGGTAATATTAATATCATATTTACCCTTAGTTACCCTATTTACTATTAACCGCGGTAAAAAAAGTAAAAAGATACTATTCACCAAAAAATTATTTTTATCTCATTTAACCACATTTTACTTACTGATATCAACCGTGTCTGTCGGATTTTCGAAATTCATTCACAGAAGCGGTAAAATTATGTTTTATGCAAAATTCAGTTTTTAACCTACCACTTAGTGGTTTCACTATTCATCAAAAATTGAAAGTTTTCAGAAAAATACCAAAATTTCACCCTAGGCTAATTTCGATATTCTGAGTCCAAAAATGAAGTCCATTTTGAAAAATAAAATTTGTAAAATTTCAAAAAGTGGTTATTACTATTCATAACGGCTAGTTTTAATAGCATATTGTTGTTTAGTGAAACTCGGTATTGCGTACGACGCAAGCTATCGAGGAAGGTCGCGATTGCGTGTAAAGCAAGCTAAGCAAGTGTTGTGTAGAAAAAGATTCCTTTGATGATTTATATAATATAAAAGTCTCGGGTGTTACAATAAATATGGATATATAATGAAATAGTCAATAAATTATGATCATAGATGAAATAGAAGTATATATACACCGCACACATGGAATAAGTGGTGAAAGGAATAACCAATGGTAAAATCATAATAGATTCCATGAAAGAATTAATTAGGGATAGTTAATGATAAATGATGTCCAAATTATGTTAAAAATTTTAAATTTATTATTTAAGAGACTTTATTAATTATCAATTTTAGTGTGGGTTAAGGAAAATATTATAGAGTCATTAAAATAGAAAAAAGTAATTATTGTTTGTATAAAACCAAAAAATTAAAGAATATTGTTTTACATGATAAAATAAGTGGTTTTAGAAAAATATTTGTATATTCAAGCAGAATATTGATGGTACATGAAAATGGATACTAAATTGGGTTATAAATATTAATCAGGTTTTCTTATCCAGAATAATTGAAAATGGTCTTTATAAAACATGTATATCCCATAAATGAAACATCAATTGGGGTTTGTAAAAAAATTTGGTATATAAAAGAATAATATTGGATAATTAAATATGAATACTTATGAATTTTATTAGGGTAAATAGCGTGAAAGCATAACCTAAATGAAAAATGGTGGTTCAGGGAGAATCTCTAAACAAATTTATGAATGTGCCCTGAACTTGATATTAAGTTCCAAGATAATCATATTAAATCGATTATTTAATTAATTAAGAACCATATATATATATATTTTAAATTATTATACTTTTAATAAGATAATTTAGGGAATTTTTAAAGATTTATATTATACAATTTAATCATTCAGGGGAATTCATTTCCTTGGTTTTCATGATCAGTTTACTTGTATTCATTTATTGAAAATCATTTACAATGAGAAAAGTTGTCATTAATTGAAATTATATGTCAATAATTAACTTAAATAATATTAAATGGTTATGTATTTCATTCCGTTATATGGTATGAGAATGTATCCTTAGATAAATGTTAGTGATAATGGTTTAGATTATTTTGGTGTTTCACCGACCATCACGAAATAGTTTTGTTTTAAAAATTAATATTTTGTTTATATACTAGTTCCAAAACATCTTATAAGCTATTATAAATATATATTGTAATCTTTTTAACCTGATAAATGTTTTTATTTCTATACCTTATGGTATAATTGAAAAAGGAAAACATGTTGTCCATGAAGGTGGTAAATCATCACCTCATGTACGGTGTTTTAATTTTTAGAATACACTGTGAGATAGAAAGAGACATGATGATGAATTTTTCATTGAAAAAATTAAATTATAGTATATAGAATATACTGGATTTGGCATACATCTTTCTATTGAGTATGCAAGGAGATAATAATAAAATAAAAGAAATTGAAAAGTAATGTGGTGTTTACTTCTTGAATTTATATCCTTGAAAACATCTTTATGGGAATTAGTTTTTGTTTTTTATTTATACAAAAAACTATTGGAAGTGGGGAAGATTCTTGGGAATAGGATTGGGTTGAAATTTGATAAGCTGAAAGCCTAATAGGTGGGAATAGAAGTTCTGTGGAGGGGTGGAATGTTTAGTGGAGGAGATGAGTGTTCTTTTATTATTATAATTATTATTTTATTTTTTATTCTTAAGATAAGAAATTGTGATGATTACCATGAATAAATAAATAAATGATAGAATGTGAGTTCAATATTTTGGTTCTAACATCATATATGGCTCAGTAAATAGTGTATTTAACTTATAATGTATGTATAATATAAATTACCATTTTAACTATTAACCAAAAATTCAATTATTTTAGAAAAATACCAATAATTACTCCTAATTTTTTAAACCTGTACAACTCAAAAAATAACTCTATTTAGGAAAACAATTAAATAACTATGAGCAATTTAATTTTTAACTAAAATCAGAATGTAATTGAAAAATACCAATTTTATAATAATATCTGATTTTTATCAATTTGGAAAATTAATTAAGCTCACCTGAAATTATCGTATTACAATAAGAAAAGAAAATATTTATTTATTATTCTATTTTAGAAAATTAGAATTTCTTTTAATTCAATCTATTATTTATAAATTTATATTAATCATTTTTGTTTTATAAGAAATCCAAATCTTGATTTTTAATTTTCAAAATATTTATTTACATATACTATTATTTAGTTATGTCATAGTTTCATTTATAAGATGAAAAAAAATTATTTATTCCTTCCCAGGTGAGGTTACTATTTTATTTTCCGAATTATTATTCCTAATGGTCACATTAGTATTTCAATGTTCATGTTACTATTTCATTGGTATATGTAACATAATTTATATTAAAAGTTACTTATTTAAAAAATTATTCATTTATAATGTTTCTTTGTGTCACATATGTGATTTTATATGATATATGATATATCTTTTGTGAAATGTAATCAATCGAATTAATTGAATTTATTTTAGAGGATACAGTCTATATAAACATGGGATGTTATAAGAGACATTTTATTGGTTGGCCAAACCCCTAATCAGCATTGGCCGAGATATGGGTGGTAGCATCGAAATGGATCAATGTTGTGGTGGATTGGTCAGTATAAGAGATGATGCACAATGTAATTTTTGGTAGTACACTAGAGCATCTCTCAGTGGAGGTACCAACCACATCATTGTGTCCTAATAGGGCTGGATGCTCACCACTATCTCATGTGCAAGGGTAGAAGAATTCATCTATATCTCAATATATTTCTCACTATCTATAGGAATCAACCCAGACGAGAACATCCCTCCATTATCATGGGAAGAAGTAGAGAGGGAGTCTGCAGATGATGAGGATGGATGCACCGGGATCCCGTGAGAAGGGAGCCAAAACTTCCTCCACCGCCATGTACCGTTGGAGGGATGTAGGGATCCTATAGATTTAACATTAAAATTTAATAACTTTAATTTCATACTCCTTCCCAAAACACTAGTTTTGTAGGTGGTTATATCATTATGAATTCATTTTTTCCTCCAAATCAGATAGGTCAATATGGTGGATGACAAATTGGATTTTCCCACGACATCTCCTTTAGTTGAAACTATTCATCCTGAAACCATAGAACATACATTCAATGAAGGATACCTCATTATAATGGGGACAACCTCCATTATGGTAGGAGGTGATGTGTGGTGGACCTACACTTTTATTTTTTAGAGCATGAGGCATACCAACATGATGGTCTAAATGTACGTTGGGAGGACCTTCATTTTCAGAAGAAGGGGTGTGGATAAAACCTATGTACTGGTTATTGATAGAGTGGAGAGGGCATCCTCTTCATTTGGTGGTGGTTTAGGAAGGACCAGTGTAACATGTATCATCATTAGGAGACATCACATTGTGGATCTTCATGGTGGCAGTGACTAATAGAGCCATCACAGCCAGCTGATGAGGCGATTGATGGCTTGATCCTAATAGGGTTAAGGCATATCCATGTTCTCCTATTGTAGGTATGACAGGGACCTAGAAGGATGCACTAGTGGTGGAAGTGGACACTAAATCTATGGAAGATTATTCCCATTTGTGGTCATTCTCTTGAGAATTCCATTTATGGTGGCTTCAGGTTGTTCAACCGAGGACTGTTTGTTATTAGTGCTAATGGGTTCTGTTAGGATACCTCTATGAAGGATCCTGGGTAGTAGTCATGGATAAGGTGAATGAGGAATCACCCACCTCTTCATCATAGGGGATAGAGTCATAGGATCACTCTAGGTAGACACTCCTGACATGGTTCCATGTTTTAGAGAGGGTGGTTCCCCCATGTACAACCATTAAGGGTGGTGGTGTTACTGAGTAACTGATGCCTCTAGGTCGTGGAAGGCCATATACCTTGTTGGAATAACCCCCTCCTATTTTTTGATAGCCTAAGAAGGTTCCAATTTCTATATATTAGATGATCACTGAGGGTGAGATAGGGTGTGGAAACTGAGTAGCCGTTGTCATGGTATAATTCATGGGGGAGGTGATGCCATTTGAGATTTTTTAATTGCCAATTCTCTTGACCAGATGCCTAATGGAATTCACTGGTTGATTTCTAATAACTACTATCTTGAAATGTATTAAAATTTTTCTATTAGTATAGGTACATGGAATGTGATTCACATTACCCCATATCATCTAATCTTCCAATGATAAAGAGGTATTCATACTGAAAATGTCAGAGACCGAGAATGCCCAATTGCTAAC
The DNA here is from genome assembly GCA_963277665.1 of Viscum album. Taxonomy (NCBI): domain Eukaryota; kingdom Viridiplantae; phylum Streptophyta; class Magnoliopsida; order Santalales; family Viscaceae; genus Viscum; species Viscum album. The sequence continues at coordinate 1,088,300,541 of OY728158.1, forward strand.
TACCCTATATTTCAATGTGTTCCAAAAATGACCCAATATTGTTTTATGGGACCTGGTGCTTGAATTTTATTATGGTGACATGCTAATTTCTTGATTACTCGGTTTCTACTAGTCCTCATGTTATCGAGAGTAGATTCAATTCAGGTTGACCATTTCTGTTTCCAACACATTCATTGGGGGCCCACCCACACGTCAAAATGTTTTATGTGTCTTCTAGCTATTGTATCCATACATTCCCACATTATAAAGGTGGCAACATTTCATCACATTTAATAGATTTTTCTTATCCTTGATCAAAATTTTATAATAGGGTAGAGGTTCCCCCATCCATGTATTCCACCATGGTACATTTGCCTATTTTTTGTCTCCCTAATAGAGTTAATTAATGTTTTGGAACTCATCACTACTACCATATCTTTGTGGTTACTTGTTAATTAAATTTTTTCTATCTGGTAGGGAAACAAACTTCGGTCCAGAGATTAGTCATAATGGGAATCTCTGTGAATTCCTGGACTTTGGGTGCATTGGCCACCTATGGATCTTCCTCCTATGATGAAATATAACACAAGGTATCTTAGGTGAAGAACTCGGGTTATCCAACTTCGATCATTGTGTAATTAATCCCTGGGGCGTACGTATCCCAAGGCCTTTGACCTTAGGAATCCTAGGTTTTACATGGATTATGTGTTTGGGTTTATATCACAAGTTCTATATCTAGTGGGGATAGATCACAATGTATGGTTGAGATGGATCGAGGAAAGTGTTTCAAATATTGTATAGATTTGAACATGGTTTATGTCATGTGGGGATATGATTATTGAATAGAATTCCTTGTGACGGTTATTCTAAGAGTTGAGGATCAAGATTCCCTATAGAGGTGGATCTGAGAGTGTTAATTAGATCACCCCTTGAGGTATATCTAAATGGTGTGTCCCTAGGGGGAGATATCATAACTGAATGTTTGATGGGTTAAATATCCCTTTGAGGAAGATAAGAGAGGTATAAACCTAGGTGGGAATATTTCACACTGTGATTATACCGATGGATCGAAGCATCACATTGTTGGGGATCCATATTTGTGAATTAGATCACCCCATGGAAGATGATCTGGGAGGTACATCTGTTTGAGGGATGATGTCAAACCATGAATGTTTTCCAATGGATTGATTATAATATCCCTTAAGACTAATCTAGAGTTTTGATCTGAAAATCACTTGAGGAGAATCTAGGTAGTGTGTACCTAGGAAGGAATACATCAAAACTGAATGATGGAACAAAAATTCCCTTGGTACATATCAGGAATATTGATCAAAATGCCCCTTGAGGTGGATAAGTGGTGGGTGTACCAAAGAGGAATAAATCCATACTTAAATATTTAATAAAACGTTCCCCGGATATTGATTTTTAATATTGATCAAAAATTCCCATTATGGATGATTAGGGAGTTGTTTCCCTAGGAGGGATGATTTCCCAACTTTTGGTTTGATCCTAATGTCCCTTTATGTTGAGCCAAAATTTTGATCAAAATGGATTTTGAGGCTAATAATGATTGGTTATCCATAGGTTGGAAAATAAAACACCTAATTATTGAATCAGAACATCCCTTGATATGATTTCAAAAGGTTATTCCCTATAATGGAACACCGAGATTTCCCTATTGTTATGATTGAACCTCTTGGAGGCATTCAAAAGATTCTATTTAGAAGAGATGGATCAAAACCCATACTTTGAATCCACAATATAAATTCATATTTAAGTACCATTCCATGTAGTTTAACGTCATGCATTAATGAATATCGTTTCGAAAAAAGATATTTGGTGAGGGAAGGTGTGGGTCTTATGCATAGAATCTTCCCTTCAGAAGAGGGTTTCTCTAGGATAAAAGGTTAAGGGGATAACACATTGAGATTCCCTAGTCCTATTATGAGCATTAATTATGTGTTTGGGACATATTCATGGATGCTTCGTAGAGGATATCATTCCATGTGAGGGTGAGAGGTGTGGGGTTCATCCTTCTCCACTCATACGTATTGCATCAAGTGTCTATAAAATTTGATATGGCTGCTATTTTAGGTCATGTTATGAGGAATATTTTTTGCAGTTTAACATCCTATGACTAGGATGTAGAACAACGTAATATTGTGTCATTCATCTTTGATGTAAGAGAACTCACTCCTCATTCATTGGGATTATGTGACAAATGATCATGTGCCTCTAGGAGGGGATTGGAATTTGATATATTGTGGAGGATTGGTTAGCCATGTGGTCCATGTGACGGTCCCTGTACTGAAATGTAAATGGGGTTATAGTATAAATTATACGAAGAAAAAGGAAGGTGATTGACTCGATAAACACATCAGATTATGTGGGAAGACAGATGAATGGGTGGAACTGGTCACATAGGGTCTTGAGGTGCGGTTGGAACTATCTTGGATTAGTGTGAGGCACCCAAGAACCTGGACTTTATAATATGGAGTCTGTATAGTGGAGGCACCTTAGAGAGGACCTGGAGATGGAACATGGGAATCCCAAGGATTTTTAGAGTGGTTATTCAAAATTATCATCTATCTAGTGATGATCAGGGGCATTGTGAAGATGTATTCTTCAAGAAATAGGGTTCCCCTACTTTGGAGTGATCTTTGGATTTGGAAAAGAGTGCTTCTCAAAGGTTGAATGCATTGAGAATATCAAGATCCCCATGAGGCCTTCTTCCATACCAAAGGGATTTTTTAATTCTGAATGGAATCTCTACCTAGGGTGGAGTTTCTTAAAAATGTAATGATATGGGTTTAATTAATCCTGAACAACTTGGGTGATGCATTTAAATTTTGCCTACGAAGAGTAGGAGGTTCAGCAATCACGATAACTTTTGGAACTGTAATGTTTTTGGATCCTCTCTAAAATTTCTCAATGAAGGGAGAATTTATAGTAGATGAGTTTTGTAAATATTTTATGTGATGATGAGGTGGTATGAGCGTGATAAAAGGGTGTAGATCTGTATGTCTGAGATTTATACTTAAGCAGAAACCATCAAAATTTGTTTGCAGTCTCGAAGCTCTCCACCACTCTAAATGGCATTGGGAAGAGGTTTACCATGAAGCCTTCATGTGCTCGTAAGAGAACTTTTTCATCTAGGGAGATTCATGAGCTTTAGAATGTTTTGATGGAGCTAGGCTCTATGATAGAGACCCATAAGAGAGAATCTGAGGAAAATTTCACTTAGATTCATTCTTAATATGCTATGGATTCCTCTATCATTCTTATAGTATTCGTATTGTAGAACTATATATATTATGACTATAAAATTTCCAAACAAAAGCACACCTCACCCAATCAAATCATTGAAACCATTAGAACACATATCCATCTACTTGATCTCAACACAAAAAATTAATTCCATGGCAGCCACTCCTAGTCCTCCCTATATAATAACATCAAATATTCCAAAATAATAATTTTGAAATGCATATGTCACAATTATTCTAAACATGAAAAAAAGAAACTTTATTATACACATAATGATTATTTATATCAAAAAACATACAAAATCAATTAACACATAATAAAACACACTGAAATATTCAATAATATTCCATTTTCATCGGAATATTTTTTATCATAACCAAAAAAGAAGAAATCTTCAGCCAATCTAGTGATTTCATAAAATAAATGTTTAATTTATAAAATGCATATCAAAATCAACTTTCTAAATTACTATATATAAAATTAAAAAAAAAACTTAAAATCAAAATTTTTCTAACCTCATCCGTTTTTTTTCATTAGACCACCATACATGTGCCTCTTGGAATTTCACAGTTGTCCTTGAAAATGTTAATTTTTATTAGTAATCCAACACACACAAAACCATTTCCATATGGTGGTTAAAAAACATTATCAACCATTAATCACATCACAAAGAGGCATTTATAATCATTATTAATCACCCAAAATATTTTAAATAAGAATATAAATATTTGTATAATTATTTGAAAACAAATCGGTCCTAAAACAGAATTATATCCTATAAGACTGCGAGTAGTAACTTGTATCATGTAATAAGCATGACAGTATCGTGAAACATAACTAATAAAATGGGGTTCCAGCTGAGACTCATGACTCATCCTAAGTCTCATTCTCCATTTTGTTGGATTTTCATCCTAACAACTCACAAATCATAGAGTGTGTGATCCTATATAATGGATATCTGTTTGTAATATTGTATTTATCAATGTGATACTACAAAGTAAATATCAATTCCAACCACCCATGTTTATACATCACATCCCCACATCTATCAATAGTTTCTCTATAAAAAACATGGTCTAATAAAACTTTTAAACACTTCAACCTAGAACACATTAAGAATAACTGATCAAGGTTGAAGACATGATGTCATGAATCCCTCTCAATACATCAAAAGTAAATAAATACTAGTGAGTGAAAAAAATAGTACTCGAGATTATATTACCTCATATATAATGCATAATTATCACCCTTAAATATAATTTTTTTCCTTAGAACATCAATGTAACAAGCACACCACATAAAGACCGACATTGTGCAGGGATCCTAGAGGGCATCCAATTGAATATGATATAATGATAATGTAGTCTGCATGATATACGTCAATCAAACATGGTATCATCAGATTTAGTATATGTAATAATAATTAGTAATAAATAATATTTGGAATCTCTATATTGATTCATAAGAAGTATAACTAAAAAAATAAAAAAAACTGGCCTATATCATAACTCCTAATAATTCCTTCTTTATTCATTGGAACCCAATATGATTATCACTTCAAGACATTTTTTAAAGTCTATAGTGATACATATTTCTATAAGATAACATGAAATTATACTCATATACATCAAAACACATACGATATATCATGTTTGGGGTGATTATAGTAACGTAACCGAATTTCCCAAATATCCATAATACACAGAATGCTAATTCTAATGTAGATGTGCATAAAAATATTAAAATAGTGCAAAAGTATGACAAGTGAATCTCACCCACCTAGAAACATATCTCATGAATAATCATACAAATATTTTCCTAAATACCACCATGAAAAGGAAAAAAACATTACATAGACTCAAGTAGACGTATTCAACTCACGATAGGGCCACCACCTACCTATAATAATATACGAATATACCCTCATGACCACATAAGGATTACCATACTGTCTATGTAACCTCTTTAAACACATAAATCAAGAGTTATAACTATTGCCTTAATGGATCTACTATAAGAGTCCCATCTAATAAATTTGTCATATCACTACATATAAATATAAAAAAGGCCACAATATCATTAGAAATATCTATCATATCATGAGAAACATAAAAAGACATTATAAAGGGACCATGTAACTTTAAAAATGTCAAAATAAGAAAAATATAAAAATCATAGTTATTGGGGATCGAAACAAATCATGAAACTTCTAAATAAAAAAATGAATATAAATAAAAATGGATAAAAATGGCGTCATAACAACATGAAGATCAAATCATTGAATTTATGATATAATCCATTTCAACTAACCAATTGTCCCTAAAATAACGAGATTTCTATACTTAGAGAACATTTAGATATTTCTCGTATATAAATTTTTTTTCAAAGTGGATGGTTTCCACTATATATAATACAAAAATATAAATATGCACTTATCTATCAGATATGATATCATAATCACAAAAATCTCTTGTTATGGCCACGGTTTTACCTGGGTGAAAATTAATTAGGGAAAACCACCTCATAGGTATTTTCTATGAAATTTGTTAATGCATTTCCATACCATCATAGTGGACAAACCACTACTCCACCACATCTATTATTTAATGGAGTAGATACCTAATATTTACATAATCACTCTCTATTGTGAATAAATCATTAGAGAATGAAACCATACATGCTTTATAAGCATGCTCCATTAGATAAAAAATCAAAACATGACGTCATCCAAGATGTTACCACTCACACTGATCACATAAATATCAACAATTACATCATGAATGTCTAGGAGCCTCTTATGTTATAACCTATTTACTCTATCTCATATTATCCTATGATAATATCTATATGTTATATTATTCCCACCCCACCAATAGGACTATTGAAGGAACCCACTCATATACTAATCTAATATATAGGTCCTTATCAGATGTCAATCACAATGTAGTGACTAATATCCCTCAACTTAGCCATATGCATAATAAAAATTTCATAGGAACTATCACCCATGTTAATAATTAATTTGCAAATTGGAGAGAAATAATTCAATGAAAAAGGACAAAAAATGTTTATTGATTTCTCTAGTTGGACCCAAAGATTATTTTAGATTGGCACACGCATCACTCAAACAATATCAAACTATAACATACCATTCCATGGTATTACCATGGAAATATCACATCCCACACGTGATTAAAAATTAAAAATCCATGTTGGATCCCACAACCCACTTCATGTAATAGTTGTATATTAAGAATCTATTTCAAGATCAAAATAATAATAGGTTTCTTTTAGATTCCCAAGATAATACTATTTGTGATACCTCACTACATAACATAGTCTTGTAAACCTACATATTACCCCAGATAAGTTCACATATATATGGGTTATATACTAAAATGATTCATCATGAAATAAAAAATAACATTCATTGAAATTATTAGTTACATAGGTATAAATCCAGGGACAAAATATTTTGAAAATATGGAATAACTATGATGTGTACCAGTAGTCAAAATTATTGAACAAACTAAGTTATCATGTATTCATATCAAATATTATTTAAACACATTTTGGATAAAATTAAAATATGTATCACACATCCACATTAAAAAAAAGAAGGCACTTAACCAAAAACCAATTAAAATTATTTCTGAAATAAACACAAATCCTACATTTATTTCTTTTGGAAAGAGATTTAAAAGTTACATTCTAAACCCATTTTAATTTTAATATCATTATTTGTATTCAAATTTTAGTACATAGTATAAAATTACAATTAAAAACTTATGGAATGCCACATTTTTTAAAATTATTATTTCAAAATAATGAATTAAAATTCATATTGCACAAAAATGTCATTTCATATGAACCTTCTTTAATTCTATGATTTAATGAAAAAAACAACATTTATATACTAATGAAATAATAATAAATTAATTATTTTTAAAAAATAAATTAAAAAAACAATTTCATAAACTGTTTACATTTAAATCAGTATTTAAGTGTGAAATATTTTCCTTGGATAATACACTGTAAACCAATCCTATTTCTAATTCATTTTTAAAAAGTAAGGAACCATTAATATCATATTAAAAATCACACAATTATATAAAATTATGTCATTATAAATAATATTAATATAGAGTGACACAATTGAAAAGGATACTCAATATGTAATGGAAACCAAACAAATCATGTTACTATTTAATTAATTGAAGATAATTCCAACTAGATGTACACAAATGAGTAACTATCTAAACAAAATATACTCATAAAAAGAAATTTAATCCTTTTAGAAAAACTAATTTTTAATAATTGATTCCAAAAACATTATCCAACACCCTAATGGAAAAAACACAACCAATAATAAATGAATCCCTCATGATAGACTCTAATGTATTTTCTATGAAAAATACAAACTTTTATAATGCAAAATAATCATAAATTACTCCCAAAATCCATAAAATAACTAAAACAATTAATAAAAATTAGTTTATGTGAATGAAATAAATTATTTAAAATATATTATTAATAATATTCCTCTGTGTTTCATGAATTAATTCTATATAAATATACAAAAACTACACCATGATCGTTTGGATTCCTCAAAAGAGCCAACACTAAATCTATGAAATGAAATAAAAAATGACAAGTGGAGTAATAAAAAAAGGAATTTTATTCCAATACATTGAATTGTTGTTTAAAGGGATGAATAATGTATGAGAATGGAGGGTTTCCAACAAATTAATCCTTCTTATGAACAAAACCCATTAAGGTGGATTTAATACAAAACCCCCCGAAACCCTAAAATACCCACACATAATGTTGGGGTTGGAATCACTACATAGAGTTTAATTGTAGGGGAACTAGGACTACCCAATTTCACAACCCAATTGAATTATATTAGGTTACAATTAATTTTTAAGGGATTAAAAAAACCACCGAAAAACTCCAGATGCTTATATATGTGATGAAATTTCACTTTCAATATTTTTCTAATGCATAATCATATATAGAATATACTTTTATTCCAGTAAAACCCATCCAAAATATCCCTATATTTTTGTATTGTCAATATTTAAAATAAAAAATGTCACCAAATAATATAAAAACAATTCTCCCATCTGGTTCACTAAATTTTTAAGGCTCGGGTCAGTAAAATTGTCCCCAAAGAACTCTTTTATCTTAATTTTTAACAACATTTTCAAAGATTTTTTTTTTGTTAAGGAATTAAAAATTTTAACTAAAAACATTAAAGTAACAATCCAAAATCATCCACTAATTTTAGTTTTTAAAAATATATATATTGAGGATTTTCATCGTTATGATTTGATTACACAAAGAAAACAATATTAACTAATTATTAATAAAAGTGTATAAAAATATAGTAATCATTTAGAATAATAAATTCTATCTATTTAATATTTATCGTCTTATTATTAACTACACTATTATACTGAGGATTCAATATTGTAGTTAATGTTTTCTATATCCATTTGCACTATGAATCATCTTAAATTCATGGTTCTTAAAATCTCCACAACCATCACATACTATTATACAAAAATCATGAAAATTATATCACATTATATAAAATTATAGTAAGTTGAAATCATATAAAATCTACAAATTTTATAATATATTAAATATAACCATGTAAATATGGAGTAACAATGTACTACAACAAAATTATACCTTTTTCATCTAATGGTAGATATTTGATTAGGTCAAAAAATGACCATTTTCACAAGATATTAGGCTCTTCTAGTGCACACATAGTTTACCATCATGTTGGTCTTCATTTATATATGGATCAAAAAAAATCCCTTCAATATATTTATTGATTACACATTCAAATGTTTGGATATATTGGATAATAATTTTTAATTTATGTAAACCAACCATTTCTTAAAAAAAATTATTGAATTTATTTAAATGAATGTACCAGAATAATGAAAGATCATAGTGTTGAATTAATGGAGAAAGTATCAAGGTGGTCTCAAGTAGTGAAGAAAAATCGTCTCCGCACTAAAATGGATGACTCCATCCAAGGGAAAGGACCCACAATTAGAAATACATTAAATCCTCACACCTTAGGTTGACTTGGAATACAAGAAGTTTGAAAAAGAATTCCATTCATGACATCTACATAAAACATCCATAGAATTACTTCAAATCCCCTGGAACCTCTAAATGATATATACAATAGTCCATGGGATAGAACTGATACCATACAAATAATTACATAGTTGAGGTGAATCTGTTTCAATAGCTGTAACATGGAAATTATTTGGACCTCCTCCAACAATAATCATCTTTTCTATATTTTTGTATATATGAATAACATTAAGAGGAAAAGTGGAAACATTAGACTACAATGATCCCATCTTGAAGTCCATGCTGGAGCCTAACCCCATGTTATTTACAAAAAAATAAAAAACAAAGAATTATTCCAAAACAATTAAATATTTAACTGAAAACACAACCCAATCCAGTGGGTAAAATTAAACCATGCCTCAGTTTTTTCAACCACATACCGTTTATAACACTATAAAATAATATAATTTCAAAGTTGTTATCCTATACTAAAATATGGGGAATTAATCGAAATTAAAAATTACCATTTGAATGAAATGCTTTTCAATCATAATAATAAATAAAATAATTTCCTAACCATAATTTATAGTGAAGAAAAAATAGAAGACTTCAAAGGGTATTTTCAATTAACTCCCTAACAACTAGATAACATTAGTGAAAATACAAGATTTTAAAAAAACAGAGTGAAACTTTATCATCTTATGATGCATTATCGAGTATATAACATCATCACCACCACCACCCACGATTCGATGCAACCTACATCAATGATCTATGGTTCCATTCTTATTATTATAAAATTAAAATAATATTATGGGGTATTAAAAATTCCTAAAGTTTAAGGGGAGACATCTATTATGGGAAAAAGGTTAATATAGAGAAATATATTTCACCACACCCAAATGGGTGCCATGGAATACTAATAATATGAAATCAATAAATAAATTGTATTTAGAAATGATAAGATGATGATGAATGAGATGTGGAATTAAGATGGATGGAATGTAAATATGAGATAAATGAAAACTATTAATTAATTAAAATAGATTTGACTTATCCTAAATGAAACTAACTATAGAAATGATCCACATGAAATGAAACCATAATATATAGAAGTGAACCATGAGCTCAGAAAATGAAATGAAAATAGTGTGAGGGGAATGTTGTGACACCCCTATGTAACTTATGTATTAAATATTTAAAAAATATATTATTATGAATATATTTATTTAAAATATTGATTTTTGTAATCCTTTTCACTTTCACTTAAATGACACATAGTTTTATATAAACTGTGTCTGTATTTGTGGATATTGTATGGTGTGTCATAGCTTATGTTTTTGGGGATACATGATTTGAATTTTTTTGGGAAACTATGAATATATAAAATTTGATTTAACTTTATAGATGGGGTATTGAAACATGAATTGAAGACATTTTTTGTGAACCATTGGAGGAATCTATGAGTGGTTGAATCATAGTTCTATTGTGAGTTATATTGTTGGTTCAGTATTTGGAAAACTATAAAACTAAATTATGTTTATTTGTGTATTTATTAATGTATAAATTGTGCATTTATTTGAGTTATCATTGGTTTTGTCACAAACCTTCCTAGATACCCATGTTCCCAGATACCCAAACTAGCTTTTACAGAGCCTAATGTGAATACCCAATTCCCATGGGGTGGAGACTAGCACCTAGCATCAGACAACATTAAGAGGTAACGAATTTTCCACATAATTTTGGAGGGTAAAAAATAAATGTTAATATGTCTAATACCCAAAAGAGGAAAAATTATTAGAAAGAGATTTCTATAAGAAAAACCAAAGGATTGCATCATCAAGTACAAAAGATAAAAACAATTATCACAAATTAAACTACGACATCCACTAAAAAAGTCATAGATATCCTATATAAAAAGTCTACAACTACAAATATAGTGACCATAACCAATTCATGTTCCAAGGGATCAGGAATATCCATCACCTCTATGTGGTGAATTCCCCTTTGTCAGACCTAGAATAAGAATGTATGGGGTGTGAGTTAGAAAACCCAGTAGGGTCTCACTATTTGGTCTATAATCAATACTATAACAATTTTCCATTTATTCTACTAGATAAAATAAAATATATCCTATAATTTCATATTCATATTCTTTACCAAAAACATGATTTCATTCAAATAGATATAAGACATATAAAATAATATTTAAATAGTCATAAAGGAGCGTGTTATATAAAACAGTCTTTATGAATTAGTTAACATTAATAAAAAATATTTACCTAATAAATAAAATTTATCATAAAATGAAAATTCCTTGAAAATAAACATGTATGAAGGCCCTATAGAACGTAATTTTAAGATGTAATAGTATTCTCAGACATCTCATAATGGGCTCATCTCATTTTAGGTGTGTGCACACATATACACCCAAATAGTGGAAAACATCATATAGAGTATACACTCCAGTAAGGGAACCCATCAAATGTAGTCATGTCACAATTGTTTTAGTTTTTGTTTATATTTTCAATCCATTGTTATGTAGTCAGGTTCCTTGTATCATGTCCTAGTTTCCTGTATCTACCAAGAAAAACATGTGTATCAAACAATCCATTGAAAAAATTGGCAATCAATCATTTTAAAACATTTTAAAATACAATTCCCTATTTTCATCTTCAAACACGACCTCTCATTTCCAAACCAAATAATTGTTTTTCATCATATCATCAAAATTTCAAATAAAAGTTCAATTTAATCAATTTATTCAATATCAATATCAAATAATTTAATCAAAATTACTCCAAAATAAATCCATTATTTTTTGAAAACTCATCCCACAATTCAATTCCATTAACATGGGTGTTTTAATCAATTTCTATACAAATTTAATATTAAAAATTGAATAATCTAAAATTATTGTTTTAGATTTTTTAAAAACTACAATTAATTATATCAATAATTCTAGTGTATCAATTGTTGGGAAATGAATTATAGAGTGGATTACCGTTAAATGAAATATCTAAATGTTGACACCCACAATGAGATTCACCAACAAAGAATGAAGGAACAAAATTTCTAGAAACATAACGTAGACTATAGAACTATTTAAATTAAGTTTTGAACTATAAATTTCCTAATGATATATTAAAATATAAAGAGGAAAGAATGATTGACCATAAGTAACCACATAATAGAATATTCACAAAACGAAAAAGATGAATGACAACTATAATGAAAATCTAGAGTAGAATTAATGATCTAGAAGGATTAGAGATTTAAAAAACACATAGGGAAGGATTTGGGTTTATATAGGAAAGTTTCAAAGTTGAATGAAATGAAAATAACTCATAAATCAACCTAAAAATAGAAACTTCTAAGAATTACATGGAATGTAATCCCATTACCCATCTTGTAATCCATAATGGATTAAAATGACAGGAAAAGTATCACCTTTGTATTAATTGGAGAATTATACCTTACACAATAGGAATTAGAAGTACAAAATGCATAACATTTAATTCCATATAAATAATCACAAAACATTCCTAGAAACAAAGACATGTTATGTAAACTAAATACACAATGTGTAAAAACCTCGAAGGTAGAAGAGAAATTAAATTTTAATATAAAGACACCACGGATCCTAAAATGTCATCATAATCATGGGGATAACCCTATAAAGACATTATCATATTTAGAACTGGACTCTAAAAAAGTATGTCCTTCCTTAATAATTCTACACATTCACTCAAACATCGAAAAAAACTACACATAAAAAATGGAGTATATAAAAAAGTGTAACAGGATACTACAACCTCCCCCACCATAAAAACTATTTTTCCCTATTAATTATATCATAAAGTTAATATATTCGTTATGTGATTCCACTAATTTTCCATTACGGAATCACTCTCCCATGCCTCTTGAGAATCAGAACCTTGCAACTATAAAACAAAGACTAAAGGTATCATCTTCCCACAAAGTACCTTTATCTTAGAATCAATAATACTGATTGGATGATCAGACATGGATAAATCATACCCAACATGAACATCCTCCCAACTCAAGACATGATATGGATCAAAAAGACACATTCAAAGTTATGATTCATTGAAAAAATAATCTATTAAAGTCAATTGAGGAAGAATTTATAAAATGTAATCCGCATTAACCACATACCAATGAACATAAAAAGGTGTAACAATATGAGGAGAAATATTCCATTTTATCTCATGTTGTTAATGAAAAAATAGAGGTGAAGCCTTCTAAAACTCATTGTCACAAACTGAGAACTCCAATGGCTTCCTATGACAGTCAACATATGATTTATACTAGATATTTGTTATCAATATTCATTGAAAAACCAACTTAATATTTTTTGTAGACTCTTGAAAAAATGGTCCAACCAAAGATGTTTCACAAATCTATGACCAACACAATGAATATTTTCACTACCTAATTCACAATTCCAAAAAAGGACCCATTCAAATTATGGACTAGTAACTATTTATTATAAGAAAACATAACTAATACAAAGTGGTCACCACAAGATCCACCAATGACAAGAATGATAGAAAATTGATTATCCTCATGAATTTGTATAGCTCTCTATTCTGGACATCAATATGTGGATGGAATTTCATACCAAAAAAAACCTGAGATCCCAATGCCTCTTTGGGGACTCTCCAAAAGGATGTCATAAAATATGGATCTATATGAAAGATGATATTAGATGGAACATTGTTCATATGAACGATATTCATGACATAGTAATTTTACACCTAATTAAATTTGGTTATATCATGAATGGGTATAATGTGAGCTGATTTGGTCAACCTATCAGTCACAACCCAAAATGAATTATTCATTAAAGGGGTGTGAGGAATCCCAACAATATATTCCATAGAAATTGTAGACCAATTCAATGTTGACACTCTAAGAGGAAAAAGAAAACGCGAATGTCTTTGTAGATCTTCCATGACCAATTTTCACGTTTAAAAATATGAAAACAAGTTGGAAATGTATTATTGTAACCACGCCAACAATTATATGTAAAATTTCCCTTTTAATTCAATAAAATGAATTATTTTTTAAAATGGATATAGAAAACACATGAACTATATTTGTTTTATTATATTCAATTGGATTTGAATGGCTGTTAAGTATCTTTACCATTGAAACTATATCTATTGAATAGTGATCACATGACTAGTATAAATATAGGGTACTTAAAAAGCATTTAGACATAGAAACAAGAGGTGATGACCACAACTAGTATGATCATTACTTATGAAGACCATTTATCAGAGCTTTCAAGGGAGATATAATTTCTTGCATTTTCCCTAGACCAATCCCAAGTTGAGATCCAACAACATATGAATGAGAAATATTGTTCACGGGATAAGTTCAAGCTCATCGATATCATGGAACAAACCATGTTCACCGAACAACCGCGTGAAATCTGCATCATCACACACCTTAATCATAGGTCTTATTCTTGTTTAATAAAAGGATATGTATCAAGACCCTAGTATTATTATTTTATTGCATTTTTTTGTATGGAATAATTAATATACATTCATTTTATTATTGTTACTTTCTTAGTGATTTTAAAGCAAAAATAATATAATTGGTTAATATTTATATTCTATTAAAAAAAATATTTTGGTGAAATATTGGATTTTTTAAATAAATAATATTTTAACAAATATCATCATTAAATTACATTTATGAAATATAAATTATCATATAATATTTTTGATGCCAAATGTAATGTTTATTAATGTATTAACATAGTTTTCGTCAAAATCCTTGAATTTTTAATCCATGATAGTTTTTATTTTAAAAATAAAAATACAAATATATAGAAAATTATTTAGATAAAATGAATTTTGTTTTATAAATAATATCATTGATATTATCCAACATTTAATTTATCATATTTATCTAGGACATTCTAATTTTCGGGTAAAAATTTAATACGTTATAAATATAATGTGTGTTTTATGACATCATAATGACCAAAAACTTATGAAATAAATAATATAATGGGTATTATCAGCCAAATATATTTTTTACTAATAAAATAATGTGGTTTAAAAATAATTTTATAATTTTTATAAGGCTCTTATGAATCATCCAAAATGTATAATATATTTACTGATGTTTCGCTGTTAGGACCCAAGTATCCCAGAGAGGGTGAGGAGACGGATCACTGATATATTTTTCTATTATTTTTCCCTTTTTGATTTGATAAAAACTTCTCCTTCTATAAAATATTTCATTCCCTATGAAACACTATCAAACACACATCCACCTGAGCACATGATTTACAAGGTTCACTATTCAGCAATAGTAGAAACATCCTTGATATGGTAGACAAATAATCAATTACCACATAATCCACTATAAAAGAATCCTTTCTTGTGTAAAAATATATTATTAAATACCCTTACAATTTTATAGAACTTAGAATACAATCCTCAAGTGTGTCCACCCTCATATCAAAAATAGGGAAAAAATGTTTTAGATCTTCTTAATCAGCTTTCACGGTTTGATCATTCAAAACAATTCTTCTCTTTCCTACATAGAAGCTGGTAAGAACTGCGTTGTACACAACATACTTCTTGTGATGACCTCAAATATTTCACTCAACCTTATAGGTGTCTTTTTTTAATCATTGATTCCTTGTTCTCAATATTTTTCTTTTGTCAGGAAACACCTCTTACGTGCAACTTCAATCTTGAGTGAAATTTTGTGAAACTCTATTTATTTCATACAATCCCCTTAACATAAAATTATATTACACATCAGTGCTATGAATTTATCTAATTTTCATGCTTCTCAAATGATAAGGGGCCACCTCTTATATATAGGCCTCGTTGACCCCCGCATGCAAAAACCTCGACACGTCATGAAAATCCCTGACATGTCACACAAAAACACTCATATGACATCGCATTTGGCGCATAAGTATCATTAATGCAATCCTCATATTTTGATCACTTTTTATCATTTTGTTCACTTTATTACTTTTAAATATTTCTATTTTTTGGCCTTGTATCATGCCTTTCAAGTAACATTCCAAACTCTATTCAATCTTGCATGCAAAAACCAATATTTCCCATGATTATTTACATTTACATATTTTGATGTTTAGATATTTGTACTCCACTTTCATACAACATACCAAGATATATTCAAAATTTAACAAATCACTCATTACCCAAATCAACTTTCTCCATCTCCAATTTTGCATCCCAAAAAATTAGGCAAACACTGGGAAATAGCGCCACCCTAAAATCTCCTTCGGTGAGAACATCAATGATTCATCATTATAATTCTATGTATAAAAAACAACTTTCCTCACGAACCATATCTGACATGATATATAGTATTTTATTGAGAACCTTTATCGTCGTTATATTTTCTATGCATGTCTCCATCTTCTACCTTTCCTTCCAATCAAAACATAATATGACTAGTTTCACCTTAGCTCCCACTTTCCTTCATATGGAGTACATCACAATATCTCCAACTATATGATATTTAGAAAAAAATAATCAATGATTCATATAGTTTTCATGTTTTTTTCAATGTGAATTGATTTCACTACATTGACAACAAAAGGACATTCCATGTGATAGAAAAATTTTCCTACTGCCTTCACTATCCATCTTGGTCCCAACATTTAATGATTTTAAATTCATTTCATGAATAATGTGACACCCTCCACATAAGCAAGGCTAAAATTTTAATATCATTGGTACTTTTCCTTATAAAATAATGAATATAACAGCTATTTTTGGAATACAATGGGAAAAACCATGGTAAAATACCAGCGAATAGTTTTGGTTTTGAATATTTAATTATATAGATTTTAAAACAAATGTTTGTGAAATAATAATGAATTCCCCTCTCATGTCCTATATAAACCCACAAAATATATCACTTATCTTTATAAAAACCCCTTGGATCACATCCCTACTCCTTTCTCCCATATCTATAATCCTCCCAAGGATTTCCAGCTCTCAAGAATCCTCTTTTCAAGCTTTTGAAGTCACACACTCATGTAAGGGTTACTTCCTTTTTCATATTTAATCCAAGTTTCCTTATATTGTTACACCCTTTAATTTTCAATTATATATAATGGGGTATATTTCCTAACCTTCCCCATAATTCAATTATTCTATTTTAAAGATGATAGACACCTTTATCTCTCATTAATCCCCCCATGTACACCATGTTACATTGCAGAAGTTTCATTAGAGCTATTCAATTTCACCTCATTAATCAATTTTCATAATTAAGTTAAACCTTCTATTTACAAATTCCTTATGATGGTTTATATATTTTTATTACCCTATTACTTTACATTTCCTATATATATTATGAGAGAACCCCTTTTCCCTCATCAACCCTTTTAATGAATTCTTTTTGTCATGTTGTTATGTTGCCGAAATCGCACAGCAAATTTTCCATCCAAATAAATATGTATTCAATACCATAACCATTCTCTATAAAGGGTGTCCACTTTTGTTCCCATATATTATTTTCATTTAGTACATAAATATATTTATTCCAAAAAATTTTATCATGATATAAATTATGATGATGAATGAATCCATGTTTTATGAGCTATGTGGCACACTTAATCACGAGAATGATACCAAAGTGATGGGTGCACCAAGAATTATGTACCACTCAAATGCATTGAGTAATGTTTAGTATCATAATATTCTATGTCGGGATAGGGGTTTACCTGATTCCATTATGGGACTTTTTCCACTATGATGTCTTGGCAGTTTGGACATGACCTTAGATGTAGTGTTTTAAGTTGTTTCCACATTTCTGTGTTACGAATATCATTTTATATCATGATTTATGATTCATGTTCAATTATTCCTCATTGATATGACTTTATAAACATGTATTACCATCTTCTTTTTATTCCATGTTTACTACCTAAATGGGATTTATATCCCACCCATTTCTTATGTATTCCGTTAGGTGATCCCCTGTAGTGTTAAGTACGAAGGAATGTTGTGGTCGTGTAAATGATGTTTTCAATAATGATATTGCATTTCAGGGTTTAAATTTGTCATATAATGTTCCATATTTTCCAAAAAAATAAAATTATTGAAATTTTAGGTTTTATTAATTGTAATTTTATGTCATTAAATCACGTACGAATGTAATTAGAATGATAGGGTTTTATACTTATCTCATACCTGGCGACTAGAATCATCACCACATTTCATAAAACATTTTTTTGTGTCATGGTTCATAGAGAATTGTGAATTTTTTCAATCCCCCCATCATAGATTATCTCACCAGTAAATGAAAAACACAATATTTTGGGAAACATACGATACACTCAGAATAAAATGAATATCCTACAATGGAATCCCCACAACATAGAGAGACCATATTCCCATGGAATTCATCCTTAAACAACTTCTATTGAAGAAGCATATCTTGAAGAGGGGAGGTCAACTAAACAGTTTTCAAATCAACATCATCCTATTCAAACCAGACACTCAAATTAAAATATTTAAAAAGTGCCATAATGTTCTACACTTTTGAGGATTCTTTCAATTTATGGGTCAGTAGCTTCCTTATCAAATCATCAGAGTGAATGTTTGAATTTTCTAGGATGTAAAAAATGTTAAAATCAAAATATTTTAGGTAATCCACAAAATTCCCCAGATGGGGGTTATATTATTTTTGAGATAATATATAATGACAGATCTTATGAGCAAAAGATATGGTCAACCATTATCCAAAAAAATTATCCCACCAAATATTAATTTCATGCATCCATCCCATGAGTTCAAGTTCATGGGTGGAATAATTATTCTCATGTGGCCTATGATATCCAGAACCATAGGCTTCCATGTGATCACCCTACATAGGAATACAACGCATACCAATTCTTGTTGCAAAAGAATGTAACTCATATCCATACATGCACTTTGGAATAGTAAAAACGAGTGAAAAAGTAAAAACAACCATTATCTCAAAAAAAGAATGTTGGTATTTATCATCCTAAGTGATCTTCACCCCCTTCCAAGTGAAAGTGGTCATATATTATTCTAGCTTTGTGGAATCCTTTACATATAGTGATAATACTCTAATAAACCAAATATGCTCCAAATCTCAAAAACATACCCTGATTTATCCAATTTCATAACAGCTTTCACCTTCTCTTGATCAAATGAGAAACTATGATATAAAATCATGTCTCCCCAGAACATCACTTCCCGAATCTAGAAATCACATTTTAATATCATAACATAGATTTGATGGATTATTATAACTTCTATAAATACTCTAAGATTATGCACATGATTCACATCATAATGAGAGAAACCCATAACATAATCCATGAATACCACCGTGATCGTATCAAGGTAATCATGGTAGAATATAATCATCAACACAATAAAGACCTCATGATCATATGTTAGGACAAAAAAAACCAAGATATTCTATGTGACAATACCTACTCTTGATGGAAGCATTATAAATTCTAAAACAATTTTAGTCTTAACTTGTAATAACAAGATCAAAGATCAAATTTAGAGAACAATTTAGCCACTTTCAACCACTCAAAATGAGAATCAATGGATGGAATTAGATAAAAAAAATTTCTTATGTCTCATTTTATTTTATAGTAATGAACACAAAGGTGAAGTGTTCCATCATATTCCCTCTCAAAAAAATTGATGCCACCCAAGGTGACTGTAACGACCCAATATTTTTGAGTAGTATATTAACTTACTCTTAATGATTTAATAAGATTATAATGGTTAATGCAGAAAGAGGAGTCGATGGCTTCATCCAGTAGACTCGACCCTTATGAAGCCCACTTATCAGAGCTTTGGAAGGAGGTAGCACTTGTGGGATTCACTTTGGACCAAGCCCAAGTCGAACTCCAGGGTGTCAAGCTTGAACAGAAATGCCTACGGGAGAAGTTCAAGTTAGTAGAGATTACTACTAGGGCAATGTAATCTGAGCCTCCCTCAGATTCTCTCACCATAGCACACCTTACACTTAGGTCTTATACCGGTGTTATAATGGGATATGTGGCGAGACCTTAGCTTCCTTGTGTAATCCTTTCGGGTGAATAAATTGAGATCTCTTCCTTTAGTGATGTTTGTGGAATTTCTTTTGTCCGGATAATTTTAGGATATATTTTATTGATGATTTTTTGGAAAAAAATATATTTTAAAATATTTATGTAAACCATAAATAATTAATGATGTGTAATGATTTTAAAAAAATGGTCTTCTACAAAAGTGTTCAGTAAGGAATATGGAGTCTAATAAGATCAACTTAATTTTTGATGAATAGTATATTATGAATAGTGATTTTACGCTTACGATTAGTAATGTGACCAAATGGATTAGTAATTTCACTCAAAGAATGATTTAAAATAATTTAGACACCTAGATTAAGTAATGTGATTCAATAAAATGTGTAAATAATGGTTTCATAAA
This sequence comes from Viscum album, assembly GCA_963277665.1. Lineage (NCBI taxonomy): Eukaryota > Viridiplantae > Streptophyta > Magnoliopsida > Santalales > Viscaceae > Viscum > Viscum album. The sequence goes on from OY728158.1 coordinate 1,088,321,387, forward strand.
TTATTTGTCAAGTATTAGTTTTTTCAGGTGAATAGTGTTTTTTAATTAAAAATTTAATTAAAAATAATTAAAAAAATATTTTTATAAAAAGGACTTTATTTTTGAACTCAGAGCATCGATATTATGTTAAGGTAATTTTTGGGGATTTTTCTGAAAAAAATGAATTCTCAATGAATAGTGTTTTTATTTAAAAATTAAATTAAAAATATTTAGAAAATTATTTTTATGAAATGGATTTCATTTTTGAAATCAGAGCATTGATATTTGGTTAAGGTGAAATTTTGGGATTATTCTGAGAAAGTTGAATTTTTGGTGAATAGTGAAAATATAGTTTTTAAGTTACAGGTGTTTAATGACATCATTAAATGATGTATTAGGTATATATTCAATATGGTGTAATTATTAATAGTAAGATAAGGTATGAGGTGTCCCATGTGGCCAATACCATTGGCAAATACCATGGGCAAGCCCATGCTTTTGCCAACACCACTAATGAGGTGTCCCTTGGCCATTATTGCCTTGTCCCCTAACTTTTCCTATAAATACCCAACCTTTCCTCCTTTAGTTTTCACTCCCAACACTCCCCCCAACGAAGTTCTGGTCTCCTTACCTCCCAAGTAGTCCTCCCAAGGTTCCCCCAAGCTCTCAAGGTCCAAAACATTGAGTTTCAAGAGTCCCGTTTTAAGGTAAGGGATCCGACCTCTCTATTTCTTTTTATGTAATCTATTTTATGTCATTCATTTTATGCTCCATTTTATTATGTTAGAGGATGTTATTTTATATTCCTCTTACTTCCCTTTCATGTTTATATGATGAGAGATCCCCTCTTACTCTCATCATTTCATTTTATGAAAGTTTATGTGACGCCGTTAGGCTGCCGAATTTTTAAGTGATTCTTTCACCCTTCTCATTTTTCAAGTTCAATTTTCATGTCAAATCTTTCAAATACCTTTTTATTATGTTGGGGTATGATATCTATATCTATCATACTGATATCTTAGGATCATATGATGAGAGACCTTATTTGTTCTGTTAAATTCATTTTTGTTGAAGTTTAAGTGACGTTGTTAGGCTGCCGAATTTTATAAGAGAAATAAAATTTTTCTTCCTTCCATGTTTTTCATTTCAAATGGTATGTCCTTTAAATTGCATCACCATGTCCATATACCCTTCTTATTCCATCCCTATACTGTTTTATGGGTCAATTATGATTGTTCGACCCATGTTCCCTCTCTTTTCAATGTTTTCTAAAACCTTGTAACATAGCCGTTATGCTACAGAATTTTCGTCTCAAAATGCCTCTCTTTTCTCAAAATTATTTTATGTTATGAAGTGAATACTCAAAGCTCTTATTTCTATAGGGGTATTCACATATATATCAAAATGTGCTATTTTAAATTCTTGGATTTACATACATGATACCCGCTTTCCCTTTCCGTGGGTTTAATGTAACGTAAAGATCATGTCATTAAAGCAGTTTTTAAAACGTTATGATTTTGAAATGAAACCCATTTATTTTATGCTATATGGGTTATATAAGAAATTTTTGATGCTGATATATGTGGATCACATGATAATAAAGGAAAATTTAAGGGTGCGCCCAGATGGCGCTCCAATGCATTTGGTAAAGACTTAATCTCTATAGATGACCATTTTAACGACGCCTTGGTGAATAACCTTGGTAATTTTTAACGACACCTTGGGGATGGAACTTGGTGAAACGAAATTATTTTCAATATTAAATGTTGCAGCCACATCTTCAAGTTATGAAAAATGTTATTTTTATTATGATGTATCTCATGATTTCTTTCTCATGCCTTAAAGTTATTTTCTTGTCCTTATTGAAGTATCTCAAGTTCACATGAAAAATGTTTCTCTTGTTTCCCTTACTGGGCCTTCTGCTCACCCTTTCATTTGATGTATGTCCCCAGGTTATGAGATGCAGTAATGAACCTAGGATGAACTAAAGGATAAGCCTTTCATGTGTTTAAGAAGAATGTTTTATGTTTTTTTCATGTATTATGTTCCTTGTTTCCAAGACACTAAACCTTAATGATCCTCAGTTCCGTGTAATGAAATGAAGGTTATGTTATAAAAAGATAGTATGCTATAGTTGGTATCAAAGGATGGTTTAGTTATTTGTGGAAATTAGGATCTAAAAACTTTAGAAAGAACCCTATAGAAAAGTTTAAATATAGGAAATCTTCATGGTATTTTGGTAAGTATTGAGTAAGTGGTTTATCAAAAAAATACTTCCCTGTCTGGATACGAGCAGGTAGAGGTAGTTCTGGCACAGATGTACATAGGGGTAAAACCCAAAAACACCTCTTTGAGCTAGACTCGAATCGGAACTGGTGCACGATAACGGGCCTTGCTGCACTCTTGGTTACGACACTCCCGGGGGATATATTTGGTTAATCACAAGCTTTTTATGAATCATTATGAAGGAATTATAGAAAAGTGTAATTGTCTAAGCATGAAGTCTTAGTTAAAAGATTCATAAATAAAATAAGTTTCTTACTAAGGTTTTATTCTTTTAGAAAATGGCGGGCAATAGGAGGAACTGTGCCGATGGTGACCGCAATGCACCATGTGTTGACGGCCCTCCGATGGAAGCTGGAATGGAAACATTCATGTGAATGATGAACCAACTGACTCAAGTTATGAGTAATAACTTGAATCAAGCTGAGAGGCTGACCTCACCACGAAGGGAACACCACTCTGTTGAGTCCTTCATGCGTCAACGACCTCCAACATTAAGTGGATCTACTGACCCATTGGTTGCAGAACAATGGATAAGATCCATTGAAAAGATCTTTTCTGTACTTCATTGTTCGAAACAAGAAAAATTCACCCTTTCTGTTTACCACCTAGAGGGAGAAGCTGATCAGTGGTGGTCACTGGTCAAAAACCCAAAGCCACGAGGAGAGATGGAAGCTATGGAGTGGGATGAATTTCGGGGAATTTTCTTTAACAAGTATTTCCCTTGTTCCATGAGAACAAGAATAGAGAAAGAGTTTCTCGAGCTGAAGCAGAAGGAGAATGAATCTGTCGGAAGCTATGAGATGAACTTCACAAGGCTTTCCCGTTATACCTCAAGCTTTGTCATGGACCCTAATGGAAAGTTTGATAGATTCTTTGGTGGACTACGACCTCATCTATGGAAGAATCTAGCCAATAGGGACTATGATATCTATGAAGAAATAGTTCGATGTGCTATGAAAGTCCAGTTGGAGTTTGGTGAGAAAGTGGTCTCACAAACCAAATGAAAAGAATAGATCGTTGGAGCCCAGTTTAGGGAATTCTTTTGATCAGGGAAGAGTTGGAAATAAAATGCAACTTACCACATGCAATAAATGTGGGAAGAATCATCTAGGGAACTGCTTGAACGGAAGTTTCAAGTGCTACAAGTGTGGAAGAGGAGGCCATATTGCTCGGAATTGTCATAGTGAGGTGAAGTCTCAGCTTCCTAACACTAAAGACAGAGGAAAGATGGTTCTGGCCCTACCCGAAGTCACATGCTTCAAGTGTGGACAGCTGGGGCACTTTGCTATCCAATGTCCAAATCCGAGGGCGGTGGAGGGGAATCACCATCAACCTCAGCAGAGGCCAAGGGAGAAAGGTCTTGCTTTCTCTATCACAACAACTAAAGTTGAAGTTCCGAATGATGTGGTAGCAGGTACTCTTGTTGTCCTCTCAAAACTAGAAAGTACTTTATTTGATTCTGGTTCTACGCATTCCTTTATTTCCTCCAAGTTTGCAAGGAATATAGAATCAATCCCCGAACTGCTAGAGGTAGAGTTGTCAGTCAAGACTCCAAGTGGGATTATCCTTGCATCATCAGTATTTAGAGACTCTAGTGTTTACTTTGGTGAGAACAATCATTTCGCAAATCTAGTAGTCATTCCCATGATGGAATTCGACATTATACTAGGGTTGGACTGGATCTTAACGTATAATGCTAAGATCAAATGAAGAAGTAAGGAAATCTCAGCAGTCTTGAATGAACGACCTATAGTTATCTTCCGATGAGAGATATCCCGAACTGATCCCTACCTAGAAGCACCTCCTATAGCTATCTTTATGGAGTTAATCGGTAATAATGAAGAAGGAAAAGGGAGCATACAAATAGAATATGTTCCGATTGTTCAGGAATACATGGATGTATTTCCTGAGGAGTTACCTAGACCTCCCCTAGAATGAGAGGTAGAGTTCTCCACTGAACTCATACCGGGGTCTCAACCGTTATCAAAATCTCCATATAGAATGGAAAATGTGGAGCTAAAAGTGTTAAAGAAACAACTCCTAGACTTGTTGGAGAAGGGGTTTATCCGACCGAGTGTGTCTCCTTGTGGAGCACCAGTTCTCTTTGTGAAGAAGAAGGATGGATCAATGCGGCTATGCATTGATTATAGAGAACTGAACGGGATCACAGTGAAGAACAAATATCCTCTTCCAAGAATTGATGATTTATTTGACCAACATTGCGGGGCTCAATTATTCTCTAAGATTGACCTTCGATCTGGTTATCATCAACTAAGGGTGAAGAAGGAAGATATTCCAAAGACTGCCTTCCGATCAAGATATGGGCATTATGAGTTTACTGTTATGCCCTTGGTCTTGACTAATGCTCCTGCTATTTCCATGGATTTGATGAATAGAATTTTTAAGGACTACCTTGATAACTTTGTGGTAGTTTTATTGATAATATTTTGATATATTCAAATAGTAATGAGGAGCATGAAGATCATTTAAGGGTTATATTGAAAACTCTGCGGAAGGAGAGGCTCTCTGAGAAGTTCAGCAAGTGTGAGTTTTGGTTACAACAAGTGTATTTCTTGGGGCACATCGTAACCAATGAAGGAATCTCGGTTGAACCTTCAAAGACAATGATTGTGGAGGAGTGGCCTCAACCCACAACAGTAACTGAGATTCATAGTTTCCTTGGTTTAGCGGGATATTATAAAGGTTTGTGAAAAACTTTTCACGGATTTCTAATCCACTAACCAAGTTGACTCTAAAAGGGGTTAAGTTCATCTAGACAAAGGAATGTGAGGAATGTTTCCAAGAGCTGAAGAAGAGATTGGTTACTGCACCTGTGTTAACACTACCCTCTATCGGAGAAGGATTGGTTATTTTTAGCGATGAATCTTTGAAAGGGCTTGGGTGCGTCCTCATGCAAAATGACAAGGTAATTGCTTACTCATCTCGACAGTTGAAGATTCATGAGAAGAATTATCCTACGCATGATCCAGAGCTGGCGGAAGTTGTTTTTGCACTAAAGATATGGAGGCACAATCGTTATAGGGAGAAATGTGATATATACACTGACCACCAAAGTCGAAATTTATATTTTCACACAGAAATAATTGAAAATGAGACAAAGGAGATGGTTGGAGCTTATTAAAGACTATTATTTTTCAATTCATTATCACCCTGGAAGAGAAAACAAAGTCACAGATGCGTTAAGCAGGAAAGATCCTATTGTTCTGGCAACAATGAGGAACCTAGGAGATCACTTGATTAAAGATCTAGTAAAACTGGACATGGGAATTATAAGGAATGGGACATCATCAACCCTATCCCAAATGATTTCTCAACCTTCATTACTAGAGAAGATCAAGAAGGCTCAAAAAGAAGATCCTTTGTTGCAGTAGTAGTTGGAGGCTGTAAAAGATGGGAAGTTCCCTGATTTCAATATTGATCAAGAGGGTGTATTAAAATTTCGTACAAGACTTTGTGTTCTATTTATTCCAGAGATAAAGATTGAACTGATGGATGAAGCTCATAGCTCTACTTTCTCTATACATCCGGGAAGCACTAAGATGTATAGAGACATTCGTGATCATTATTGGTGGGATAACATGAAGAGGGAGATTGCTGATTACACTACATGGTGCCTGGTGTGTCAGCAAGTAAAGGCAGAACGAAAACTTCCTAAGGGGGTATTACAACCGCTACCCATACCAGTATGGAAGTGGGATAATATCACTATGGACTTTGTAAATTGTCTCCCAAAAACATCCAATGGAAACAATGCGATATGGGTTATTGTGGACCGTCTCACCAAGACAGCACATTTTATCTATATTCTGGATGATTTCTCTCTGGATCAGCTTGCCAATATATACGTGAAGGAAGTGGTAAGGCTGCATGGGGTACCACTATCCATCGTGTATGATCGTGACCCAAGATTCACATAAAAATTCTGGAGAAGTCTTCAATATGCTCTGAATACTGAATTGATTTTTAGTACGACCTATCATCCTCAAACTGATGGCCAATCTGAACGGACTATTCAGACACTCGAAGACATGCTGAGATTATGCACAATGGAATTTAAAGGTGGATGGGATCAACACCTCCAATTAGTTGAGTTCTCTTATAACAATAGCATCAACTTGAGTATTCAGATTGCACCCTATGGAGCTCTGTATGGAAAGCGATGTAGAACTCCCACCAGTTTGGATGAAACCGGTGAGAGAAAGCTTCTTGGGCCTGATCTTGTGCAAGAGATGACAGAACAGGTTCATTCCATCCAACAACACATAAAGGCTGCTCAGAGTCGGCAGAAGAGCTATGCTGACAATTGTCGAAGGGACTTGGAGTTTGATGTTGGTGACAAAGTCTTCCTTCGAATTTCTCCCTGGAAGAGAGTCATGTGGTTTGGGAAGAAAGGGACGATCAGCCCTAGGTACATTGGCCCCTATGAAATCCTTGATCGCATAGGAGCAGTGGCCTATCGTCTATCACTTCCACCGAACCTAGCTCAAGTTCATGATGTCTTCCATGTATCTCTCTTGAGGAAGTACATACCCGACCCTTCGCATGTACTGAACCCAGAGGTGGTACAACTAGAACATGACCTCTCTTATGAGAAGCAGCCAGTGGAGATCTTGGACCGTAGAGACAAGGTCCTACGAAACAAGACTACCCACCTTGTAAAGTGTTGTGTAGGAATCATAAATATGAAGAAGCGACTTGGGAGCCTGAGGAAACAATGAAGCAAAAGTATCCTCACCTTTTCGACTATGCCTCAAGTATAAATTTCAGGGATGAAATTTCTTAAGAGGGGAAGAATGTAATGACACAATATTTTTGAGTAGTATATTAACATACTCATAATGGTTTAATAAGATTTTAATGGTTAATACAGAAAGAGGAGTCGATGGCTTCATCCAGTAGACTCGACACTTATGACGCCCACTTATCAGAGCTTGGGAAGGAGGTAGCATCTGTGGGCTTCACTTTGGACCAAGCCCACGCCGAACTCTAGCGTGTCAAGCTTGAACAGAAACACCTACGGGAGAAGTTCAAGTTAGTAGAGATTACTACTAGGGCAATGTTATCTGAGCCTCCCTCAGATTCTCTCACCATAACACACCTTACACTTAGGTCTTATGTCAGTGTTATAAGGGGCTATGTGACGAGACCCTAACTTCCTTGTGTAATCCGTTCGAGTGAATAAATTGAGATCTCTTCCTTTAGTGATGTTTGTGGAATTTCTTTTGTCCGGATAATTTTAGGATATATTTAATTGATGATTTTTTGAAAAAAAAAAGATATTTTAAAATATTTATATAAACCATAAATAATTAATGATGTGTAATGATTTTCCAAAAATGGTCTTCTATAAAAGTGTTCAGTAAGGAATTTGGAGTCTAATAAGATCAACATAATTTTTGATGAATAGTAAATTATGAATAGTGATTTTACGCTTAATATTAGTAATGTGACCAAATGGATTAGTAATTTCACTCAAAGAAAGTTATAATATAATTTAGACACCTAGATTAAGTAATGTGATTCAATAAAATGGGTAAATAACGATTTCATAAATTATTAGTCAAGTATTAGTTTTTTTGGGTGAATAGTGTTTTTTAATTAAAAACTACATAATTAATAATAAGAAAATTATTTTTATAAAAAGGAATTTATTTTTGAACTCAGAGAATCGATATTATGTTAAGGTAATTTTTGGGGATTTTTCTGAAAAAAATGAATTCTCAATGAATAGTGTTTTTATTTAAAAATTAAATTAAAAATATTTAGAAAATTATTTTTATAAAATGGATTTCATTTTTGAAATCAGAGCATTGATATTTGGTTAAGGAGAAATTTTGGGATTATTCTGAGAAAGTTGAATTTTCGATGAATAGTGAAAATATAGTTTTTAAGTTACGGGTGTTTAATGACATCATTAAATGATGTATTAAGTATATATTAAATATGGTCGAATTATGAATAGTAAGATAAGGTATGAGGTGTCCCAAGTGGCCAACACCATGGGAAAATACCATGGGAATGCCCATGGTTTTGCCAAAACCACTAATGAGGTGTCCCTTGGCCATTAATGCCTTACCCCTTCACTTTCCCTATAAATACCCACCCTTTCCTCCTTTATTTTCACTCCCAACTCTCCCCCAACGAAGTTCTGGTCTCCTTACCTCTGAAGGAGACCTCCCAAGGTGCCCAAAAGCCCTCAAGGTCCAAAACATTGAGTTTCAAGAGTCACGTTTTAAGGTAAGGGATCCGACCTCTCTCTTTCTTTTCATGTAATCTCTTTTATGTCATTCATTTTATTCTCCATGTTATTATGTGAGAGGATGTTATTTTATATTCCTCTTACTGCCCTTTCATGTTTATATGTTGAGAGATCCCCTCTTACTCTCATAATTTCGTTTTATTAAAGTTTAAGTGACGCCGTTAGGCTGCCGAATTTTTAAGTGATTCTTTCACCCTTCTCATTTTCAAGTTCAATTTTCATGTCAAATCTGTCAAGTTCCTTTTTATTATGTTGGGGTATGATCTCTATATCTATCATACTGATCTCTTAGGATCATATGATGAGAGACCCTATTTTATCTGTTAAATTCATTTTTTTTGAAGTTTAAGTGACGTCGTTAGGCTGCCTAATTTTCATAAGAGAAATCAAATTTTGTCTTCCTTCCATGTTATTCATTTCAAATGGTATGTCCTTTAAATTTCATCACCACGTCCATATAACCTTCTATTTCCGTCCCTATTCTATTTTATGGGTCAATTATGATTGTTCGACCCATGTTCCCTCTCTTTTCAAAGTTTTCTAAAACCTTGTAACATAGTCGTTATGCTGCAGAATTTTCGCCTCAAAATGCCTCTCTTTTCTCAAAATTATTTTATGTAATGAAGTGAATACTCAAAGCTCTTATTTCTACAGGGGTATTCACATATATATCAAAATTTTCTATTTTAAATTCTGGTATTTACATACATGATACCCACTTTCCCTTTCAGTGGGTTTAAAGTAACTTAAAGATCATGTGTTTAAAGCAGTTTTTAAAAAGTTATGATTATGAAATAAAACCCATTTATATTATGCTATATGGGTTATTTATGAAATGTTTGATGATGATATATGTGGCTCACATGACAATAAAAGAAAATTTAAATCTGCACCCTGATAGCGCTCCAATGCATTGGGTAAAGACTTAATCTCTAGAGATGACCATTTTAACGACGCCTTGGTGAATAACCTTGGTAATTTTTAACGACACCTTGGGGATGGACCTTGGTGAAACGAAACGATTGTCAATATTAAATGTTTCAGCCACATCTTCATGTTATGAAAAATGTTATCTTTATTATGATGTATCTCATGATTTCTTTCGCATTCTTTAATGTTCTTTTCATGTCCTTATTGAAGTATCTCAATTCACATGAAAAATGTTTCTCTTGTTTCCCTTACTGGGCCATCTGCTCACCCTTTCTTTTGATGTATGTCCCCAGGTTATGAGATGTAGTAATGAACCTAGGATGAACTAAAGGAGAAGCCTTTCAAGTGTTTATGAATAATGTTTTATGTTTTTTTCATGTGTTATGTTCCTTGTTTCCAAGACAATAAACCATAACGATCCTCAGTTCTGTTCAATGAAATGAAAGTTATGTTATAAATAGACGGGATGGTATAGTGACACACTCAAGAAAATGAATACTTTCTCTAATAGACCACCCAACATATTATTCAAATCATTCCTTTTATATGGGGACATATGATAAGAGGGAATACAAGTTAGCTTTGTACGAGGTAAAAAATTAGTAAATATCACTACCACTATTATTAGTGGATTCCTATAGAAATCTGATGGACAAATTTCAAGAATCTTGGTGAAAACTGGAGGGAAACAATCACTCCAAGATTCCCACTCCGTATAAAAAACAAATAACAATATTACTTTCCGTAAATCTCGATAAGATGGTGTGTATTTATGAATCCTAATGTCCCATTTTAACTTAACTATATGGAACACCCAATCAATCATTGTAAATGAGTCCAATTGAAATTAACAACCAATTCAGGCCATATTTTCCATGATCCAATCCATCATGTGAATGAAATCAATATTTTTTATAGAAAAGAACTAGAAAATTATAGTTACACTAATAATAAAATAATGATGACACAAAACGTGGATAATGGAGTCCCTTAAATCTATTCATTCTAAGTGGATATGTAAAATCCATAATACAAGACAAAATCTCTGTAGGAATGATTAGTATGTTAACAATAAGAGTCGATATAAATTAGTGAGATGAACTGGTATAACATAATTATGTCAATAAGGAATAAGCTTTAGTGATGGTACCAATCAATGTCTCTGTCCTTGTATAATCTTCCTCTAGTGGAACTACCACTATGTGAGGAAGCTTAGTTCTATATTACTATGGAAAGGACCCTTTTTTCATGAAAAATAAGTTTTCAATGGATTAATTTTAGAAATATATGACCATGTACCACTACATGGAAAATAAAAGTTATAGGTGAATTTATATTGGAGTCCTAAATTATTTCAATACTGTAGACCATGGGTTCTACAATATAAGCATATATTGAATGGCCATCCTTTCCACACTAGAAGTTGGTCATGGAGCATGTGTTAGGCATTTTTAATTGTCTAGGGGACTCCTGATATCAAGAACCCCCATGAGACTCTTCATGATTTCTATTTCATTTAAAGGTTCTCCTAGATGAATCCTTGTGAGAAAATGGAACATCCATCATCTTTGACAAACCATCCTGATCAATCTCAACCAACAACGCCATTTCCATCACATCAGTACAATAAGAGAGAATGAAGGAGAAAACCTAAGAGAGAATATCATGTCAAGTAAGCATGTAAAATCATCAAGGATTCATCTTATCATTTGATAATATCACAACTAAAAACCACACAATCTATAAAAAGAAGTTTTCATACTCTTTCATGGTCTTATCATCTTGATGGAGTCTAAAAAACTCCATAGCCTTAGGTAGTTCCATAGATTCTAGATTGAAATTCTTAGTGTAAAGAATTATAAATTACTTCCATTGTAAACCTTCATTCTTAGTCCTCATAACCATAAAATCCCACCATCCCCAACTGGGTCCTTCCATCATAAAGGATGAAATATTTACCTTAATCGAGTTAGGAATTTCCAAGAAATCAAATATATTTTCTATATTTCTCAACCAACCATCTGACTATTGAGTATCATTAGATCCTTGGAATGATGGTGTATTCTAGTGAAGATACTCTTGAGCATGATTCTGTGATTCATCGCTTTGAGGTTTCACAAATGGGGCATCAACGGGAATGGTTGTAAGTGCATTTCCCATTTCCTTGAGAACATTCACAACAACCTCATTAATATTCTGGTCCAAGAGAGGATTTACTCACTATGGTTCACCAGAATCATATTCCTGGGGCCTAATCAAATGTATTCTATGAGGAATTAAGAAACAAAACATCACGAAACAACATTGAAGGCCTCATAAATTATAGATAGATCAAAAACTCAAAATATGTATATGAATATCATTTCAATCAAACAATATTTCAATATTTTTATTCAAAATTCCAATTAAAATGTTGGAAAAAACTACAGTCATATAAAAATTTACACAAAGTCTGTTTTCACAAAGACCCATAGTGACTAAAAGAACATTACAATGAGATATGGAAATGAAATTTCTCAAAAATAACTCCCAATTCCCATAAAGACATCCTAAAATGAATACTAACATCAAGAAAAGACTATTAACTACTCTCATTAATTCCACGTTTTCATTAACCATCCCAGATTCCGAATAAACTTGATACATGATCTGGATATGATATATCTTTAATGGAGTTTTGTATCCCCAAGGGTTGGTCCCTAGCACATGGAATCAAAGTACATCAAGATGGAATGAATTTTCCCCGTAATAATGGTATATAAAAGTTGTAAGGGAGTCTTATAAACTCTTAAAAAATGAGATAAGTACTAGATGTAGAAGGTTATAACAACATTGAATATATTACATCATCAAGTAATCAACATAAAAATAAACATCCCAACATAAAATATAATGTTATCTAGAAAAATATCTCAAAAGGAATATTTAACAAGTGGAAAACATCTCCACTAATCACTGTCACCACTCCATGGTCCAAAAAATCATGAACATCCACCCCCTCTAAGGGGAACGTACCATTTTATATGAACTGGCATAAGAAATTATAAAAATTCATGAGGGAAGAGGTAGGCTAGGATATATAAATCCCAGTAGGGTCTCACCAACTGTTCCATAATCAATACCATATCAATTTACCATTTATGATATCAGATAAAATAAAACAATACATGGAATTACATTTTATTATTTTATACCAAAACATTATATCATTCCAAAATAATAGAATATATATACATAATTCAAATATGCTTAAATAAGCATTTATATAAAACATTTTATATAATTTTTTTTGCATGAATATAAAAGTTCATCAAATCAATTACATGTATCGTTATGTCCCATGTCATATTATTGAACCATGTTTGAGAGCCTCATGGTAATTCAATAAATAATATATTAGGATCATCACATATCCCATAATGATCTTAGATCATTCTATTTGTCAAAACAAATATACACCCCAAAAGGGGAACCTGTTATGGGAATTCTATATCCTAATAGGGGAACCCATAACGAGAAATCATGCCACAGTTGTTTTAGATACATTTTTCATCACCAATCCATTGATAGGGAGTTATTCTCCTAGATTCTGTGTCCCTATTACAACTAAATTCACATGATAATATGTGGATCAAATATTCTATCAATCAATCTAGAAATCAATATGTTTAATACAATTTAGTACACCACTTCCAAAATTCAGTTTTCAACATGCATTCTCAATTATAATCCAAATAATAGGTTATAAATGTTTCATTCCATTTCAATTTTTTTTTCAATTCAATCGATTTTCTCCAGATCAACATCAAATAAATTATTCAAAAATAATATAAAAATATAGCCTTCGTTTTTAAAAAACCGACCCCACAATTCAATTCCATTGAAATTGTAGTTTTTCTTAATTTCCATACCCATTCCAAACAAATGATCAAATCATCTAAAATCCATGTTTTTAAATAATTTAAAATCTAATTTTCATTTAATTTATAAATTCATGGGTTCCTTCATGGGGAAATGAATTAGGGAATCACCAACTATTAAATCAAGTACCTAGAAGTCAACACACTCAATGGGAGTCAAAAATGAAAAATAGTGGTATAGATAATCTAAAAACACAATCAATAATGCAGATCTAATAAAAAGAATTTTAGATCCATAAATTTTATGATGATATATCAAAATCTATTGACGACAGATGGAGACACTGTAGGAGAACACATGAGATGAGATTCTCTTACCTGAAAAAACAAAATACAATAACAATGCTAATAAATCACAAAATAAATGATTTAAAAGTATTAAATATCTTTAAAATAACCTACGTAATTTTTGAGGCTGAGATATGAAAGATTCAGGGTTAAATGAAATTAAAATCACTCGTAAAACCTCCAAAAAACCAATACCTGGGACATTCATAAAACATGTTATCTCATTACACAACAAGTATTCCCTAAAGGATGAAAATTCTGAGAAAATTGTCACCTTTTTATTAGTACCCTCTTTTTATTATTACACTTCATAAATTATATGTACATAGTGTGTTGCCTTTTTCACCATGAAAATCACTAAAAAGTTTGTGGTTAATAAATTAACATCATGTAAACAATATTCATGGTGGGTATGTAATGACCCAAATTTCCTGTGGAAATTTTTTTTCTACAACACATGGGAATTTTACAAGTCCGGGAAATCTGACTGCGCATGATTCTAAGGCCCGGTGTGCCCGAAATCCAATTCTGAAATTTTTTTATGGTACGTTTAGTAAACGTATGAGTGAGATTTTTTAACATTGGAACCCATGCTCGGAACTGAAATCTGAGGCAACCGTTTATATCGCAGTTCCTGTATTCACATAAGAAGAAATTCACATCGATGATAGTGAGTGGAGAATAGAAGATTTTTTTGGGTTTTTGAGGAATGTAATAAAATAAAGTGATCTTCACTTAATTTTATTTGAGACGACTTTTGGGAGATTGGTGGTTAAAACCTCCTCATGGATGTTGGAGGTGGGACCACCACACCATAACCTCCAATTAGAGGTTAAGGTGGTGGGTCCCACCCAAAAATAACCTCCTGTGAGAGGTTATGACGTGGGGACCAGATGGGGATTAACCTCCAATTGATGGAAGAAAGTAAAATATCCCAACTCTCCCTCACTAATGAGGGAGAGAATCTTGACCATTACTTTAATTCAATTGTGCCAACACTCCTAATTAATTAGTTCCAACTCTTCACATTAATTAGGTGGATCCAAGTAATTAATTATTTCTTTTTTAATTCATTCCAATCAATTAATAGATACTCTAATATATTATTTGGAACAACTTTGGAATTTGGGAGGATTTTGGGGAAGAGGAGGGATTGGGAGGATGAGAATTCTCCAATCGAAGGACACAGAATGAAGAAAATGTTCTTCTAACCAAGAAATCCGATGATGACCTTTCTTCGACTTCATCTATCGGATCCTACTGATGTGGAGTGTCTTCCACACCTAACGTAACTTGGTATTGGAAGCATCTGGAGGACACATTGAATAATGAACTCCTTCATCTTCTTCCCGCCACTTCAACATTGATGAACGAAAATCAAAGGTATGGGGTTTTATTTGTGAATTATCCATTTTCATTTCTCAGCTTTAGTTTGAAAGGAATTGATACAGATATTCTAAAATAATTGTTTTTCATCCTACTTCATTGATGAACCAATCGATTCCACTCTAAACATGGAGGGTGCAGGCCAAACCAACATGTCCCAACCCCTCCACTGATCTTGTTTATGATGAAGATCGGCATGGCGATGTGGTGACATTACAACGAAGGAGGCAATGAAAAAGGTCGCGCTTCCCGTGGCCTCCGCGAACCACGATGCCCCTGCGGTGCTTGTGTGCACCCAGCCGAACACCACCAGCCCGTGTCGGCATGAGCCTCGCTGAACCAGCTAGCCCGACCACCTCTCGGCCTCATGCCTGTCTGGCTGCGCCCTTCCCGGAAAAATACCGCTGACCCTCCTTCTGGCCTCGGCGTGCGCCTCACGTGTCTCTCCAAACCGGTCTGCCTTCTGGCCTCCCACACACCCCGTGCACCTCCCCGAACCGGCCAAGCCGACGTCTCGACCCCCCCGGCCTCCCTGCCAAGCTGGCGTCCTAGCCCCCTCGCAGCCACCCGGACCAGCCAGTGTCTCATCCCCCTCGCGCCCTCTCGGCCCCCTCGTGATGCCCTGGAATATCCGGCCTAGCCACGCCCTCGGGGCTGAGCCGCATCGCGCCGCACCCTCCCACCGCTTCGGGCCATACCGGCCCCTATACCATTCTGAACCACCCTCATGGCCCACCGGTTCGGGGACCAGCAATCCTGGACGAACCTAACAGGCTAGCCCGCCATTTGTATCGGGCCATACCCAAAAGGTCTGACCAGGTCAACCCAAACCACGTCGGACCAGACCCGAGCCCACTCATGACACCTTTACATTATTTTCACAAATATTTGGAACCATATGACTGTTTGAAAACCCGTCAGTAGAAATTGTATTCATAGAGCACGATGGTCCCTTTGAGTATACCCCAGAAGAGTTCATGTGTAAAATTTTTATACACTCAGGTTGGATCGTGCACGAATCCTACCAGGACCCAAGGAGTAATAGGCTAATAACTCATAGATCTGGAATTCGATAGAGCTACCATCAGTTCGGTTGAGACCTCTATTATGTGACAGACCTTTGAATTACTTCTTCATGGGACTTCATGTTAGTTGGACCATCAACCAGTAGCTTGTGCAGCAGATCTTCTAGGAATGATCCAACAGTTGTGCAGGAACCTAGTAGCTGGTTTAGACCTTAAGACTACTTGAAATTTGACTCGGAGTGATTCTAATAGCCCATCGGGGAGATATATGGTGTCACGACAGACCTGCAGTGGGGAGAACCTTGGTCTCACGATAGACACACGGTACTCGATAGGAGAAGTACCTTAGCAGGCTAGGAGTTGGAGCACCTCTGTGTGAGCACAACAAACCCACAGTGAGGAGTTCCTCTGTGTGAGCATGGAATACCCGTGGTACTCGATAGGAGGAGTGCCTCAACAGTCCAAGGTTAGTGGGAAGTGCTTTTGTGTGTCGCGACAGACCCACTGTACTCATTAGAGGAGTTCCACAGTAGCTGAAGGTTCCGATTGATATTATCCCTTGAATAAAATCCTTGTTGAGATGAGTCAGTAACTGTTGTGTTTACCTCATGATCACAATTGATTACTTCGTAACATAGGTACACATATGGGAATATACCTAAGTGTGTTTATCTGTTGATTTCACACTATTTGGTTTATCCTTGTCGGATTTTTTGAGAACATGAGTGTCTCAATGTCCCTACTGAATGTCATTATACTCACTACTACATGGGCTATGCCCACACCTAGTTGTATTGGGTACAGATGACAGAGATCGCTAACTGAGGATCAGAGTAACAAGATTGTATGGTACCCGTAGGTGGACCTTACGATGAGTCGGTACATGTATGAGACTGACAGACGTGGAGTGCTGAGGAGGATATCTGTACCTACCCTTTAGTTAAGAATCCTTATAGGATGAGCCTCTTGACCTTCTCTTTAATAAGTGAGAGCCTCTTGACCTTCCCATTAATTAAATTGTTCCAACTCCTCTAACTAATTAGTGCCAAACCATCACATTAATTAGGTTGAGCCAAGTAATTAATTCTTTCTTTTTGAATTTTTTACAACGAATTAATAGATACACTAATATATAATTTGGCAGAACATTGGAATTTGGGTGTAAGTTGGTGAAGTGGAGAGCTTGGGAGGATTATAATTCTCCAAATGAAGAATGAAGAACGAATAACACGTTCTTCCAATGAAGAATGACAACAATGATCCTTCTTCGACTTCTTCCCTTGGATCCAACCGACGTGGATCATCATTCACAACCGACACAACATTGGATTCGAAGCATGTTTCTAAGACAATGAACAATGAACTCCTTCGTCTTATTCCCGTGACATCAACGTTGACCATCGACAACCAACTGTAGGGGTTTTTATTTTCGAATTATCCTTTATCTTTTCTCATCGTCAGTTGGAATGGAATCGATATAGAGATTGTAAAATAATTTTTGTTCATCGTAATTCATTGATGAACCAATTGATACCCCCATAAATGCATAGGTTGCTGGCCAAACCAACATGGCCCGACCCCTCCGCCGATCTTGTTTATGATGAACTCTGTCATGGTGATGAGGTGATGGAACAACCACGGTGGAGAGGACAAAGGCCGCACTGCTTGTGGCCTCTGTGAACCGCGCCACCCCCGTGGCGCTATGGTGCACTTGGCCGAACACCACCAGATCACGCCATGCCGAATCGGCCATCCCGACCTCCGCCCATACGCCGGCCCACATGCTCGTACCCTACCCGACCGAATGCTGCCGACCCGCCTTCCGGCCTCTTCCCACACCCCGCGCACCTCCCAGAACTGGTTGACCCGGCATCCCGGCCCCCCTCACTACCACTTGGCAACGCCGGCATCTGGGCCACCCTCGCGGCGCCCTAGACGAACCAGCCCGGCTGCACCCATCGTGCCAAGATGCTCCGGGCCGCACCCTCATGATGCATCGGGATGATCTGACCCCGAGCCAGGGCTGAACCTTCCTCACGGCCTGCTGGGCTAGGCCGAGTAGTCCTGGCCAAACCTAATAGGTTTCCCCCCTCCCCAATGGGCTAGGCCAGACCCAATAGGTCTAACCGGGTGAACCCAGACCGGGTCGGCCCAGACTGGGTTTGGTTGAGTCAGTCCGACCGAGTCGGACCGGACTCAGGCCCACTACTGACCCATTCCTTGGACATATCATTGGCACCAGATGGTCTTTTTAGTAACTGTCAGCAAAGCTGATATTAATGGAGCATGTCGGTTCCTTTGAGTATACCCAACTGGAGTTCGGGTTAATTTTGGGATATGTTCATGATGGATCATGCATGAATCTAACCAAGCCCTAGGGACTAAATGGATTCGAACTCACTGACCGGGCGTCCAATTGACGCACCGTTAGTTGCAGTGATTCCTCTATGATGTGGAAGACCTTGGAGTTACATCTTCATGGGACTTCATGGTAGTTTTAGTGTCAACCATATTCTTGTGGAGCCGATCTACCAGGAACGAGCTGACAATTGTGCGGGAACCTAGTAGCTGGATGAGTCCTGATGACTACTGACAATTTGACTCAGAGTGATTCCACTAGCCTAGCGAGGAGAGAAATGGTGTCATGGTAGACCCACAGTGGGGAGAGCCTTGGTGTCATGGAAGACCCATGATACTCGATAGGAGGAGTACCTCAGAAGGCTACGAGGGGGAGTGCCTCTATGTGAGCACGGCAGACCCACGATGGGGAGCACCTCTATGTGAGCGCGACAGACCCACGGTACTCGACGGGGGGAGTACCTCAACTGTTAATTGTTAGTGGGAAGTGCCCATGTGTGATGCAGTTGGCCCACTGTACTCGATAAACGGGGAGGTATCTAATAGCTGAGGGTTCAGATTGTTATTATCCCATGAATAAAGACATGGTTGAGATGAGTCAGTAACTTTTGTGTTTACCTCATGATTTAAATGGATTACTTGGTAACTTACGTGTATGTATGGGCATATACTTATGTGAGGTTATCTATTGATTTCATATTTTGTGGTTTATCCTAGTTGAATTTTGTGAGTACCTTAGGGTCCTAGGGTCCCTACTAATTATCTTTATACTCACCCTTCCACAGTCTAAGCCTGCACCTCATTATGTTGGTTGCAGACGACAGACAACACTGACTGAGGATCAGAGTAGCTGGACTGGACGGTCCCCGGAGGTGGACCTTACAACGATTTGGTACACAGAGGATACTAATGGATGTGAAGTACTAAGGAGGATATATGTACATACCCTTAAGGTAGGAATCCTTGGAGGACGACCCAGTAGTTGTTAAAACTTTTCTTCATTTTTACTTGTTTTTTAGTTGTACTTGAACTTTCCAGTTGGGCTTCTATTTCATGACCATTTTAATTTTCAGCACTCCTTTGCATACTATTTTTCTTAGTGTTTTACTTCCATATCGTACTATTTTGTGTGTGTTTACTCTTTATAAAGGAAATGCCTTCCTAGTTTTATAGATTTTTGCCTTTGGTGCTAGTTTCCAGCCACTGGCCTATGGAAGGCGGGCTTGGGGTAGACACAGAATGGGCCCCAGGGGACAGGTCGTGATAGGGTAATCGTATAACAAAGATCTAGAATCCCATTTTTTACCTTAATGAAGCAAGGAGCCATGTATTTCCTCTGAACATTGGGGTAACCCCAAAAATAATTTATAAAATTTATATACATACTCTATAATTGTCTCTCCATCAACGAGAACCCCATAAACACACAAAAATAAGGTTGAAAAATGGAAAATGAACAAAGTAATACATGTAAAGTGTAAGAGACTATTACAGGTTGGTAGGATTTGAGTCTTGACTTTGAATTCTAGTTTTATTTATTTTGACGGCTTTTAATGATGATAGATAATACATGAATCACCATTAATTTATATTAGATATTTTAGTTGTTTAATTTTTTTTTATGAAAATAAAATATTAACAAATATATATTGTTAGATTTAATAGTTTGGAGAAATATACGGGGCCCATATGTATATTTATAAAAACCATACATGTGTTATTACCCTATTACTATAAGGTTTACCAAATCATGCAGAGGTTTTTATCCCTTCTAATATTTTTATTATAATTCATTTTATTTTGGATTTAACTAAAAGTTTTTCTTAGTTTATGGATTGTTATAAATGTGGTTTTTGGTATTAATTAATGTGTTTTATATTGTTTCACAAAACATTTCCTTTTATGAGAAAGTGATTTCAAATATTGTTTTTGTTTTGAAACATGCTTTTTGACTTTTGGAATGGAATTTTGACAATAATGGAGTGTGATTTAATGGTTTTAATTTTTCAAATGAATATCATGAATATTTTTGAAATGAAATTGGGGTTTTAAAAGATCATTTTAATTTCCTTTTTTGGAAGATAGAATTTATATTCAGGATCATGTCTTGAAATGTATTTTATTTGGTTTTTCTAATGAAATGGAATGATTGAAAAACACGGATTGAGATTCCCCAAACGCAAACTCCCATATAAACTGATAAAAAACATCATTTAATAAAATTATTTTTAAAAAATTGACACAATATAAGATAATATTGTACATGTATCACATTTTTTTCACAATTTAATAATTACATCTAACAAATAATTTCACAACCCTATGAACTGAGGATTTAATATCTTTTATATTAGATACTTAAAAATTATATTGTGAGATTTTCTATAAACTTTTCTTATACTATATCCCATTATAGACATCTCTTAGGTTACAATCAATTACATAGTGTGGGAACATATAAAAACAAGAAATATGTGGTATCAAATACTCAGTAAGGATAAACGTAAGAGACAATAATTGAAGATCATATTTGAACGTATGGTAAACAAGTGGGTATGAGACCATAATAATTTTCTAGAAAAAATATTTTAGAACATCATACCTATATAAAAATGGATAATATGTAACAAATAATGGTATAATTATCTGAACATAACATAATACTTGATACATCATAATAGGATAACATTTCAAAACATAATATTGTGGCACAAACATAAGCATAAAAAATAATATCCTTTATAAAAGCCCAGTGCTAATACTAGAATACCCAAATACATAGATCTTAGATTATAATTTATAGAATAATTCATCTTAATATATTACAAAAAGTGTCTTTAGATTGAGGAAAATAAATCAATCATGATCCATGAGAGGATTACAGGTGCATAAGAATAGTAAATACGAGTGTGGGAAATATATAATCATTGAAATCATATTTGAAGGATACTCACTAAGACATTCATCACATATATAGATGGGAATATCAATCAATTAATCTTCTTGGTGTTTGACTTACAACCAATGGACAATTCTTGGGGTCGGTCTTACCACTCATTTTCCCATGTGAAGATTGTGAATATAACCTGTAAACCCATGGGATTGGGAAAACATACCACGTATCCCATGGCCTGAGATAACCTCTCATGCACCCTTTAGAAACCGTGAGATATAAACATTAAAAATTAATAATATCTCTATAACATACCAACCCCATCATAAAATAATAAAACATTTATATATATTCCATGATAATATTAAAAAATCAACATTTCATCAAGGATTCATTAACACATGGGAAATAAATAAGTTTATAAAAACTTATTTGAAACATTATCTTCATTTGTAATAAATAGAATGAATGTGTATGGATTCATTAGATCATATCTAATGTGAAAAATAATAAATATAAAATTATTTTGATATAGTTGAATAATATTAATTATAAATATCATATGATATAAATAGAAATAATGTGTATTATATCAGAAGATCATATCCCATGTTTAACATAAATAACTTCAATGGATGTTGAAATAGAATAAGAACAACGTTTTGAAATTATTTGATAATTCAATTAGAAGAACAAAAAGAACTATAACATTTTTGAGATGTGGGAAATCTATAAAAGTTTTATCCAAAAAATAAAATATATTAATCTCCATACAGAATTTTTAAATTTTACCATTTCAAATAAATATGATATTTAAAAATATTAAAATTTATGTTTCCTTTGATTAATTTTTTTAGATGCCATTAAAAAAATATAATAATTATTTTATAATATCACAGGCCTTTATATACCTTTTATATTAAAAATTTAACCTTCTAAAAATATAAATATATTTATGTATCATTTCAAAACAAATTCATAACTGAAAAATTAGAAAATAAATTTAAAACATGGAAATAAATATTCATAATGAAGAATGGTCATAATATAGAATGCATGTTTTCACATGGATAATATTATAGAGGGTTACATTTGTCCAAACAACATGTGTCAAAATCATTATATAATGACTTCCTAATAAAAATAATGAAATTTAATATAGTATAAAAGGAATATAATTATTTATCGATGGATATATGTTACATCATTGATGTAATATAATTAATATATAAATATATGAAGAAAATTACATACCAAAAAGAAGTGATGGGGTGTGTTTCCCTCCAAATAATATCATCAGGTGAATTACATACCAAAAGAAATGAAGTTGAATATGGAAATGTAAAATATCAAAAATAATCATAGGATATGAAAATGTCTGTGGTATTACAGAAAATTTTCAAAACTAATTTTTCATTATTGGAATTTATTCATAATTATCTTTATTTGAATATGATATTTCTGATAAACCATTCTAACTTCGTTACGTTTCAAATAAAAAAATGTAAGGTTTATTAGAAGATGGATTTTTTAATCCATTTATTTTGATGATATATATATATTATAAAGGGATTCATGGTAAATATAAATACAAAAAATATGAATAATGTAGTTTATATGTAATTTGAATCAAATAAATTAAATTTATATGAAAAACCCTTACATATTTTTTCTGACATTTTAAAAAGGCCATTAAACACCTATATGACAAACAGAACCATTCTAGTTACTTATTTCAAAACATTTTCTACATTTACAAAAAAAATTAATCTTCAATTATTATCTCTCACTAGACATGTATCTTTTATATTGTGATCCATACATTTAATAAATAAATACTATATATTTTTAGATTAATATTTAATATATTTGCCTATAATACAAACCAAAGGACCATTGATATTTAATGTCTTTCGAAACAAGATACATAAATATCTAGTACATAAAAAATTTATATCAATTTTTATTATATTTTTCATAACAATAAACAATATTTAATATATCCCACATAATTCATTTCTTCATAACTTGATGAAGAGATAAAAAAATGGTTTTCTTAGATTCATAGAATGTATAAACATATTAGATATAAATCAATTCTTATAATATATAATATCATAATCATTTATTTATAAGTACATGATAAAGACATAAAATAATCAATAATAAATAGTCAAATATCATTATTCCTTAATCATGGTGTGAGGTTTTTTAAAATAAATTATATAATACATAAGAGTGAGAAGTCATCAATAATCTATACTAATCCAAGAAAACATATCATAAAAATAGAAATTAATATTGGGGCTTGAAATAAGAACAAAAACCATTTCCATTGTCAAGTATCACTTCCACAACTATCTTAGTATAACGGATTCACTCCCTATTCCATAATTTACTTAGTTAAGGCACACTCCCAAGACTATCTTATTAGAAAAAGAACATTAATAAACTCTGTTGACACCCCAATACAATTTTTATTATTTGATGATATATCCTTTATTACCCAATTAATTGGAGGGATATATAATTCCAGTCTCACATTTCATGTAATGAAGAGAATAAATATGTGTTTTACAAGATTATAAAACATTCATTATATCATCAAACCACAACCCATGGAAAGGAAATGAGATTTATAAAAAATGAATGATTATAATCATAAAAATATATATAATGAAAAATGTTTTTAAATTTTGTTAATCTCCTCAAAAAATTATAATAAACATCAAATAATGTTCTAATAGAAACAAATACAATTAAAAGATAAGTATAACATTTCTTGATGAAAATACACATTTTATTTGAAATAACATTTTTATAATCTAGGAATTTCCAAAATATTAAAAATTAATTTTTGTTTAAAATGAATCTAGTATACTAATAATAATACATTAATGAAAATTGTATTCATTATGGAGGTATAAATCATTCACCTATTATATTATTAAATATAAATTCAATTCACATTTTTAGTATAAACTCAAATGTAAATTTTTTGAAAATTGACAACATTATTCTATTTAAAACTAGGTAAGAAAAGTAAAATATATTTATGATGAATTTAAATAATAATTATAATATAAAAAATAATTATTGAAAACATTTTAAAGAAAATAGTTTCAAGGAAAAAAATATTAATGACTATAGGGATAAATATAGTCGGGTTTCCTTAAAAACATTATTTTAGTCCCTTGAGTTATTAAAGAGAGGAAATGAATGAAAAAAACATGATCTAATTAAATAAGAATAGGATAATAAATAAATAATACATGGGATTGGTATATAAAATTATTTAATAATAGTAAAATTTAATCGTAAACAATTTTGTTTAAAATAATATTTTAATATAAAACCCTTACCATTGTGGTATCTTTTGAATCATAACCTAAATTAAAGAAAGAACATCGAATGGAACATTAAATATAATGAACATAAGGAAATTCATGATAAAAAAATGAAATGGGGTGTTAGTTATTACTCATAAAACAAGATATGTGTGTAGCCTTAAAAAACATTATCAATGAATCAAAATTTAGATGATGTACCCTTACAAATTTATAAATTTTTTAAAAAATTTCATTAGAAGCATGAAATCATATGGTTCTTTAAATAACTATAATAATCATTTACTTTCATGACATAAAATCTTGTGAAGTATATACACCAATGATATATGAAATTGTATAATAATATTAAAACATTTCGCAATGAAGATAAAATGAGATGAAACCCTAACCCCTAGTATGACTTGCTTCGTAAGAACTATAACAATAAGGAACCGACCTTATTAGATTTCATAATCTTGAATTATAGTCTAGAATTAAATTCCATTAACATTGAGTATCATTTCATGATTATTGTTTTAGACAATTGGGGTATAATAAAAACAAAACATTCCTTATTTACACATCGAGGATACAACAATATCATTATCCATTTCATCCAAAAAAATATAAATTTTCAAATAAAACATATTTTCATTTGACAATTCTTGATAACATTTAATAGTTATTCCTTCTCAAAGTTACACATCATTATAACCTATGAAAATCATTTAAAAACTTGATATAAGAAAAAAAATCTCAATGAGGGATATGAAAAGAATGATATAATACATTAGTTGATGATTACTTGTAAACGTATGAAATCATTTTCAAAATGAGATAATTGTCACCCATATATACATACTTTGTAAAATATGATATTTCCATGAGATTTCCACAAAACATAAATAACATAATTAGAGCCATAATGGAATCATGGGGATTTTTCTTACATAATCATGTAACCCTCTTGGCTACCAGATTATTTGTAACCCTCATGGCTACCTAATAATGTAACCCTCACGGCTTCCTTATTTTGTAACCATCACAGTTACACTTGGAATAACCATACGATTAATCATAAACATGAAAGTACCCAATAGATTGGAGAGATATAAAAATACCAAGATTTATCATTAATAATTCCCAAGAAATATTACCAAATCATACAACATGAATTATTAAATAGCAACATTGCTCATGAATTTTGTAAAACATTATTTTAAAAGAGTATTTCAAAAGAAAAAACCCTAAAAAATATCATATAATTTAAATGAGACATAATAAAGTGGGGGGAATATATAAATAATGTGTAAATAAACATAACTCAACATAATATAAACAAAATTCATCACAAAAACAATTATAAAAAAACACTATTAATGAAGTAGAAGGTTATCCCAAAGAATGGATAGTGGGTTATTAATTCCCTTATCTCAGGTTCGTCTTACTTAAAAATGTGTCTAAAACTTATGTATAATGGTTAAAAGAGGGTTATAAATTATATAAACAAAAAAATTCATCTTTATAACAATTTACATGATCATTTCATAACATCATTTCAACCATTAATTATTAGTATTTTGTTCCATTCATTATTTCAGGTGCGTTCTTTACATGATTTCTATGGACAGGTTGTACTTGAATTTCTTGTCATATGGAAATGAAATTATAGAATTGGAATGAAATGGGTTTCATGTGTTACCATAGTATTAAGTGATTTCATATCTAATTTTTAAATTTTTTTATGAGGATTAATCCTTTGATAAATTATTAGTTATATCCATTTAGATCATTTTGGCAGTTCATTAATAATAACGAACATTTTGCATCATTTACTATTAATATTATGAATAAAAGAAAATTATAGATCATAAGAGTGGTCATATAACACACATAATAATGTTATTCAACCTTTAAAATGGTTTTTCAAATATCATTGATGAAGGAAATTGAAATTGAAAACACAACGTCCATGATTTGGGTAAATCGGCACATTGCGGACAGTGTTGTTATTTTTAGAATATGGGGAAAGGGTAGGAATTAAAATTTTGATGTTTTACTTAAATATTATAACATACATAATATCTTATATACTAGATCTTACATTACCCATATATAAAGGGATGAAAATGGATTATTATAAAATCAAACAATTGAAATTAAATCACATGAAAATAAAAGAGTATTTTTACCTCTTGATTACATCCCCATGAGATGCTCCTTCGGGCCTTTTGTTTTTTCCTTTTAGTGATACCCATTGGATTTGGATGTGGGGAAGAGCCTTGGGAAGTGTATTTGGCATAATACAGACAAGGAACATGGCTTGAGTGGTGTGATAGGAAGTTGACGTTTAGGGTGGTATTTATAGTGGAAGAGAGGAGGGGGTTTACATTATTTTAATAATTATATTAATATTTTTTTCTAGAAATAAATAGTATTTATTCATGTGAAAATAATAATAATTTATTGTGATTTCAATCCACTTTCCATTTACATCATCCATGACCTAATCATGATTCAAAAATTCATTTTTTTAAAATATATTATAAATTACCATATTTCAATATTCATCAAATATTCAAGAATTTCAGAAAAATCCCAAAAAATCAGCCTAACAATTTTTCGAATATTATAATTGAAAAATGACCTCCTTTTTTGAAAATAATTTTGTAAATATGAGAAGTTATTTTTTAAATAAAAATATATTTTATTCCAAAAATTAAAAATTTAAAACTATAAATGATTTCTTATCACTATGATTAATTCATCAAGATATCATTATCTTATGAGCTTAAGTGAATAATATAATAATAATATTTACTAAGGTTCAAATTACTACTCATTAGGGTATTTTACAATTGACTAAAAAAGGTTTATTCTATCAGACACAATATATCATACTGGTCAAAATAGTAGATGGCCATTTTTTTGAAATCAAAATCATAGAAGAAAAAAAGTATGTTTGATGGCTAGTTTATAAATATCCATATGAAAAAATGTTTCATTAATTTCAATTTATTTTAAAAAAATTGTTTGTTACAGTCTCCCAAAAATCTAGAAATTATATCCTCATGATTTGTTTACATTTAACTATTAAACAAACAAGGGTTCATTTCCCTCATAAAAAATTCATATTCACATATTGCATCTTCTAACATGTTGTTTCTACATAAAACCTTTACATGGTGGATTACCTTATTCTTCAATATATTATCTCTAGTATTAAATATCTAAATAGGTTTCTCTTCATAAGAAAGGTTCTCTTCTACGTGACATGTTTATAATCCCATGACTTGAGATGAATCTCACACATACTTCCTCAACATAAAATATGGAAGAACATTTGTTACATGAGAAAAAAGAGGAAAATCTACTCAATAGGAAACTGGTCTAAGTTTCCCCCAGATTTTATAAGGCCCAATGAACTGTTGACTTAGCTTTCCTTTCTTTCCAAAATGAATGACTCTTTTCCATGGTTAGATTATATGAGAAAACATAATCACCTACCTCAAAAGAAAATTTATTCTTCATGTTGTATGTATAACTTTTTTACTGGCTATGTCATATCCTCATGAGTTGCTAGATAATTTTAAAATTATCATCTATTTCATCTACTAATTCAAGTCCAATCATCTACCCTTCCACAGCATCATCCTAAAAAGATGGAGTTTGAAATCACCTCCCATACAATGCCTCAAATGGTGTAATCTGTATACTAGAGGGAAAAATGTTATTATGAAGAAAATAAAATAATGAATGAAGTTGATCCCAACATCCATTGTAGTTCAATGAACTAACTCAAAGCATATCCTCCATTGTCTGAATTAATCGTTCTGAAGACCTATCTGATCAAGGAATAAAATTTGTATTGAAAATTAATTTTGTTCCCTATAAATTCTAATGTCCCTTCCAAAAATTATTTGTAAACCTGGGATCATGGAAATTTAATATGAAAAGAGGTACTCCATGTATCCTGAAAATCTCTATGAGGTACAGTTGATAAAGGTGAAACAAATAAATTGTATCTCAAATAATAGAAAAAAGAGTTGATTTAGTCATCAATCAACAATAACCAAAATTGAATTGTTACCTTGATAATTATTTGATAGATACAAAAATTAAGTCCATGTATATATTTTCCCATTTCCACTCAAGAACCAATAAAGGAAGAAACATCCCCTTTGATAACTTCCACTCCACTTTTACTTATTTTAATGTTTATCATTTCACAAAAACATCTTCAATATCTCTGTTCATTACATCCTATCAATAATTCTCTTGATTGCCATTGTACATCACAATACAACTAGGAGAACAATAAATTGAAAACTATTATCTTTTTACAGTAAATAATTCTTCAATAGTGAATCATAAGGCACATGGAATGATTTTAAATATCATAATACATAGTCTTTGGCAATGTTAAATTTGGGAAACATACCCATTATTAAAAATTCTACCTTTTCATGTAGCTCAAAATCTTCCTTCTGCGCTTCCTTAATTCTGTCTGACAATGATTGATGCCCTGAAACATGATACCAAACAAAGGTATTTCATGCACCAAAAACATCTATATCAAAATTTATCGATTCATTAAACAATGGATCATATTCTAAATGCAATATTGTTAATGATGGATGATGTTCTTGATTCATAGAATTTTGGAATTTATTTTCTTCTCATGGATATTAATTTATTTTGAATTGCTAACCCTTTATCAGTTCAATCCATATCCTCTCCCTCATGAATATTTCATTTTAATTGAATTAATACTTCAAAATATTATTATCATTATATATTTTACATTTGGAACTATATAAGTTATGCCTCTAAATTTCAAAATCAACAACCACTACTAATAATTCTAAATCATGTGTTGGATAATTTTTCTTCATGTGGTATTAGTTTTTTTTAAGCATAAGAAATTACCAAATCATTTTTTTCATAACACAACCATGTTCCTTCAATAAATCATCACTATATACGAAAAAAATAAATATTTATAGAACGCAAATCCAAAATTGGTGCACTCATCAATCTCTTCATCACTTCATAAAAATGTTAACGTTCAAGATAACCAGGAAACATTTTTAAAAAGCCGTTAATAATAACCTTTTAATCCAAGAAAAGTGAGAATTTATGAAACATTTGAAGGTCTTGGACATTCAACAAACACTTTTATTTTTGAACGATCTAATGTTATAATATCATCATTTACAGTGTCTCCAAGAATAGAAATATGTATAAACCAAAACAAAAATTTCTGAATTTCCCATTAAGTTTTTTTCCCTTAATGGTTTAAAAAACAACCCTTAGATGTTTTTCTGGATCCTATGTAGTTTTATATAATACCATAATTTAATGAATAAAAATAGTAAAAACATATTCAAGAACTCAAGAAATATTATAATAAAAATATCAATGAATATAGAAGGTACATTAGTTAACCCAAATGAAATAACAACAATTCATAATGCCCACATCTAGTCCAGAATACAGTCTTTGGGATTTCTTCTTGCATTACTTTTAAATGAAGGTACTCCGACCTCAGGTCAATCATAGAAAAATATTCTTCTCTTTAGAGCTAGTGAAAAAATTCATTGATATGAGTAAAAATATACTTGTTTTTAATAGTTATGTCATTCAAGGCTTTATACTCAATTCAATGTCTCATGGAATAATCTTTTTTAAAAAAACATAATAGGAGAACCTGATGGTTGAAGTCCAAGGATGAATGATTCTTTTATCCAGAAATTTATACAACTGATTCAACATTATTTGATGGCCTGATGTATTATGAGGTAGTGTTAAAGGATCTCACAACACTTATCTACTTATATTCAGGCTTCTTTGCATCATTCATATCTTTCCTAGGATAGACATTTACATCTTGCCCCATCTCAACACCTTTAAAACACCTTATAGTTTTCATACTAGGATTAGTCTTAGGATTGATTTCATTACTATCTATGGACATATGACTAAAATTATTACATCAAAAACACATCCCAGTTTTTAAAAGGATTCCATAGGGTGCTTATTTCCAAAATGTTCACAAACTAGAATCTGAACATTCTAACCATAGGATTTCATTGATTGATTCTTACCCTTTGATTTCCATCTAGACCTATCCTTTTGGTTGTTGTGAAGGTACAAGTGGTCATCAGAAAACTCTATTTCAACACCCATGGCACATCTGAAATGTTTCTCAGAACTATTGAACTCACAAAAATCCAATCCCCTTTGATATCATGTCTTCAGTCTTGAGTAAAAATGGTTGATTTTCCTATCAATATCCTGAATAATTTTTGGAGTGTACCTTTGTAGTCAAGTGAAATTTTTTTCATAGCTATCCACTAAATCATTATCCTATTTCATCATTTCAAGGAATTTCTAATCCATTGTTAGATGAACAATAATAGTAAAATAATTATAATGGAAATTACCTATAAATTCTTCCCACTAAAAGACTTCAATATCTTCTCTTTTTCAGATATTCATGACCATTGACAACCATAGTATATCTTAACCTTAAAAATGTTAAATGGAAAGACTAATGTTTTGAATCTATAAACATATCATAACATTGAATATATTTTCATTGGATTGAATCCATCTCTTAGACGCAAATGGGTCAAAAGATCCACAAATAGTAGGAGGGTGTTGCCTTATAAAATGTTACACTATCACCATGTTTCATTTTTTCCATAGCTTGTTTATCTCTTTCATGGATTCTACCTCCATTTATTACATGTTTCAGATGAGTCATTACTATCACAAACTATTCCATTCCAATCTATTCCATTCTAGGATGCACATTTATTTGGATATCATTCTATTTATGCCTTTCCACTTCATCTTCCATATTTCTTATGCAGAAAACTATTCTGAACAATCATATCTTAGTGAAAGAAACATGGTAATATTTAAATGATTTGATATTTAAAATTAAACATAGAGTAAAAGTAATATATTTTATTATTTCACAGTCATCCTAACCACTAATTTTATCTAATCTATCATCTAATACAACTATAAGGACCTAACCTCATTACATTACATAATCAAGAATTTCATTCAAGAAATAACGTCCATTCTAGTTGAGGATATTTTAAAGTTTTTTTAGATAGTTGGGATATTATACATTCATAAAATTATACATTTATATAGACCGGATACCACAAAATCATTATGCATTTAATCAAGAATATAGAACTTTTCCAATAAAACAAGTTTTTTTTTGAAAAATATTCATAACAATAAACATGAATTCTTTATTTGCCTTACCAATACTTTTAACATCATAAAATAATTTTAAAACATGGGATAAGAACAAATCTTTAATTATAGGATATAAAAATAAAGGAAGACAAAATTATTCCTTTAATAGTTGGAATCATATGAAATCATTTTCAAAAAGACATACATGTCATCCATATATACATACTTTGTGAACATTGAGATTTCCATAAGAATTCCACAAAATATAAAAAATATAAATAGGAACTTAATGTTATATTATGGAATAAATTAAAAAATCTTATAATCCTCTTTGATACCTTCTGAATTTTAACCATCATGGCTACCTTATAATGCAACCCCCACATCTAACTTATAGTTTAACCAACATAGTTACACTTGGAGTAACCATATAGATGACCTACAAATTACAAGAACCCTATGAGTTGGATGGAGATATAGGTCCCAAGCTTCATCATAAAAAATTCCAAAAAACCATGACATATTCATAAAACACCCATAATATCATAAATACATTGATTTTTAATTTTGTAAAACAGAAATTTAAAAGATGACTTTAAAAGAAAACACCATTACAAATATAATATAATTGAATTCAGTCTTAATAGAGTGGATGGAATCTGTATATACACTATAAATACATATACTTCAACATAATATAAAAACATTAATTATAAAAAAATTATAAAACCACATAATTAATTAATTACAAGGTTAACCCAATGAATGGAAATATGGTTAAGAATTCCTTTACCTTTGGTTCATCATACATAAAAAAGGATATAAACCTCTTTAATAATTCTTATAAAAGTGTTATAAATATATTAAAGAATAATATTATGGTTTATAGAACATTATATGATAATTTCATTACATCATTTCAATAAATAATTATTCGTATTTTTTTCCTTCCATTGTTTCGGGTGCATTCTTTACATGATATCCATGGTCAGTTTGTATTTGATAATCATATCATATGGAAATGAAACACAAAAAGTGAAATGAAATGGTATTCATATATTTTTAAAATATTAAATGATTCCATAAATTGTTTTGGTTATGTATAATGAGGATGAATCATTAGAAAAATCTTTAGTGATATCCATTTATATAATTTTGATAGTTCATTAATAATCAAATTTTTTTATCATCATATACAATTAAAATAAAGAATATATGTTAATTAAAAAGATAATAGTGGATATATAAAAATCTTTATAATATGATTCATTCATTAATTTTTTTTCAAATATATTTGAGGGAATTAATGGAAATTGAAAAAAAAAATGTCTATGATTTTGGTATATAAACACATCGCAGAAGGTGTTCTTATTTTCAGAATAGGGGGAAAGGAGAAGAAGTAAATTGATGAATATTTCCACAAGAATGATACTATAAATAATATATATCATTTTAGATATTTCATGAAACATTTATAATGGGAATATAGAATATTATTAGAAAAGAAAATAATTGAAAAGAAATCACATGAAAATGAAAGAGGATTGTTACCTCTTGATATCTTCTCCATGGTATCCTCTTTAAGGCCTTGGGTTTTGGCCTCTTCATGTGACTAGAAGGTCTTGGATGTGGTGATGTTTCATGTGAATATTATGTGTTAGAATATATAAAAGGATCAAGGATTGAGTGGTGTGAGAGGATAAGGGAGGTGAGGGTAGTATTTATAGATAAAGAGATGAGGGGCGTTACATTACTTTAGTCATTAGTTTAATATTTTTTCCCAAGACTATAAATAATACTGACTCATGTGGCCAAAAACACTAATACGTACATGTGATTACGAACTAATGGCCATTTAAATCATCCATGACTAAAATATTATGCATAAAATCATTTATTTAGCATATTTTGCATATTCCTGTATTTCACTATTCACAAATATTCAATAATTTTAGGAAAGTACAAAAAATTCACCCACACCATTTTTCAACATGTATAATTCAAAAATTAACTTAATTTTTAAAAAATAATTTTCTATATATGAAATAGTTAATTTTTAAATAGAATCTTATTTTATTCCAAAAATATCAATTTTGTAAACTATAACTAGTTTTTTATCACCTTGAAAATTAATTAAGAACAAATTATCATAAAACTATAAGATAATAAAATAATAATATGTTTTACTATTCATAAGGGTCATATTAATATTAATATTACTATAAATAAAGGTATTCGATAATTCACAAAAAAAATAGTTTGTTCTATCATACTTCAAATAACATAGTCATCACAACATTAAATGACTGTATTATGAAATTCAAATCACAAAAGCATAAAATTTATGTTTGGTGGCTAGTTTATAATTTTCTACATAAAACAAAATTTCATGGATTTCAATTAATTTCTAAAACATAGGGTATTACCTAAACCCCTTTATATAGAATTAAAATTTGTTTTAATTTCATAAGTGATCCATATTAATACATAAAATATCATATATTATCTATTTATAAAATTTAAACATTAGTTTATTAACCATTCTCAATTAAAGAATACATATAGGGTGTCAACTTCCATATTTTTCAAATATGTTTTAATTTGGTAGATATGTTACTCATATATTGTTTCTGATTTATTTATGTCCATAATGTTAATCACAATTTTATTATCATATATAATCATTATATATATATATTTAATTCCTTGTGTATAAAGTAGTGATGAAAAATGAATTACACCATTATGTCGATTTTGTAGTCCATATGTACTTAGGAGTGATGTTTCCATTTTTAATTGATGGAGTAAAAGAAACGTACATATTAATAATAATTTAAATATTAATTATTATTGCATTCCACTACTATATTAATATTGAATATATCATAAAATATATATATGAATTATTGTTGTTGGAATTGAATTCTATCACTATGTGGATGTGGTAGTCCAGACATACGATCAAGTGAAACTTTTATTTCACATTTGATTGAAAAGAGATGTTAAATGGTTGTAAAATCATCATAATATCATTTTATTATATTCATTATATGGGATTTATCATAATTTAATGGATACTACATGTTTATACTGAAGATAAGAAGAAATAAAATTTAATGAGCTTCATTAATATCTATCCTAATTTTTTGAGAGACCTCATTTTGCAAACTCCTTTAGACTTTAAGGATTTGTCATTATAGAAGAAATGAAAATCCATTATGAAATAAATTAATATATTTAGTTTTTGGATCAATTTTTTGAGATATGGGGATAAAATAGTGTCAATCATGGAGAAAAATAGGTTCCCTTTATATGTGAGTGGAGACATAGACATATAATTTCATGAATGGTTTCGATGATTTAAGGTTAATTCAAATGGAAAATGGGTCTGAATGTTAGATGGTTTGAAATAAGAATGATATAATATTTAAATATGTTCATTAAACTATAATTTCATAGGTTTTTGTGGTAATACTACCTTTATCACATGGTTTAACCCCCGGTAAACCTGGTTTAACCTAAATCGTGGTAAAAAAATTAATATTGTTAATAATGATTTGGAATAAATTTTTTTGAAAGACTTAAATTATATTAATTATTATGATTCTGAATATTAATTCTATTTTACACGATTCATATTATATAATTGCTAAATGTTATTTATAATTAAGCACCCACACCGCAACAAAATATCTGTTTTTAAAATATGAATATTTTCACGTAAAAAATAAATTACATCCATTCCATACCTTGGAAAAACAATAAAATGAATGTTAAAATAAAATTTTTAATATATATTCTATATATTTTAATAAAACATTTCACAATTATATATTAAATTAAACTACTAAGATAAAAAATATTAAAATAAAGAAACAGCGTTTATAAAAATGAGTTCTTAAGCCCAAAAATTAAATTATTCAAAAATTATTTATAATGATGATTCCAATGTAATTAATTTCATTATTTCAAATTAAGGAATATATTTTTTAATTTAATATCATATTAAAAAATTATTGAAAATTTAATTCAAAATAAATTTTATCTTTATCTACAAAATGTGTATTTTCACTATTTAGAAAACAAATCCTTGATGAGGAATCCTAATAAATCACTGAAAGATAATATTGAAATGATTATTTTAAAAAAATATATAAATATAATAAAATAAAATTTCTAAAAATTGTAGAATTCAATTTTAAATTTTTAAGGAAAAATATGACAAAACCCACTTTTATGAAAACATATTTTTGAACTATATAATGACTTTTTGAGAATTGAGTACTTATACATTATGTATTGTTTGATAAATTTGATATACTGAAAAACCTTATACATATTTTCCATAATTTCATTAGTAATAATCATGGCCACCAATTTAATTTCCAGTTTGTAATGGTTTACTAAATAAAAATATACACAGACTCATAGTTTCAGGTAATGAAATATATCAAATAGATTAGGATTCATTTAAAAGAAAATAAATATAAAATATTAGTATTTTACAAGTTACATAATGATTATTTTTATCAACAAGTGTTTGTAATTCTGATTTCGTCACACATGTTATGTAATACTCATGTTGAGCCCCATTCATTGTAAACAAGTTCATCATTCCTAGATTATTAATGATATTTAAATAATTATTTATAAATTATTTATTCATATAAATTATATTATTATGAAAATTATGGGCATGGTTAATGAGAATGGGATAAATGAGGAACATGTTTCTGGTAATTTACTGATATTAAGGGATTACATTAAAGTGATTGTTAATTTTTGTGTAATTTATTTAGAACCATATTCCAAAGATATATTACTTATTAATACATCATATTTTGAAATATATATATTTTAAAACCACCCATATAGGGTTGTTCCACCTCTGATGTGGCACGTTTCCGAGTGATGGTGAAATGGGCTGGTGAGGATCATCACCCATCTCTTCTTTCAGAGCCATTTTCCTCTTAGGTTCCCCATTTATTTTGTTTTGACCCATTCAACATCATTATCTTTTAATGAAGGTAGGATTAACCATGAGGAGACTAGGAAATTTCCTCTATCACATTACTAAGGATGTTCTATAGTTAGATGATCCCAGCAGGCGGTTGAAAGGGTTCAAGGACTTGTGAAATTGGTCCTCCTCATATATAACTTCCATGGATAGCCTCCAATGGGTTTATTCATGGAGCAAGAAATTCCCAACTACCTGAGTATCCATGATTCATGAAACGTTTTTCCAAAGGTAGGCGCTCCTTGATTGATGATTCATCCAACAACACTTAAGGACTCTATTGGTCGAGAGGTTGCGAGGTCAGGCTCACTACACCCTTCTAGGGGAGGATTGTTTCATGTTCCAAGAATCTATTATAGAATTAAGTCATTTTTATATGTTCTTAAATCCATGGTTCTCCCCTAGGAGTGTTACAACAGGCTACACTTGGTTTACAATATCTTATTAGGCATACATATATGTGCTCTAGAGTTTATCGTCATCCAAGGGGGATATAATGTGACTTAATGTTGAGATTTTCCCAATAAGATATAGTTTATACATATCCTGAGTAGAAGAATCATAACCCTTGTAATTCAGATTTATTCGGGCGTGCACATAGATGTTTCCCATTTTAGGGGGGCATGATTGGGTTGTCCATTTATGGGAGGGAACCCTTTTGAGATCGGGCATTCATGAAGGCATCCTATGTATCATGATTTGGACAAGAATCCGAGTTATCATAGTACAGATTTGTGTGGGTGTGGTAATCTCCACAAACCACTATTCCCATGTGATCCACGATCTGTGTGAGAAATAAGAGGATGCAAGAGATCTAACCAACCACATGATTCCTCTCCTGTTGGTGAGAAAGGGAGAGCCCATGACAGAAGAGGTCAGGGAAACTGTGGGTATGGGCACAGAGCAATGAACCTTTCAATGTGAAACGACATTAAAGGTCTTGCAGCTTGACCTTGGCAGATTGTAGAATTACCTCAGTGGGAGGGCCCTAGAATATAGTATGGGAAGGGGAGGAGTTTCATCCTATTTGGAAGGGGAAGAAATATAATTTCTTCAACTGATCTCTATTCGTAATTGAATTGAAAATCATACGACCATCCTATATCCCTAGTATGGGGAGGTTCACATCGGCATCCCACAGTTGAACTCTAGGTTACAATTGGAATGTAGACCCAAAGGCATTCTAAAAGCTCTATCCATTGTGGGGGAGCCTTCGTAGATCTACTTACCATGGGTTTGTATAATCAAAGGGGCATGTTGATGCAGCTGATTGTCTGATTATATGGGTTTGGGGACATTGGAGGAGGCTTTGGCCTGATACCATAGGACTGGTTCGCAGAGGGGCCATGGAGGATTGGACAGTAGTAGAGAGGTGAGTTTGGAACCGGATGAAACAATACCTGAACATACCACATTAAACGTATGGTTTTATTACGTGGGATGGGGGAGGCTCTGCATACTATAGTGGTATGCAGGATGATGGGTCATCCATGTACTGATGTAGTACATGGGGATATGTATTTTCCACCATGTATCATAGTGGTACATCGCTCATCATGATGATTTTAGTTCCATCCACGTACTAATGCAATACACGGTGCTGGGTTCAGTCCGCGTAGTAGTGCACTACATGGAGCACTATTTGAAGGAGGGTCCAAGCGATTATCGTTTGTGGGGAGTTCATGTATTTGAAATATATGGTTTTTGGTTCACCATTTAGTCTCTCAGTTCTATTTTTATTATTAAGTTCCCATGTTCTATGGTTCACAGATAGATATACCTATGGGTAGGGTGGATCATGATTCGGGCATTGTCAATGAATCAAGACTAAATACAGAATCTACATCGAACTATTTCTTCCCAGCTCTGAGTCCCTATCATGATATCATCGTTTGTCTCCTCCCCCTCCCGTTCTCTATTTTATCCTCATTTTATTGAGAATTAGGGAAACTATGTATATTGGTCCGGCATCACGATTTCAAGAGTCCCATGAAGCAATATACCATCCTGTAGAAGACTCAGTAAACTGGGGTTTTCGAAATCTATGGTTCACAATTGTGGTTTGTGGAACCCTCCTAATTTTCGTTGTCTGTTAACTACTGATTTCACATAGTGGTACTCGGATGGACATCGTTTAATTGATTCCTTTGGAGAATTGGTTCACTGTTAGTTGGGTTTGGTGACCATCGATATGTCAGCCAACCATTCGTAGATCATTCTATGTACCTGGTGGTTCACGATCGAGGTGATCTGTAAACCATTCCCTATGATGTTATGCATTCCACATTAATTTCATTGAAAACCTTAATTCCTTCATGTTTTTTTAAAATTTTCAACTCAACATGAGTCCATTAACCATGATAGACTTGTAGAAGTACCTGCTTCTTTCTGAAATGTGACTGTGAGGGTATTTTCTTCCTTTGGATGAATTATCAAGACCTTACAAATGCCCCCATAAAAATGAGGATAGTTCGAAACAAAAAGGGGACTATTTAGATGTAGAAGTTTTTATAAACTGTAATGGTTTGTGGCAGAACTTATGGGCCCGGTAAGAGTGTATTGCACTTATATAGAGGGGCCGATGTCATTTGTCTTTTACCGTTTCTAAAAAAAAGTGATATCAGCTTCCCTAGCTTCATCTTCTCTCATGTATTATGCTCCTTACGAAAATCCCATTCGTGAACAACCAAATAAGTTCCACAATCCCAAATTTATTCCATTTCTCTACCCATGTAAAATATATTGGTTTTATTTAATAGAATTGTGTAACATTAAAATTAATATTCAGATTCCATGTAAGAGGATTCTACGCGGCTTTTGTGACTCCATACCAAACATGGATTGGAAAACCAGACATTAATAAATAATAATCCAAATGTAAACATTAATATGCGTCTTATGAACATGAACTTATGTGAGGTCTAGTTTCGGGGTATCCACCTTCTGCGATCCTTTCTTTTTAGTGGCCTATCAATCCATGGTCCAATGCCTCTCAGAATGTTCATGTACCATGGTTTTACATGGTGATTTATATATGTGTACCATAGATATTGGAAAAGATTCATCTACATATCATGCAGTATATGGAATATAACTACCTCATACCATTACAAAAATAGTATGCGGAGGCTTATGTAGACATGTTTTAAGACCTTTAGTAATTTTTTCATATTCTTTATATGCAAATTTTAATTCGACTGAATTTTTATCTACTTCGGGGTCTTCTATTGAAGGGTACAATGGCTTCTTCACAGGCTATGATAAAATAGTGGAAGATAAGGGAAACCATGGTGGGGAATATGAAAGATTGTCTCTCAGCCCATATCATTTCTCATGACATCATTTTACTGGAATTCTTTAGGTCGTAGCTCTTAGCTTATCTAATATCTGTACAGTTTACACATTACGACTTTGGTCCCCCTGACAACATTCCTCTACTATTGGTTAACGCTGATACCCCATTCATCCTCTTAGAGGAACATCGAGGACATGAACGTGCCAAAATTTCCCCATTAAGAAGAAGTTATCACCACCCTTATTATGTAGAACGTCTTCATAATAAGTGGCTTGGCATGGAATCTTGAAAACCATGGGTGTCACGATACATTCCCAATACTAGATGCTAGAGAGTACCCAACCATTATCAGCATATCCCAAGAAAATCCGAATAGTGAGGGGAGCACCAAGTGGGATCTATGGGCCGCAATATGTTTATATGATGAATGAGCCTTGGAATTCGTGGTACATCCGACCTATTTGGAGTTCCCCAACCAGTTGGAGGTAGTGGTTTGTACGAGGAAGCCTAGATTTATCAGTTTTCAGTCTTCTCCCCGTGATAAATTCTTCCAATGTTTCTGATTCACTGGAGTTCAACCACCAAAACCATCCACTTATTTTATGGTGAGGTGGGGATCAACCTATGGGATATCCACCAATTAGGAGGAATCCCAAGGAATACACTACATTGATTGACACAGAACACATGTCCCATTTGAGAAGGATTTTATTAGTCAAGGTAGATTAATTACATGATCATCCCTACGAGGCTCACTTTTATTCCATTTGAGGTGTGGATAGGGTTATTCTTGCAGGCGCACTGACCAAAGACAATGGATCACCACAGTTGATGCCATACAACCCATCAGTCTCACTAAAATTAAAGGCCATATTGCGCTACCCTTGAATAGGGATGGTATTATACATTGGTATATGATATTTAACTAGATGTATCACATGAGATTAGGTTAGCAGGTTTCTTTTCCATGTTTTTGGGGTGTTGAATTTTCCAATCATGTGAAGTAAATACTGGGGTTCGGTCATGTACTTTAATTATGGTGACTACACTGAGAGAGGTTCATCCCATTAATTTGTCCCTTCCTACTCTCGCCCAACATTATGTGTTTTGGGAAAAATATAGGAAGGTAGGCTCGTACATCATCTCAGCACACCATTTTAATTTATGTATGGTTGTGTGGAAAAACACTTCCCCTATAATTAATTCCTGCATACTAAAAGGTTCATCATTATAACATTCAACCCTCAATTCTTAATGTTTTCATTTTTCATAATAAAACTCTATGCGATATTGATGTGGTTGGGCTATTTAATGACCCTTATCATTTCTTGTCTGCACCACATCCTACCCCTCATGTATCATTGAGAGGAGAAAGGAATGGTTCTTTGGAGGAATGATCTAACCTCATCACACTTCAGGACGAGATGCTCACTTATCATATAGATCGAGTGGTCATTTGTGATCCATACCTCCCATACCAATTTCCTAGGCAATTTGGATGCCTTAAATAGACGATGCTACTTCTGGTTATTCATTTAAAGGGAGATTCTCATCCCATAGTTATTCACCTATTACGGATCATGATGATGTATAATGGTTATGATATGAATGTTATCATTCCTAACACAACGAGATCCCCCTTTTTGTCGGTAGAGTATTCCCAACTGTGGATGTACTCTTACCCCAATGGGTTGCTGAGAAAACTAGTTCGGTGGGTGCAGAAACCATTAACAATTTTTTCCCATCCTGGCTCCAATGACTATGCCACACATTTTCCCTTCTATAAAGAGTATAATAGCCACTCCTTCTACTCATGTCCAGGAAAGAGCTACGATGGATACACCACTTGTTCCTACCATTATGGTAAGAAGACACTCAGTTCATATTCTGAATCATCTAGGAGGGGCTCATTTTGTAAACCTTTCTCAGTGTGGTAGGGATTCAGACTACTCCCCTTAGGTAGATACATCCCAAAATCTTAATGAGGCTGGCACCTGTATTGGATCACTACTCACCTTAGAAATTGTAGCCAGTCATCCACATTTGTCCCCCAATGATGAACCATCGGAGGGAAAAGAGAGTCTCCCTTCTTGGGTGACCTATCGTAGGTCCCTTAAAACTTTTGTGGTGACATTTCATGATTATCGACACAT
The DNA here is from genome assembly GCA_963277665.1 of Viscum album. Lineage (NCBI taxonomy): Eukaryota > Viridiplantae > Streptophyta > Magnoliopsida > Santalales > Viscaceae > Viscum > Viscum album. The sequence continues at coordinate 1,088,363,747 of OY728158.1, forward strand.
TGTGGAAGAGGATAAAAAAGGCACTGTTGTTGTGGGGAGGCACCATGCATTGAAAATGAAATCATGGAGCTAACTATGCACTCTTTCCATGGAGACATTGATGGAAAATGTTTAGGATGAGACTAACTAAATTTCCAATGATTATTCACCGAACTGGGTTCTGACGGATTTTATTATCAACACCTACATCTCATTTCCTATGAAATAATCATAGCCAATGAAAAACTTTCCACTTGTGAGGACAAGCTGGCCGAATTAAATTTCGCTCATCACCAGGTGGAAACATTCCGATATGTTTTTGAAGAATTAGATTTTCTAACAGCCTAGGAGTATAAGGCTCATGATTTTGTTGACACCCTAGAAGGAGAGTTGTGGAAGTGAGAGGCCTGTGCAGTAATGTTGAGGGATCAACTATCCTCTTCTTGTGCCAACAATGTATCCATCCAATAGAAAGGGAGGGACCTTAAATTCTTCCAAGAGTGGGTGCGCAGACTGTCATGGCCGAAACAGAGGACAGAGATTATTTGGAGAAAACTATTGACAGACCGTGGAAATCACTTTCCATTATTATAGAGAGGGGGAACTGATCCCCATTGTATATTTTCCCTATATTGTGAGATGTAATTGTTTTTTAAACATCGTAGAGGCTTAAACTAGGGATGCTCCTCCATTTTTGTTGATATCAATGAAATTGATTTACCATTAAATATTTTTTATTTTCCTTTTCATGTGATGAAAATTGGTAATGATCATATAAAAATCATTTCAACGTGGTATTAATTTTAAAACTGTGATTTGAAACCAATAAAATAGTGTAATCAAATTGTGCTCTTATTGTTTTCTGAGTCATAGGACTCAGTGATCTCCACTATTACTGAGGTTTTTGGAAACACCTCATAAAAAGTTATGTCTTTTTTCATTATTACAATAATTTTTGCCTAAGCATCCTTGGAAATGGATTATTGGGCACAGAATAACTGTTTCATAGGCCACCTTTTTTGGGTTTTCAACCTAAAATTCTTTAAACCGTTTTTTGATGGCTCAATTTTTCTTCAACGAACCGATAATTGACTTTTAACCATAGGTGTCTTCTGTGGATTTTTCATCTGGAAAGTATGGGATCTTTTTTGCTGGAAGTTCACAGTCTTACTAGTCAAACATATTACAGATGTTTTAGATCAAACACCTTTGACTAAACTTAATGGGGAAAGGGCCCCAATTTGGGATTGTCATCCATGATTATTATAATATCCATAAAACATGGATTAGGGATTTTTTGACCCTTGATTTTCAAATTAAAGACCTTCATAAGTCCAAAATCCATTTTATGAATACAAATGTAGAAAAGGAATCTCAAGGGGATTAATTTTACTTTTATTGATAGCCATTTTGTGTGAAACATATGCAAAGCCACATGGGCATGATGGTCATAGTCAAACAAAGGTGTCTGCAGGAAAATAGCCTTCCATTTCTGATGGCCTTGAAGGGTTGTGTAAAAATTTGAATTTATTTTGATATTGGGATCCACAATGGGTGGTTGGCCTGAGGAATAGAGTCTGAAAACACTAGGGAAATTCATATTGGCTATGAGTGGGAAACTGTTCCCGCACGGTTCTTAATCACATAAAGAAGAACTGGGGAATAATCAGTTCATTTCATTGTCTTTTTGTGTCAAGGGAATTTGGAAAGATGAAGGTATGTAAGTCATTATCTATATGTTTTCGAAATCTGGGGGTGTGACACAACATGATTGTCAATTGAGCATACCAAAGCTAGAAAGGACTCTCTTGAGTATGAATTTTCCGTTAATTAACTGTAGATTCTGTGGCCAACATATGTATAGCCTTTGGGGAATGATGTTAATAGTCAAAAAATGGTTTTTTCATGACACTAGAATTCAGTCTTTGATGGATATGAATGATTATATAGATTGGGAACTTTCTGAATATGATATGTGACCTTCGACAAGGTATGGAACTGAACAAGAAAATGGACATTTTAGCTGAACATCTCCTGGAAATGAGTGGGGGAATTCTTCTTTTGTATGCAGATCAACATTACGCATAAGGATGGGGTATCTTCAGAAACCTCAAAATGGACCATATATGAATTAGTCCTGCATGTTCTGATTTTTCTACGATGTGTATAGGTAGAAAAAAGTAAACTATGACATTGAGGGCCCTTGAATTAGGAGGTATAGAATGTGTCTTGGAATTTATTGGGCGTAAAAAGATATTAGAGGAGTCTCATTGGGATGAATTTTAATTTGATTTATAGAAATTTTTTTGGGAAACACTTTCAGAGCCTCAGGTGCATGATCTGAATAGTCACGAAATGGTGTTTGTATGACATTTTCCTTCCATTGCAGATGTCCATGGAGGGTTCTGTTGAATAAATATTACTCATAGTACAAAGTTTTGGGCATGGTAGAAGTGCATCTATATAAATTGGGGAAATTTGGTGTAATTGGCCAATATTTTTCAATGGAAATTCTCTTCTTATAATTATGTCATAAAATTACATGAAAACACAACATAATTACCTACTAAGTGATAAGTGACTTTTAAATAAAATTTCACCACTCCTACGTTTGGAATTTTGAAAATCTGACATCCATTGTTGTGTTCAAAATAATTTTTGGAGTCTAAGGAAACAAAAATAATAATTATTGAATAGTAACGTACCTTAGGAATACTAACATACACTTTTTAAAAGTAATATAACCCTTATGAATATTAAATCATCCCACATAAGAGAAAATTTACCTATGATTAATAAAATAAAATTTTGATGTCTTAGAAAGTGAAAATTTGACCATAGTAAACGTTTTGATATTTTGTAAGTCCTGAATAATTAATTATAATTAATTTATGAATTTAAAAAATTATTTATTTCCATAAAATATATTCATAAATTATTGAATAAATGTATTATAGTTTTTATGTAATTTAATAAGACCCTACGTAATTTTTGAAATCACTATAAAATCAGTTTTAATCATAAAAATCTTTTTTAAGAAAATTATGATTTTAATTAAATATTAAATTAATAATATATAGAAAATTATTTTTGAAAAATATATTTCCTTTTTGGATTCTACACGTCGAAAAATGGTTGGGATAAATTTTTGGGATTTTTCTGAGATACTTGAATTTTTAATGAATAGTGAAATACTGTAATTTACAAAATAAGCTAAATAAGATAATTATAGGGTCATGTGTGATGTTCTGATGATGTAATCCCACTTGTATCGGGATTACATTATAAATTTACAATTCTTGGTCCTTCAATACTCTCTATTACTTGTTTTTTGGGGAAATAATAAACTAATGAATTTTATATTAAGGTAACCCTTCTCACCTCCACTATAAAAGCCACCCTTCACACCCTTATTTCCTCACACCTCTCAAGATCCAAGACTTATATAAAATCTACCCAAAAACCTTACCTATCCCCTCCCCCACGTCCAAGTTCTGATGGTCTCATCAAAAGACCTTGATGAGGCCCTTAAGGAGGTTCTCAATAGTAGGATTCAAGAGGTAATTTCCCTCCCTCTTCTCCTATAATTTCCATTCATGTTCAAGTTCATTTTATGATCTATCCCCACCTATCTTCACCAAAATTGTATTTTAACAACAGTATATTCATATAATGTAATTTTATTATTATAATGGGATATTATATCATCCAACCACTTTTCCATCATCCTTTTATGTTATTAAATAGAACGTTGTTCGTGAGGTGTTAATTTATCACCTTCAAGAACGACATACTTTATTATTATATTTCTACCTTCAGATCTGGTCATGAAACCTTTTTTATGGTTGAACCCGAATATTTTATGTGTATTATGTTCTATTTATAGTTATTTTAATAACATATTGACATATTACTAAGTGATAAGTTAAAACAAGTTTGTTGTGATCCAAAAACCGCACAAATTGACCCAAATATCCATCATTTAACTCATATCAAATGATTAATCCAAATTTATCTAATATAATTAATTATAAAATAATTCAAGCTCATGTAATATAATTAATTACAAGTAATATAATTTCTGTATGTTTACTCATTTTCTACCCAATCTTCTATTTAAGAATACAAGTGAACCACCCAAGGAAAACCATAAAAACGAACAACCCTGAAAAATGTTTTTAAACTCTATAAGTCATCCAAAGGAACATAATATGAAATAAGGAAACCAGAATTAACCCTATTAATTTACACATGGTTATGGATTTATAATTATTTATTTTAATGTCATTATACAGGACATTAAAGAGAAGGATGCATTCGGGTACAAGGTAAGGGGAAATTCTTGAACCCAACTTTCATCCTTTGGGTTCTAACTCTTTCACTCCATTTTCGATATGGAAACTCCTTAAAGATAATTTTTTAATAATTTTATTTCATTTTATGGGATATAAATGTTTTTTAATGATGTTTATGTCAATCCAGATGTTTTCCAAAATAACTCTTCTCTTAAGAACTCAACTTTTATCTCTCATTCAAGGTTGATTGTTCCTGTATCAAGTATGTTGTTTCCTCTTTCTTTTGGGAACCCAACATTTATGAATGTGTTATTATTGAATGAAACTCATTCCGTTTCATGGGTTAGTTATGATAATTTGTTTTATTTGTTTTTTGTGTCATGCAAGATAAATGATAATGTTATGATGTGACGGGTGGGCCCAGAATTATATAGCGCAATATGAATGTTTAAATGTGACGTGTGCACCCAGAATTATATAGCGCTACAATGAATTATGTAATTTGATTAATCTCATTAGTAAATTTGAAATGATGTGTAAATGTAGAGAACCTAAGCTTAACGTACATGGACATCACATTACTTTTGTGGAATACTTAGTACATAACAAAAACACACACAAGGACCGTAATAGTTTTGTGTCTTTGGAAACTCGGAACGTAATCTTCTAATCATGGTGAAAGATCTTCAACATCTCCCATTAATATATTCACTTTTTTCTCTTACCTAAAACCTTTCTTTATATCTTGGATAAAACAAAACATAAAAGGGTGACCTCAAATGCTCAGTAAGGGTAAACAAAAGAAATATCAATCACATCATATTCATAAGAAGATATTTTTTGGAAATCCTAAACTGCAAAAGAGATCATAATTTCATAACATGGGATAAATAATAGTAGAGAAATTTAATCCCAATAATCATAAATTAAAACATGAAACTTTGTGGAATACACACATAATCATAGAGAATCATTTCTTATTAGTCAAGACTCATTGCCAAGACTATCTTAGTGGACAAAGTCCATTTCTGAACCGAGTTCACTCCCTGTTTCAGTTCTGTTTCACTGAACCGGTATAACCTACCGTTCCAGCCATATCTATCTCATGAGAAATAAAATCTTTACCAAATTCATTGGAGTGAGATATAGGTCCCACCCATCTCATAATGATACTATTCTTATGTGTTCCACAAAATCATAAATCATACATCATTGCATAACCCATGTAATAAAAATGGGAATCCTAAACATCGTGACATCATCAAACAATTCATATAAGATAAAGGAATTCATAAAAATAATTCCATCACAACATAATCAAATAAATTTATTAATAGGGATAGAGACAGAACCCTATATTTTCTTAGAGGGAAAATAATTTTGATAAAACACTTGAACTCCAATCTTGAGGAAAATATCCTTTCCACTTCAAAAACATTTTCCTTTCTTAACATGTCTTACAATTTTAAACTAAAAGAAGTTGATTAAAAATAAACTTGAAAACTTGTAAAGGAAGCTTCTTGGAAATAATGTATTAAAAATCCATTCATGCCATATAAGTTAAAAAACATTCTTCTCATACTTTTGTCGGAAAAGTAAAAAAGTACCTCGTACGAAAAACGACAAAAGATTCCTTTCATATCCTTTACTAAAAACTCACTGAAGGGTAAAATTGGATTTAAACTATTGTAAGTGGATGGAAACAATATTACATATTGAGGGAACATGTATGTGGATGATTAAATACACCCCAGTAAATACCAAAGTATAAACAATCTCGGATAAAAATGAGATTGTGATATTTTCCTTTACCTTAGGTCCAATTTGCTTCGTAAGTGTCCGAATATTCTGTATAATGATTTAAATAATGTTATTGACTTATTCCAGAATCATACTCATTGTTATGATATCATATATAGTTCACTTGTGACTTTATATTACCCATTCTTTTGTAAATTCCATGTTAAAGAGAGTTTTGGGTAAAATCGTCCCATTTGTCGTTTGTGTTTTAACTTGTAATTATTCATATGATTACATAGATCATGATTAATTCATTACAGAATATAAAACATTATTTATATATAATATATATTCAGAATATACATATATATAATAGATCAATAAATGGAAAGAAATACACCGTTCATGGAGACGGTAGGCCATACGTACACATGAACGCAGTTTTCGTTTCCTTATTGAGTTGAATGGAATTAAGTAGATGACATACATATATATATACATATATCCAGTATCATTATTTTGTCATATATTTTAGGATTACCTATTATATATTATTTATAATCATTCATGAATGGTTAAAGTGGAGAATGAATCTCATCGCGTCGTGGAGACGGTAGTCCGTACGTACGCACGAGCGATGATATCATTCTCATGATCGTGGAATTGTATTGGAGTGTATGTATACTATTTAAGAATAAGTATCAATTTATAATATTCTTATATAGTCATTATTTACACCATTATACCCATCCAATTAAGGTGGTGGTGGAAAATAGATTACACCACGGCGTGGAGACGGTATTCCGTACGTACGCACGTGCGGTGATTTCTTTTTTCGTAGGACGGATAGATGGTGAAATAGAGTTGTTTCATACTTATAATAACATATCAGTGTATGAGTGATACTGATGTTATTACTTCATAATGAAACAACAAAAGAAGAAGAAGTGGAAGATGAAATAAAGATGAAAGAATCGGTAACAGACATTACCTTTTCTTTGAAGTGCTTCTTTGAGACCTCCTTTTAGGGCAATAAAATAGGTCTTTGAAGAAGACCAGAACCTCTCGGATGTTTCTAGGGAAGTGGAGAGGTGAAATTGGCAGGGTTTGGCCAAGCTTTAAGGCTCAATGTGGTGTGAGGAAGAGGGGGAGGAGGTGCCCTTTTATAAGGGAGGAGAGGGGCACCTTTGGAATAACAAAAAATATTATTTTATTATAAAGCCAAATTCGGTTTTAAATATCCCCAAATTGATTTATTTTGAAGCTAAGGTAGGGATGGGTCGAAATCCTCTCATAAAAGAAAATTTAGACAAGTTTAGGTTCCTATTATTACCTTATCATTTAGATTTAACATTAAGTTAAATAATTTTACTTTTACCGTGTCTTCATGTGTTCTTATAATATAAGGTTAATAAAATTACTATAACAAGACAAACGTACCCCAAGTTGTTTACTATTAATATATATAACCTTCTCTAAGTCATTTGGCCGAACCTTAGATTTTTAGGAAAAAAATAAAAATTAATAATGTAATATTTGTTTTAAAAACTATTTTATGTCAATTTTGACACTATTTAGTAATTGATTTTTGTGAAAATCATAACAGAATTATTAGTTATAAAAAAGTTAATTAAATCAATACTAACATGTCATATTAACCTAGAAAATTAGTGTAATTCTTAAAAAGTCTCAAATTATATTTATTTGGGTATTTATAATATCAATTATTATAATTTTTCACTATTATGGTAATTACCGAATCATCATTGTGTCATAAATAAATTAAATTTTATAATGTCTAAAAATTAAAAATAAAATACCATTATGTAGGAAATAGTGTTATGTTTCTAATTAATATTTATAGTCTAATTTATCTTATGTATAACCCTATATTAAAAATGACTTACTTATTAAACATTGATTTTAACTATTTTAACCATTCTTTAAATAAATTAATAATAAATGTCCTAATCTAATCCAAGTGGGCTTAAATGGCCATATTTTATTCTAATGGTTGTTTTTGGTCGAATTACACATATAAAATAAAATTAGGACATGTGTTAGGGTAATAATAATATCATTTTTACCCTTAATTACCCTATTTACTTTTAACCGTGGTAAAAAAAGTCAAAAGTTAATATTCACCAAAAACTATTTTCATCTCATTGAACCACATTTTAGTCCTTGATATTTACTGTGTCTCTAGGATTTTCAAAATTCCACTCACAGAAGCGGTAAAATTAAGTTTTATGAAAATTTCAGTTTTTTTAAGTACCACTTTGTGGTTTCACTATTCATCAAAAAATGAAAGTTTCCAGAAAAATACCAATAATTAGGACTAAGATATATTTGATATTATGATTTCAAAAATGATTACTATTTTATGAAATTAAAAACATATCAGTTACATTAACTAATTTAAAAATTAATTTCCGTCGTCAAAACAAATAGCGTGTTCTTAAGAGATAATAACTACCAAAAGATTGACACTTGTTTATATGTGGTTTAAATGTGAAATTACATCCAATGAACAACATTGTATTAAATTTTAAAAATATATTCTAAATATACATTAAAACCACTCAAATTAATAATTTATCACTACTAATTATTTTGATCAAAAAAGTTGTTTTTAATTAAAATTTAGTAATTTTCACTATTCATCAGAATATGAAAGTTTTCTGAAACGTACCAAAATTTCACCCTAAGCTAATTTCAATATTCTGAATCCAAAAATGAAGTCCATTTTGAAAAATAAAATTTTCAAAATTTCAAAAAGTGGTTATTACTATTCATAACGGCTAGTTTTTAATAATATTTCAATAGCATATCGTTGTTTAGTGAAACTCGGTAATGCGTACTACACACGCTATCGAGGAAGGTCGCAATTGTGTGTATTGCAAGGCAAGTCACGGATGCGTGTTGTGCAGGCCCCTTTTGGTGTAGCATAAAACACAAGACATTAATGAAAAGAATATTTTTCATAAAATCTTACGGTGTTATATTCTACACCCCTTAAAATGAATTTCGCCCTCGAAATTCATCGGGGTTATAAATGGTTTACTATTCGAAAGTTTCTTTGATAGAAACCCAAATCGTAAAAAGGAATACCAAAACCAATTTTTAAAAACAAAATTATGAAATGTAACAGTTACCCAAATAAACTAATCATTGGGTTTCCACATAGGTGAAAATATGGAAGAGAAATCTAACCATCATGTTCTGTTGGAGAGTGGTAGAGAACATGTCTATGGGAAAGTCAGCAATCACAAAGCCATAAATTTGTGACGATCTAAGGTACCATCTGATTCATCAGATATAAGAGCACTAGGACAACATTTTTGGTTTTCAAGATCATTTCCCTAAAGTTGATGAAATTTGAATTAGAAGAAATACTTTCATGATTTTGGTATAGTATCACCGTTAGTCATTCTTTGGACAATTTCAACTTCATATCTTAAAGAAATGAAGTTGAATTTGTCATTCGTGATGTGTTAGCAGATCATGTGATAGAATGAAGGGTTATTCCATCTGTCTCAAACAAAAGGTTAGAAATGTTATAAAAAATACGTAAGTCCATCTATAGTGAGATTAATCATATATGGTTCCTAAAATGGACTTATACTTCTTATATTATACTTCATAATATAATAAAAATAGTTTCTACTAAACATGGACTTTTTGTAGGCCAGTGGTAGGCGATAAAGGCCAGTCGCACTTCGTTTGTGGGTTCGATTCCCACAGCCTTGTCCGACGCGATGGGCTGTCGCCCGTCCTGCATTTTGTCCTTTTTCTAAATCCATATTACTGTAACATGCGATCAACAATATCGAAAAAAAGTTCTATCCTTAAACAATACTAACTTATGTCCAACATAATCCATTCTAATCTTTAGGCTTATCTAAAATACTTCGGTCCAAGCTCATAGTATAATGAAAATGATTACTTGAAATGTCACATAACAATCACTTGAATGCCATCATTTATCCCCCATATATCATAAGATATATCTTGTTGGTCAAATTAAAAACATGTGAATACCTTAATCATGTATTCTCTTGAAGAAAGAATACCCATTGAACCTTAGTGAAAACATGAATACAGTTAAAAGTTAACACTTTCCACAAACCAAAATCCTCAAAATTAATTATACTCAAACAATGATATAACCTTCTCCTTATATCAGTCATGAGCTCATAAATACAATCAAACATTTAATTTTCTCCTTATCCCTTCATTATGTGCATATCATCTTCATTCCAAAAATATCTGAATAACCTTTCATGGATTCTGGTAGCATTAATCATACACTTTCAAAACTAAAGGAAAGACAACAATGTAACAATCCTTATATGTCTCTTTATTCCATAGTACCATGAGATTACTTATAAAACATTATACTTGATAAACATGTAATCATTCCACTACCTTCTTAAACCATTGACCGAGACTCAACAATTCTTTCATCTCACATATCATTTGTAGTCTCTTCATCATCATCATCATAAATACTACCCATACGACCATACTTATTCTCTTCTTGAGACTTTCCCTTAGGGCATTGGTTTGCATAATGCCCGTACATTCCACATTTAAAACATTTAACCATTGTTGATGTCGTAGCAATACCATTATCATCATCCCTGGTGTTAACTGAACCTTTTCTTTTTCACTTATTGGCTTTGTGTCCTTCTTTTCCACACCCAAAGCATCTTCCAGTTCCTTTGAAACATTCTCCTTGATGCATCTTCCCACATGATTTACATAGGGGAAATTTAACTTTCTATTCTCTATGATCATCATGAAACATTATCTGTCTCTTATTAGCCGAGTTAGGAAACTTACCAAATTTTACTTTATTGATCATATTATGAGATTGCTGATTCGGCATAATAATGATGTTTGGCCTTCCAAATCCTATTTCATTTGGATCCTCATGAAGAATATCATTCCATTGTCCATCATATCCTCCATTATTGTGAATCATCTTGTTTCCAGCCATTTTCTAAAACCCAAAAAGAATAGTGTGAGAGGCAAAAATCATAATAAAGGGGGATTAACTTCAATATCTAACATCTTTGGTTCAATCTAATATCGTTACCACAGTTCTAGGACTATATCATATACGTATACTTATCCTTAGGGACATCCCTAGACATATCTTAGAAATATCTCTAGGGATCTCACTAACGTTTTCGCATCATAGTTTCCAATGGTTGACTAAACCTTTCTTCTAATACCAACTGTAGAGACCCGAATCTTAACGTACATGGACATCACATTACTTTTGTGGAATAATTAGTACATAAAAAACAGACACACAAGGACCGTAATAGTTTAGTGTCTTTGGAAACTCGGAACGTAATCTTCTAATCATGGTGAAAGATCTTCAACATCTCCCATAAATATCTTCCCTTTTTTTATTACCTAAAACCTTTCTTTATATCCTGGGGAAAATAAAACATAAAAGGGTGAGCTAAAATACTCAGTAAGGTTAAACAAAATAAATATTAATCATATCATATTCATAAGAAGATATCTTTTGGAAATCTTAACCTGGAAAAGAGATCATAATTTCATAACATGGGATAAATAATAGTAGTGAAATTTAATCACAATAATCATAAATTAAAACATGAAACATTGTGTCATGCAAACATAATCATAGAGAATCATTTCTTATTAGTCAAAACTCTTTTCCAAGACTATTTTCGTGGACAAAGTCCATTTCTGAACCGAGTTCACTCCCTGTTTCAGTCCTGTTTCACTAAACCGGTATAACCTACCGTTCCAGCCATGTCTCTCTCCTGAGATTTAAAATCCTTACCCAATGCATTTGAGGGAGATATAGGTCCCACCCATTTCATAATGATACCATTCTTATGTGTGCCACAAAATAATAAATCATGCATCATTGCATAACCCATGTAATCAAAATGGGAATCTCAAACATCGTGACATCATCAAACAATTCATATAAGATAAAGGAATTCATAAAAATAATTCCATCACAACATAATCAAATCAATGTAATAATAGTGATAGAAACAGAACCCTATGTTATCTTAGATGGAAAATAATTTTGATAAAACACTTGAACTCCATTCTTGAGGAAAATATCCATTCTATTTCAAAAACATTTTCCTTTCATAACATGTCTTACAATTTTAAACTAAAAGAAGTTGATTAAAAATAAACTTTAAAACATGTAAAGGAAGCTTCTTGGAAATAATGTTTTAAAAATCCATTCATGCCGTATAAGTTTAAAAAACATTCTTCTTGTACTTTTGTCGGAAAAGTCAAAAGGTACCTCATACGAAAAACGACAAAATATTTCGTTCATATCCATTAATAAAAACTCACCGAAGGGTAAAATTGGATTTAAACTATTTTAAGTGGATGGAAACAATATTACATATTGAGGGAACATGGATGTGGATGATAAAACACACCCCAGTAAATACCAAAGTATAAACAATCTCGGATAAAAATGAGATTGTGATATTTTCCCTTACCTTAGGTCCAATTTGCTTCATAAGTGTCCGAATCTACTGTATAATGATTTAAATAATGTTATTGACTTATTCCAGAATCATACTCACTGTTATGATATCATATATGGTTCACCTGTGACTTTATATTACCCGTTCTTTTGTAAATTCCATGTTAAAGAGCGTTTTGGGTAAAATCATCTCATTTGTCGTTCGTGTTTTAACATGTAATTATTCATATGATTACTTAGATCATGATTACTTAATTCTAGAATATAAAATATGATTTATATATAATATATATTCAGAATATACATATATATAATAGATCAATAAATGGAATGAAATACACCGTTCATGGAGACGGTAGGTCGTACGTACGCATGAACGCTGTTTTCATTTCCTTATTGAGTTGAATGGAATTAAGTAGATGACATAAATATATATACACATAAATCCAGTATCATTATTATGTCATATATTTCATGATTACCTATTATATATACTTTATAATCATTCATGAATGGTTAAAGTGGAGAATGAATCTCATCACGTCGTGGAGACGGTAGTCCGTACGTACGCACGAGCGATGATATCGTTCTCATGATCGTGGAATTGTATTGGAGTGTATGTATACTATTTAATAATCAGTTTCATTTTATAATAGTCATATATAGTCATTATTTACACCATTTTACCCATCCAATTATGGTGGTGGTGGAAAATTGATTACACCACGGCATGGAGACGGTATTCCGTACGTACGCACGCGCGGTGATTTCTTTTTTCGTACGATGGATAGATGGTGAAATAGGGTTGTTTCATACTCATAATAATATATCATTATATGAGTGATACTGATGTTATTACATCATAATGAAAAAACTAAATAAGAAGAAGTGGAAGAAGAAATAAAGATGAAAGAATCGGTAACGGACATTACCTTTTCTTTGAAGTGCTTCTTTGAGACCTCCATTTCGGGCATTACAATAGGACTTTGAAGAAGACCATAACGTCTAGGATGTTTCTAGGGAAGTGTATAGGATAAATTTGTAGTGGTTGGACGAGCTTTAAGGCTCAAAGTGGTGTGAGGAAGAGGGGGAGGAGGTGCCCTTTTATAAGGGAGGAGAGGGGCACCTTTGGAATAACTAAAAATAGTATTTTATTATAAAGCCAAATTCGATTTTAAATAGCTCCAAATTGATTAATTTTGAAGATAAGGTGGGGATGGGTCGTTATAATCTCATAAAAGAGAATTTAGACAATTTTATGTTCCTATTTTAACCTTATCATTTAGATTTAACATTAAGTTAAATAATTTTACTTTTACCTTGTCTTCTTGTGTTCTTATACTATAAGGTTAATAAACATACTATAACAAGCCAAACGAACCCCAAGTTGTTTATTATGATTATATATAACCTTATCTATGTCATTTGGCCGATCCTTAGATTTTTTGGATTAAAATAAAAATTAATAATATAATATGTTTTTTAAAAATTATTTTATGTCAATTTGTACACTATTTAGTAATTGATTTTTGTGAAACTCATAACAGAATGATTAGTTCAAACAAGTTAATTAAATCAATAATAACATGTCATATTAACCTATAAAATTAGTGGAATTCATAAAAAGCCTCAAATTATATTTATTTGGGTATTTATAATATCAATTATTATAATTGTTCACTATTATGGTAATTACCACATCATCATTGTGTCATAAATAACTTAAATTATATAATGTCTAAAAATTAAAAATAAAATACCATTATGTAGGAACTCGTTTTAGCTTTCTAATGAATATTTATAGTCTAATGTATCTTATGTATAACCATATATTAAAAATGATTTACTTATTAAACATTGATTTTAACTATTTTAACCCTTCTTTAAATAAATTAATAATAAATGTCCTAATATATTCCAAATGGTCTTAAATGGTCATATTTTATTCCTATGGTTGTTTTTGGTCGAATTACATGTATACAATAGAATTAGGACATGTTTTAGGGTAATAATAGTATCATTTTTATCCTTAATTACCCTGTTTACTTTTAACCGTGGTAAAAAAAGTCAAAAGTTAATATTCACCAAAAATTATTTTCATCTCATTGAACCACATTATAGTCCTTGATATTTACTGTGTCTCTCGGATTTTTGAAATTCCACTCACAGAAGCGGTAAAATTAAGTTTTATGAAAAATTCATTTTTTCTATGTATCACTTAGTGGTTTCACTATTCATCAAAAAAAGAAAGTTTCCAGAAAAATACCAATAATTAGGACTAAGCTATATTTGATATTATGAATTAAAAAATGATGTTTATTTTATCAAATTAAAACATATCAGTTACATTAACTAATTAAAAAATTAATTCCCGTCGTCAAAACAAATAGCGTGTTTTTAAGAAATAATAACTACCAAAAGATTGACACTTGTTTATATCTGGTTTAAATGTGAAATTACATCCAATGAACAAAATTGTATTAAATTGTAAAAATATATTCAAAATATACTTTAAAACCACTCAAATTAATAATTTATCACTATTAAATATTTTGATCAAAAAAGTTGTTTTTAATTAAAATTTAGTAATTTTCACTATTCATCAGAATATGAAAGTTTTCCGAAACGTACCAAAATATCACCCTAAGCTAATTTCAATATTCTGAATCCAAAAATGAAGTCCATTTTGAAAAATAAAATTTACAAAATTACAAAAAGTGGTTATTACTATTCATAACAGCTAGTTTTTAATAATATTTTAATAGCATATCGTTGTTTAGTGAAACTCAGTAATGTGTACTACACACGCTATCGAGGAAGTTCGCGATTGTGTGTATTGCAAGGCAAGTCAAGGATGCGTGTTTTGCAGGACCCTTTTGGTGTAGCGTACAACACATGACATTAATGAAAAGAATATTTTTGATAAAATCTCAGGGTGTTATATTCTACCCCCCTTAAAATGAATTTCTCCCTTGAAATTCATCGGGGTTATAAATGGTTAACTATTCGAAAGATTCTTTGATAGAAACCCACATCGTAAAAAGGAATACCAAAACCAATTTTAAAAACAAAATTATGAAACGTAACAGTTGCCCAAATAAACTAATCATTGGGTTTCCACATACGTGAAAATATGGAAGAGAAATCTAACCATCATGTTCTATTGGAGAGTGGTAGAGAACAGGGCTATGGGAATGTCAGCAATCACAAAGCCATAAATTTGTGACGATCTAAGGTACCATCTGATTAATCAGATATAAGAGCACTAGGAAAAAAATTTTTGTTTTCAAGATCATTTCCCTAAAGTTGATGAAATTGGAATTAGAAGAAATACTTTCATGATTTTGGTATAGTCTAACCGTTAGTAATTCTTTGGACAATTTCCACTTCATCTCTTAAAGAAATGAAGTTGAATTTGTTATTCGTGATGTGTTAGAAGATCATGTGATTGAATGAAGGGTCATTCCATCTGTCTCAAACAAAAGGTTAGAAAAGTTATCAAAATAAATATGTAAGTCCATCTATAGTGAGATTAATCATATATGGTTCCTAAAATAGACTTATACTTCTTATATTATACTGCTTAATATAATAAAACTAGTTTCTACTAAACAGGGACTTCCTGTAGGCCAATGGTAGGCGATAAAGGCCAGTCGCACTTCGGTTGTGGGTTTGATTCCCACAGCCTTGTCCGACCCGATGGGATGTCGCCCGTCCTGCAGGTTGTCCTTTTTCTAAATCCATATTACTATAACATCCCATCAAAAATATCGAAAAAAATTTCTATCCTTAATCAATACTAACTTATGTCCAACAAAATCCATTCCAATCTTTAGGCTAATCTAAAATACTTCGGTCGAAGCTCATAGTATAATGAAAATGATTACTTGAAATGTCACATAACAATCACGTGAATGCCATCATTTATCCCCCATATATCATAAGATATATCTTGTTGGTCAAATTAAAAACATGTGAATACCTGAATCATGTATTCTCTAGAAGAAAGAATACCCATTGAACCTTAATGAAAACATGAATACAGTTAAAATTTAACACTTTCCACAAACCAAAATCCTCAAAATTAATTATACTCAAACCATGATATAACCTTCTCCTTATACCAGTCATGAGCTCATGAATACTATTAAACATTTAATTTTCTCCTTATCCCTTCATTATGCGCATATCATCTTCATTCCAAAAATATCTGAATAACCTTTCATGGATACTGGTAGCATTAATCATACACTTTCAAAACTCAAGGAAGGACAACAATGTAACAATCCTTAGATGTCTCTTTATTCCATAGTACCATGAGATTACTTATAAAACATTATACTTGATAAACATGTAATCATTCCACTACATTATTAAACCATTGACCGAGCTTCAACAATTCTTTCATCTCACATATCATTTGTAGTCTCTACATCATCATCAACATAAATACTACCCATATGACCATACTTTTTCTCTTCTTGAGACTTTCCCTTAGGGCATTGGTTTGCATAATGCCCGTACATTCCACATTTAAATCATTTAACCATTGTTGATGTCGTAGCAATACCATTATCATCATCACTGGTGTTAACTAACCCTTTTTTTGAACTTATTGGCATTGTCTCCTTCTTTTCCACACCCAAAGCATCTTCCATTTCCGTTGAAACATTCTCCTTGATTCATCTTCCCACATGATTTACATAGGGGAAATTTAACTTTCTTTCCTCTATGATCATCATGAAACTCCATCTTTCTCTTATTAGCCGAGTTAGGAAACTTACCAAATTTTACTTTATTGATCATATTATGAGATTGCTGATTCGGCATAATAATGATGTTTGGACTTCCAAATCCAATTTCATTTGGTTGCTCATGAAGAATATCATTCCATTGTCCACCATATCCTCCATTATTGTGAATCATCTTGTTTCCAGCCATTTTATAAAACCCAAAAAGAATAGTGTGAGAGGAAAAAATCATAATAAAGGGGGAGTAACTTCAATATCTAACATCTTTGGTTCAATCAAATATAGTTACCACAGTTCTAGGACTATATCACATACATATACTTATCCTTAGGGACATCCCTAGACATACCTTAGAAATATCTCTAGGGATCTCACTAATGTTTTCGCATCCTAGTTTCCAAAGGTTGACTAAACCTTTCCTCTAATACCAACTGTAGAGACCCGAAGCTTAACGTACATAGACATCACATTACTTTTGCGGATTACTTAGTACATAACAAAAACACACACAAGGACCATAATAGTTTAGTGTCTTTGGAAACTCGGAACGTAATCTTCTAATCATGGTGAAAGATCATCAACATCTCCCATAAATATCTTCCCTTTTTTTATTACCTAAAACGTTTCTTTATATCCTGTGGAAAATAAAACATAAAAGGGTGAGCTCAAATGCTCATTAAGGGTAAACAAAATAAATATTAATCACATCATATTCATAAAAAGATATCTTTTGGAAATCTTAACCTGGAAAAGAGATCATAATTTCATAACATGAGATAAATAATAGTAGTGAAATTTAATCCCAATAATCATAAATTAAAACATGAAACTTTGTGGCATACACACATAATCATAGAGAATCATTTCTTATTAGTCAAGACTCTTTACCAAGACTATCTTAGTGGACAAAGTCCATTTCTGAACCGAGTTCACTCCCCGTTTCAGTCCTGTTTCACTGAACCGGTATAACCTACCATTCCAGCCATGTCTATATCATGAGATATAAAATCCTTACCCAATGCATTGAAGGGAGATATAGGTCCCACCCATCTCATAATGATTCCATTCTTATGTGTTCCACAAAATCATAAATCATGCATCATTGCATAACCCATATAATAAAAATGGGAATATTAAACATCGTGACATCAACAAACAATTCATATAAGATAAAGGAATTCATAAAAATAATTCCATCACAACATAATCAAATCAATGTAGTAATAGTTATATAAACATAACCATATAATATCTTAGATGGAAAATAATTTTGATAAAACACTTGAACTCCATTCTTGAGAAAAATATCATTTCTACTTCAAAAACATTTTCCTTTCTTAACATGTCATAAAATTTTAAACTATAAGAAGTTGATTAAAAATAAACATGAAAACTTGTAAAGGAATCTTCTTGGAAATATTTTTCTAAAAATCCATTCATGTCGTATAAGTTAAAAAACATTCTTCTCATACTTTTGTCGGAAAAGTCAAAAAGTACCTCGTACGAAAAACGACAAAAGATTCCTTTCATATCCTTTACTAAAAACTCACCGAAGGGTAAAATTGGATTTAAACTATTGTATGTTGATGGAAACAATATTACATATTGAGGGAACATGGATGTGGATGATAAAATACACCCCAGTAAATACCATAGTATAAACAATCTCGGGTAAAAATGAGATTGTGATATTTTCCCTTACCTTAGGTCCAATTTGCTTCGTAAGTGTCCGAATCTCCTGTATAATGATTTAAATAATGTTATTGACTTATTCCAAAATCATACTCATTGTTATGATATCATATATGGTTCACTTGTGACTTTATATTACCCGTTCTTTTGTAAATTCCATGTCAAAGAGCGTTTTGGGTAAAATCGTCTCATTTGTCGTTCGTGTTTTAACTTGTAATTATTCATATGATTACTTAGATCATGATTACTTAATTCCAGAATATAAAACATGATTTATATATAATATATATTCAGAATATACATATATATAATAGATCAATAAATGGAATGAAAAACACCATTCATGGAGACGGTAGGTCGTACGTACGCATGAACGCTGTTTTCGTTTCCCTATTGAGTTGAATGGAATTAAGTAGATGACATAAAAATATATACAGATAAATACAGTATCATTATTATGTCATAAATTTCATGATTAACTATTATATATACTTTATAATCATTCATGAATGGTTAAAGTGGAGAATAAATCTCATCGCGTCGTGGAGACGGTAGTCCGTACGTACGCACGAGCGATGATATCGTTCTCATGATCGTGGAATTGTATTGGAGTGTATGTATACTATTTCATAATCATTATCAATTTATAATAGTCATATATATTCATTATTTACACCAATATACCCATCCAAGTAAGGTGGTGGAGGAAAATAGATTACACCACGGTGTGGAGACGGTATTCCGTACGTACGCACGCGCGGTGATTTCTTTTTCCGTAGGATGGATAGATGGTGAAATAGGGTTGTATCATTAATATAATAACATATCAGTATATGAGTGATACTTATGTTATTACTTCATAATGAAACAAATAAATAAGAATAAGTGGAAGAATAAATAAAGATGAAAGAATCGGTAACGGACATTACCTTTTCTTTGAAGTGCTTCTTTGAGACATCCTTTTAGGGCAATAAAATAGGTCTTTGAAGAAGACAATAACCTCTAGGATGTTTTAGGGAAGTGGAGAGGAGAAATTGGCAGGGGTTGTCCAAGCTTGAAGGCTCAAAGTGGTGTGAGGAAGAGGGGGAGGAGGTGCCCTTTTATAAGGGAGGAGAGGGGCACCTTTGGAATAATTAAAAATATTATTTTATTATAAAGCCAAATTCGATTTTAAGTAGCTCCATATTGATTTATATTGAAGCTAAGGTGGGGATGGGTCGAAATAATCTCATAAAAGAGAATTTATACAAGTTTATGTTCCTATTTTAACATTATCATTTAGATTTAACATTAAGTTAAATAATTTTACTTTTACAGTGTCTTCTTGTGTTCTTATACTATAAGGTTAATAAACATACTATAACAAGCCAAAAGAACCCCAAGTTGTTTATTATTATTATATATGACCTTATATAAGTCATTTGGCCGATCCTTATATTTTTAGGAATAATATAACAATTAATAATATAGTATTTGTTTTAAAAACTATTTTATGTCAATTTTGAAAATATTTAGTAATTGATTTTTGTGAAAATCATAACAGAATTATTAGTTCTAAACAAGTTAATTAAATCAATAATAACATGTCATATTAACCTAGAAAATTAGTGTAATTCATAAAAATCCTAAAATTATATTTATTTGGGTATTTATAATATCAATTATTATAATTGTTCACTATTATGGTAATTACCATATCATCATTGTGTCATAAATAACTTAAATTATATAATGTCTAAAAATTACAAATAACATACCATTATGTAGGAAATCGTTTTACATTTCTAATGAATATTTATAGTCTAATGTATCTTATGTATAACCCTATATTAAAATTTATTTACTTATTAAACTTTGATTTTTACTATTTTAACCCTTCTTTAAATAAATTAATAATAAATGTCCTAATCTAATCCAAGTGGGCTTAAATGGTCATATTTTATTCATAAGGTCGATTTTGGTCGAATTACACTTATACAATAGAATTATGAAATGTGTTAAGGTAATAATAATATCATTTTTACCCTTAATTACCCTATTTACTTTTAACGGTGGTAAAAAAAGTCAAAAGTTACTATTCACCAAAAATTATTCTCATCTCATTGAACCACATTTTAGTCATTAATATTAACCCTGTCTCTCAGATTTTCGAAATTCCACTCACAGAAGCGGTAAAATTATGTTTTATGAAAAATTTAGTTTTTTCAACTACCACTTAGTGGTTTCACTATTCATCACAAAATGAAAGTTTTCTAAAAAATACCAAAAATTTGACCTAAGCTATATTTGATATTATGAATTCAAAAATGATGTCTATTTTATAAAATTCAAAACATATCAGTTACATTAACTAATTTAAAAATTAATTCCTGTCATCAAAACAAATAGCGTGTTTTTAAGAGATAATAACTACCAAAAGATTGACCCTTGTTTATATCTTGTTTAAATGTGAAATTACATCCAATGAACAACATTGTATTAAATTGTAAAAATATATTCTAAATATACTTTAAAACCACTCAAATTAATAATTTATCACTATTAATTATTTTGATTAAAAAATTTGTTTTTAATTAAAATTTAGTAATTTTCACTATTCATCAGAATATGAAAGTTTTCAGAAACGTACCAAAATGTCACCCTAAGCTAACTTCGATATTCCGAATCCAAAAAATAAGTCCATTTTGGAAAATAAAATTTACAAAATTTCAGAAAGTGGTTATTACTATTCTTAACGGCTAGTTTTTAAGAATATTTTAATACCATGTCATTGTTTAGTGAAACTCGGCATTGCGTACTACACACACTATAGAGGAAGGTCGCGATTGCGTGTAATGCAAGGCAAGTAAAGGATGCGTGTTGTGCAGGCCCCTTTTGGTGTAGCGTACAACACAAGACATTAATGAAAAGAATATTTTTCATAATATCTTAGGGTGTTACAGTGAACAAGATTATAGCTTGGTTCACAAGAATGTGTGGTATTTTACCACTATGACGTGATGTTTCATTTTTATGCATTGCGACATTTCAAGTCATATTTATTCTTCCTATCCTGTTCATGATCATTTTCCCATGTTATGATTATGATCTCCCCATACTATATTATTCTTATCTATCCTCCTAATGGGATTCTAGCTCACCCCTTTTGATTTATATCCTCAGGTGGATACATGTATTAAGAAGAGGACAAGTTCAAATAATTAGCTAGAGAAGAAGAAATTAAATGAATGACTATGTGTGATGTTGTAATTGCTATGTTTGGTCCTAGTATTCCCAAGTCAAGAAACTGTCGGATCCTCTATGTGTAATACTGTTATGTTTTTTATATTGGAAATGATTTAATGGTAATGTAATAATGGCCGGGTCGCTATAGTTGGTATCAGAGGCATGGTTTAGTTAATTTGGGAATTCAGATTAGTGAACCCTAGAGAGAACATCTAGTATGAGACTATGTAAAAATATGCATACAATAATATTTACCTATGGATCCCATCTGTTATCTTTTATGTATAATTTTCTAAATGAATAAGTTATTCATGACTTTTTTAATTATGTTTTGTTCTATCCTTTTCATTTTTATTAATTGGTGGGGACCAGGAGAAATCAGGCCAACAACTCATGCGAGGGCCAATGCAACAATTACCCGAAAGATATCCCTATTGATTTGGGAGGTGGAGTTCAAAACATTATGGAGATGCTTACCCAGTAATCTCATGTTATGAATAATAACCATAATAATGGGGGACATCCTTGTTCACCAAAGAGGGAGCCACATGATATCGAATGTTTTATGCTGCAACGACCTTCGATGTTTTGTTGATCATCAGATCCACTAGTTGTGGAACAGTGGGTCAACTCCATGGAGAAGAACTTTTTTGTGCTTCATTGTTCTAAGACGGAGAAGGTTACTCTATCCGATTATCGTCTTGATGAAGAAGCTGATCAATGGTGGGATTTGATTAAGAACATCAATCCAAGAGATGAAATTGAAGAGATGGAATGGGAATACTTTAAGATAATTTTTCTTAATATGTATTTCCCACGAACTATTCACACAAATTTGGAGAGAGAATTCATAGAGCTCAAGAAAAAAGAAAGAGAATCTGTCCCAACCTATGAAGCGAATTTCGAAAGGCTTGCAAGGTATTCTTCGAGTTTTGTTATCAGTAATGATAGCAAAATTGAGAGATACTTTAGTGGATTAAAACCACACCTTCAAACGGCTCTTGCAATTCGAGACTTTGGGAGTTATGAAGAAGTTGTTCGGTGTGCTCTAAAAGTAGATATGCATTTTGGAGAATAGTACCATGGCAATGGG
The DNA here is from genome assembly GCA_963277665.1 of Viscum album. Lineage (NCBI taxonomy): Eukaryota > Viridiplantae > Streptophyta > Magnoliopsida > Santalales > Viscaceae > Viscum > Viscum album. Next base: position 1,088,387,024 of record OY728158.1, read on the forward strand.
GATAAGAAATGAATAATGCAGTTTCAATCCGATGGATCTAGTGACAAAGGTTGGAAGAAAAATCAACGACCCACATGCCAAAAATTTGGGAAGTTTCACCCTGGGAACTGCCTCAAAGGGACCGGGAAATGCTTCAAGTGTGGGAAAGAAGGAAACCATGCTCAAGAGTGTCCAAAATACATGAAAAGGAAAGATAATGTAGAAGATGAAAGTAGAGAATGACTCATGGTTGAATGCTACAACGGTAAAGAGATAGGGAACTATGAAAACAATTGCACTAAACCTCTAGTTCTCAAGGGTAATCAGCATCAGCAGCCACCAAAGCCAAAGGAAAAAGGGAAGGCTTATTCCATCACTACTGCAGAGGTGGTGCATTATAATGAAGTCGTAAAAGGTACACTTCCGATTCCCTCAAGAATGGAAAAAGTTTTATTTGAATCTGGTTCTATGCATTCCTTTATATCGTGGATGTTTTCTAGAACTATTAGATCGAAGCTCTGAAACCTTGAAGTAGAGATATCTATAAAAACACCAAGTGGTACAATCATATCATCCCAAGTGTTTGACTCTTCTTATGTTGGTGTATGTGGGAAGATTCTTCTGGAAAATCATTTAATACTTCCCTTTGTGGAATTTGATGCTATGATGGGAATGGACTGGCTCTCATTATATAGAGCGCATATCAACTGTCGGGAGAAGGAAATATCGTTTTATATTCCGAATCATCCCTTTCCCATATAAAAATTCAAGGAAGATCCTGAATCTCATTTGAAAAATCCTTTAATTGTGTGTGTGTTTATTCCCTATGAAGAAGCATACCTCGCCCAAACGGTTGAGTCGAAGGAAATTTCCAACCTTGATTAAATTCCCATCGTGAGGGAATACAATGATGTATTTCTTGAAGAGTTACCTGGAATTCCCCTAGATCGTGAGGTAGAGTTTGCAATAAAACTCAAACCTGAAGCTAATCCTATCTCGAAGTGACCATATAGAATGGATACTATTGAACTAGAGTAGTTAAAGAAGTAGCTGTAAGACCATCTTGACAAAGGTTTCATATGCCCTAGTGCGTCACATTGGGGTGCACCGGTGATCTTTGTGAAGAAGAAGGATGGAACCATGTTGGTGTGTATCGATCATCGGGAACACAACAAGATCACCATAAAGAACAAGTATCCTATCCCAAGGATTGAAGACATGTTTTACCAGTTAAGAGGAGCCCAATACTTCTCAAAGGTGGATCTTCATTCTAGATATCATCAGGTAAAGGTGAAGAAAGAATATATTCAGAGGACTGCCTTCCGTACAAGGTATGGGCTCTATGAGTTTTTGGTGATGCCCATTGGACTTACTAATGCCCCTGCAATCTTCATGGATTTGAAGAATAAAGTATTTAGACGTAACCTCGACAAAATTTTGGTATAATTTATCGACAATATACTCATCTACTCCAAGAGAAAGGAGGAACATGAAGAACATTTAAGACTTCTATTGGCGACATTGAGAATGGGGAAGTTGTACGCCAAGTTCATAAAGTGTGACTTTTGGTTGAATGAAGTCACGTTCTTGGGACATGTGATCACAAGTGAGGGAATTTTTGAGGATCCTTCAATGAAAAAGGTGATTGTGGAATGGCACAGGCCCTCTAGTGTCACAGAAATCCATAGTGTTTGGGATTCATTCTTATACAAAATAATGTTGATATATTTTATTCCTCACACAAATTAATGATTCATGAGAAAAATTTCCCAACTCGTGATTTGGAGTAAGATGTTATAATTTTTTTATTAAATATAATGTGGAAATTTTTTCATAGATTGATGTTGGATATATATATTTATCACAATATATTATAGTATATATTAACCTAGAAGGATTGGAATTTGCAAGAGAGAATATGTTTAGATCTGATTAATGATTATGAATGATCAATACATTACAACCGTATGAAAGAGAATATGGTGTATGATTATTTGATTCGAAGGTATTATACTAGGTTATCCATGATGAGGATAAAAAATATCGATTTATTTTAATTTTCAATGTAATTATCTTGAAATCATGAAGTAAGGGGTGAAATATTATCCTGCTCAAATGAATGTTCAACCATTAATCCTAAATAAGATTAAAGATGCCCACAATGACGATATAGAGCTGAAAAATAAGGTTATAAATGTTTGTTAGTTTTACAATGATCATGGTGGAATCAATAAGTCTAGTAATCTTGTATGTGTTCCATCAATACCATATTTGGAGAAGGTGTTGTCAGTGGAAGAACATTGTTCATCATTCGATAGAAATTCTAGACATTTGAATATATTTTGTGATTTTAATGAGTTTTTACAGTGGGATTGAATGAATAAGGATAAAATGACATTTGTATCTTTTTTCGTGGTATGTCAGTAAATTAAATCAGAATGAAATGATTTTAAGGGTATATTAAATCCATTACTAATAATAGAATGGTATTAGGAAAACATCCCCATGTATTTTGTTATCAAAATCCCCAAAATATCTGACAAATAGAATTTTATATGGATTATAGTAAATTCCATTAAATAGTAAGAACAAATCATTGATATTAATGAATATTTATCTCTATATTATCTTTCCAGTATATAAATTACAGAAGTGTTAAGGTTTGATAATATACCACATTCCATTGTGTCTAATCATGATATAGTATTTACCACCGTGTTGTAGAAAATTAATTAACAAACTCTTTATACTATGTTTAATTCCAACAATATGTATAATAATTTTATTTATGTTTATTAAAAAAGAACAATTAAATCCCTATATAATATTTTTGAGATCTTTTTTTGTAGATTAAATGTTGTTGGGATCAACAACTTCTACGAGTTGTGTTTATATATAATAATAGATTTCACTCAAGTATTCAAATAGATCGCTATAAATATCTTTATAGAATGAACTGTTGAGATCCAATTTGATAGAATTAAGTGATAGAATGAATGATACAAGGTTTTATGATAGCTTAGAAAGTGGAAAATTACATTATATCCATTCATTAACACATTAGGGATGCACCAAGTTGAGATAAGAATTATGTTTATAATCATCCAATTTATATGGAATTTGATGTTGGTGAAAATGATTTTTTATGAATTTATACATGGATGATGGTACTGAAAGATTAAAATAATGTTACACTAATACGTAGGTATATCAATCCCTTTGAAATTATTGATAATTTTCTGACGGTAGCTTTTTGGTTGGTGCTTCAACCAAACCAAAATAAAGTCTATAAAGTGTTCTATATATATCTCTAGAGAAAGAACATAAATAACCCTTAAAATGTACTATACAAATATTATCTATAGTATAATTATTTATTTTATTATGAGGAATACGTATTAGAGATTCTATATTATATATAACAATTTATACCAAATAATACCACTATTTTGTTGAACGTTTTGTGTTGAAACCCCCAATTAATAGAAGCATCGTGGGAACATGATGATATGATTAGACCAATGTATCCTCATTTTTTAGTATCAAAGTGATAAATTTTATCTGTGAAATACATTTTAATGGGAGTATAATGTATCACCATAGGATTTTTGGAAATTTATTTTTCAATAATCTTAGTTTCTTCAAAAACTTCTGTTACACACAACACTGTGTTTGAGAGAACCATGATAGACTATTAATATATTTACATTATCATGACCATAATTAAAATGAAATTAAATATATATCCATGAATAAGAATAATAACATTTTATTTACATTGTATAATGGATTTATATAAGAAAAATGCACTGATGAAAAAATACATAATTTTTTAAAAAGTCATTACATTTATTAAAAAAAATTAATTTTCAAAAGAAATTATTTTTATTTGAGTTTGAAAACAAATAATAAAATAAATTTTTTCAAATTTATAAAAATTATTTTTATATAAATTTATTTTTTTAAATAATAATGTAAAAATTTACTTACGTTGAAATTTTGGTCTTTTTGAGAAATTATAGATTTTTTATTGAATAGTTAAAATACCAATATTTATAAAAAAATTCATTTCATTTCAAAAAATTACATAAAAAAATTAAATTATTTTTGAATATAATATTATATGTCACAAGTATTATTAATTTATATTTACTCAACTTGATTACTTTTTAATCAATATTATATGGATTTTAGTGTATGATTATTTTATGTTTTAAAATGATGATTATTCCAAAACTATTTTAATGTGCATAGTATTTCACATTTTTTATTAATGAAAAAACACTAATTAAGTAATACTGAAATGATATTAATAAAACATATATCATTAATTATTAATTTTAACCAATATAATAATTATTACTACTCTTAGAGTTAAAATAAAATCATCATTTAAATGAAAAGTAAACAACTTAAAGACAAGTTTTTATCCTCATGTCTACATGTTATTTTAAACATAAACTCATCTATTTTAGTGAAATTAATTTTGTAAAATATATTCCATATTTATAATCCAAAAATATATATTATATAATATGTTTAAAATAATTTTGTTCCTTAATGAATTGATAAAAAATAATAATATGTTTCACCAGTTAAGGTAGAAAGGAATTTACTGGGTATTAAACTAAACATATATAGGTGAAAATGACCTAAAATTTTATAAAATCTATTTTATGTACATCTTTAATCAATATAATTTATATTAATATAAAATAGTACATTTTTTACCTTTTGGAAATTGAAAAATATCGGTAAACATATTTCTCTTCAAAAAGTACAAGTGCTCCACGAGCCTCACTTGTAAAAGGCCACACCTCCCCTCTAATATCTACACCGTAAAATATAATTGGAGATATAGAAACCAAACCAAAAACTTCTTTAATTCTCTTAAAATTACTTAGATCCATTATTTTGATCATTAATCCATCCTAAGATTCCTTTTGGAGCTTACCTAAGGAGGTTTTTGAAAATAGTTATTATGCTTAACCGAGCATCTTCTATTTTTTTATTCATAAACATCATTTATATATTCATGAATTATTATGGAATAACATAAATTTTATTTATTATATAAATATATTTTATTATTTATATTTAATAACCTAAATACATCTCATCTTCTATCATATGGGAAACAAAACTATCTTTCGTGTGTATATTGGACTACCACCTCGCAGACCAATGTTATTTGTTTTAGATCGCAACCATACATGACTAGATATAATTAATAATTTAATACCTACATATGATATTTTTTAACTTATTATTATATAATTATTATATCACTTATAGTTTCTTTCTTTCAATTATACATGGAATATGATAAATTTGTTTGTGGGGACAGAAGACTACCACCTCGGGAATCGATGTGATACATTTTTTCAGTAATTATTTTTGTAGAATGTAATTGTGGTAAATTAAATGAATATGTGTTATTTATATGAAATTTTAATCATTATATAAAGGTAAAATATTATTTAAAATATTTTGATTCATCTGTCAAGAAAATGGAAACATTGTTCATTCGTATGTACAACATACCGTCTCAATGAACAATATATTTCATTTCCAATCTATAAATTTATGGTTTAATAAAAAAATATATAATAAATTTACTAGATACTTTTTTTCATATTTAACATTATATAGATGATGGAACCATGATTATCAAAAGTGAATCAAAAATAAAAAATCAAAACATAGAAAAAAATCAAATTAGTTGCTACACGAAATGTGAGTGAAATAAGGAATTATTAATAAAGTGTTAATAATGGGTAATTATATGTTCATATATGGTATTATATATATAATTATGGTTCTTTAATAGATTTATAATAAACTTATATTTATTACACTTGAATTTCAAAATTGTACAATGGACGTTGATAGTTAAGGTAAGAGATGTTTGTCTCTATTTTTCTTCATTAAGACATATGTTATGTAATGAACCTATATTGTTTTATTAGGTTTACATAAATAAAAATTTACATAAAATATAATAATTAATTTATTCTTATTATTTATTTAATTTCATTTATTTTTATTATTTCATGGGTCTTATAATTCAATGTTACCAAGGTTGTAATGGTTTTGTGATACAATCTCATCGTTTATCTGGATTATTTATGTTTATGCTTCACATGATTAAATATTATAAGTCATATCTAAAGAAATAAATAATTTTACATTACATTTGTTATTTAATGATAATACATGTTTTCCTTCATTTTCATCTGCTTATGTACTCATGAATTCGAAATAATTGTTTTAAGAAAAATCATCTATATTTCAATTTTTAGATTAAAACCTTTTTTCATTCATATCGAGGTCTTCTAAAAATGTTTTAATATTTTTTAAAATTACCCAAAAAAATATTAAATTTTTTCAAATAATTTTATATATGACTCAAAATGTTTTAAAATGAATATTCATGTTATTTTCCATACAACACTCATTTACATTTTTCTGAAAATTTGAATGGAATACTTGTTTTAGAATGCAAGACATGAATGAGATTTAAACCATAATTACTATTATTTGGTTTGAATATTAATTTATATTTTTTATTTTAAAATAAAATTATTTATATAATATGTTATTAATTTATAGTTTTAAAATAGCAATTTTGAAAGAATGGTTAATTTCCTCGAAATATGTTCCAAGTTTTTTTCATTACAAATAATTTCCCTTATATGATGGCATCCATTGATGATAAATAATATTTAATGGGTATATGATAAAATTATACCAGGTTTATTATTTCTATTGATGTATTTTTTTATATTGAAATTTTTTTTATAAAAAACGTTTATATTCTATGGATTATGCTTTGATGAAATATTTTGTGAAGCCCATTTCTTTTCATGAATTATAATACGATATTTTTTTATGATATTATGGAACACATATGTATAAAATTAATAATGTGATGGGTGGGACCTATATCTACATCTAATTCGTTGGGTTACAATTCATATCACATGAGATAAAAAGGACTGAAATGGGTAGGGAACCCCGTTCAGTAAGGTATGTGTTTAACTATGCATGTTTTGGTAGAGAACCTTGGCGGCTATGATTTTCGGGGGTTTTAAACCATTCTACTATGATAGGCTTAGAAAAGTTCATTGAATAATAAAAAATTTATTATTTTTATTCTTATGTGTATTCCAATATTCCATGTCTTTTTCCCATGTTATTTTCCAATGGATCATGTTTTTTGATTCTCATATGCTTCATGTATTAGGAACAACCAATATTTATTACATGTCTCAAGATTATAATCATTAATATATAGGGTATGGTTTTTAAATTTTATTTTCATGTTCTTAAACCCTTATTCTAATGTTATTTTTATATATAACCCTTATTTACCTTTAGGGAGCATATGGTCTCAACCTAACTTATATTTCATTCCCCAGGGTATGAAAAAATGTTTTATTTATGATATGTGTTATAAGGGTCCTTGTTTTGATGAAATTAGTTGGAAGTGGAATAGTTTACTTTTGGACTAGTTGTTTAAGTCTCCATGTTTCTAAATTCACTAGACCTTTATGAAAATCATTCATGTTTTATTAATGTAATTAATATTCATCTAAAAATATGTAATATCTATTTATGATAAGTCTATCTATTTAAAAACCCACTATTCTTAGAGGAATAATTCATGTTCCTTTTTTCTTTTCTATTCATGTATAATATCACTAAGAATTAAATTTTCATGGATTTATAGTTCATTATTATATGGTCAATTGGTAAATTAACCCACTGATCTCTAAGTGACATATTATTGAGATTTTGGATCATGAATGGATTTTGAGTTAAATGGTTGACATGAACATGGTGTGTGAATATAATGATGATATCATCATTTCAATTGGGAAAATATAATTCATTAATTTGGTGACCATGTCCTTAGAAATTTATTCAATGAATATTTATAGCACCACCATTAGGATGATCCTTAATGGTTGGATATTTCAAGGGACTAAGAACATAGAAATTATCTTATGTGTTTTAGGACAAAAATCCAGGATCTTCATTTCATTAAGGTATATTCTAGGGAATTCTCCACTATGTTATTGGGATTATACACAAGGGAGTGGATCATGAACACAAAATATTGGTAATCTTCTGACTATTACCTTTATCATTATAGTTCTTGGAGTGAACACTCATATAATCATAACTCTTCATGTTATCAATGACACAATATCATCATGGTGATATTTCAATGTATTATTGTGAAAACACTTTTATTTCATCTATTATGGATAATGTATGTCATGATCTGGTAGTGAGTTATTTTTTTGGAAGTGTTATAATTTTATTGTCCATGAATTTCCATAATCACTAATAGATACCCCAATTATTCATTTTTGGTTAGCCACGAACCGTTCATACGGTTCTAATTGGATGATTATAGAGTATTCATTGTTAAAAACCCGATTTTCGAGTTGTCGTTTAGAAAATTTATTTCCTTGCTGGCAGTCAACATAGACAAGAAATGAAAATTTTGACAATTTAGGGAATAATGGAAAAAATTTAATCTACTCGATGCTGTAATCAATAAATCTGTTTCTTCATAGTTTTAAATTGTGGGGAATTATTTATTCATATAGGTATATTCATATTTAGGAAGTCTTAGTATAGGTATGATAAGATAGTTAGATCCTTTTTATCTTGAAATATTAGTGAATCTTGAAAAATACTAGTTTTTTTACTTGATATTTTTTCATTCTAAATTTAATAAAACAAATTATGTAATAATATATATTTGCGGTTAGTTTTTCAAATGACATTTGTTTCATAATAAGTTGGGATAATGATTTTCTTGTGATGGTTCTTTCACTGGGAACTCATTATGTTTCTTTTTTTGGATTGGTCATTATATGATCTTGCTATGTCGACGTGTATATTTAGAACATATATAGAAGTATCACTACTAGATTAAAATACAGGTTAGTGTTGATCTGTATCAATGGGCCAAGATGTTTCTAGGAAACCATGTATAGATTTCCGATGATTGAAATCCAATTGGTGTGGAGAATTTTACAACCCACATATTGTTGAATTATGGTTCTTAGTAGTAATATCTATTTTTCATGGATTCAAGGATTGGTTTTGGGAAGTATAAAAGGGGTTCACTATGAAAAATTGTAGCTATGGAAATCTAGGATTCATCACATAATGATGTAATCTTGGTGGAGAGTATAAAATAGAATGTGCGGGTGTCCATGCTGGTCATTGAGCATGGTGGGATATATTTCTATAAATATTACACCATTCCATAGAACATGGTGTTTTAGAGGGAGTAGTGAACTGGTAGTGTAACTGTGGGAAACATGATTAACACTATGGTCAAAGGGGTTACCATTAAGATGCATGGTCTTTGAAATTTCTAGTGAATGGTGATCTTGCAATGAATATTGGAAATGCGTAGTATGTGGTCATTACATTGTGGTGGAAGTTTTGGTCTTGGTAAATTGACCAAGGGGAGTCCCTACACATTGTAATATCCCCATCATTATTGTGTATATGCGATATCAACAATGAGTAGGAGGTTATATAGAAAACAAATATGGGAAATTACTTTCCCGTTATTTAATACATGGATCCATGCATAAATGTTTTTGAAATGGATAAAATAACCACCCAGATTGGGGGAGTGTGTATGAATGGGAAACCAAATATGATATTCTTGGGAGATGTTTATGTGATATATTATACAATTTAATTTTTGATAAAAGATCATTCTTCCACAGTCATATCTGAGCAAATTGGACATGTGAATTTAGATGTCACCATGAGAATTTGGGTGATTCTCTCAAACATATATATATTTACATTTTTTTGTTGTGAATGGACATTTGGTTGTTGGATTTTCTATGAATTCACATTCCCTTTTAACTTAATGTCGTTTTGTTTTACTAAACATAAAATTTGTGATTCCTGATTAATGTTTTCATAGTAATGTTTGATGAATGTTATTTTTCATTTCTTCGGGATTAAAATTGATTATTTTGACATGTGATAAACTGGGTCATTTCATGAGTTAGTATAGAATAGACTTGGGATGTTGTGCATCAATGAACAAATATATAATGATCTTAATCTAGTTATATTTTGTTATGGGGGATTTTTTTTTGTTTTATGTGTTTTTTCATGGAAAGGTGTGAGTTCATGAATACATATTGGAGGGAACACTTCAAGATACACTTGTTCATGGGTCCAATATTAGGCTCAAATAAATTTACCACCAAATAGAGTATTGAGTATTGAGGGATAGTTACTACTTTTGTATATGGGTTATTCAATAGTCCTTCATAGATAGGATCTTCAATAATGGATGTAAATTCATTGAATGGGAGTGGGTTATTTAAATTAAGTAATTCAAATTAATGGGGAAATAAGTTCTTTCCATCTAGTTATATACATGGAATACCTTTAATTATTAATTTTATAACAATTCTATCTGATTATATAGTAAATGTCAGATAACATGTTTTTATTTAGCTGATGTGTATATGGATCATCATATGGATTTCCTACTATGTAAATATACTAACACCTTGGATATGCATTCTTATACATATGAAGTCAGTTTTCTTGATGATATTAATAAGGGGAATATCTATAAAGTGCATGATTTTTTTTTGATTTGCATTAGGATGGAGTTGGTAGAATAGTGATATACTTCATGTGGACCAATGGATTGTTCCCAGTGACACCATATCTTTAATTTAGATCCCATAGTCTTGTATTCTAGTATTATTATTGGTTTTTTCACATGGATTATTATGTATAGATATATATTTAAGTTTAATCTTTTGTTCATTTATTAATACTAGTTCTGTTAATTTATGGATATTTATCTTACTTATTATTCCATATATACTGATAAATGATAAATTTGTCCCGATAATGTTTCTAGACGAAAGTCCTTTAGTTCAATCCTTTTCTGTCCATGGAATTTCAACTACGTTTAGTGGAATTTCAGCTCTACCCATGTGAATGGGTTGCGGATAGGATGTTATAGGGTAGAAATTGATTTTTCATTTGGGAATAGGAATAATGATTTATTTTTATATTAATTATTTATATTATCACTTTATATAGCTATATAAAAGAGTTAAGGTAATCAACCATGTCACTAATGGAGGTGGTTTTCCTAATGTAACACAAATGACGTTCTAATATTTGGATTGGTTGGGTGGGGAATATATATATTTTGTCCCATAAATATAATAAAAAATAAGTTTAATAATGTTACTAATGTTATTATTCAATTTTATAAGGGAGTTTGAGGAGGAATAATTTGACATGATGAAATATAATTTAAAGGAATTCATTTGTGAATTTTTACATTACTCAATAGAATGAATCCATTAAAATTGTATTAATCCAATAAGAGGTGGTATTTAAATAAGGTAAGAATATATATGATGTTTCTAGGGGTTTTTTGTGTTTCTATTTTTCTAGATATTTTTTTATCGAAAGAGATTATTGTTTTATGAGAATTCAGGGGGTGATGGGCTCCCTTTATAGGTTAGATGGGTGAAACTTTTGTAAATATTAATAAATGTACATTAATGTCAAGACACATTCATTTTAAATCTCCACTCAATGATAAAAATAATTGTTAATGGATAATTATCGGTATACCAAGCACTCAACCACTCATTTTCAGGAATGTTTTTAACAGGTTTTATGTTTTTTACTCATTGATTTAATCTTTTTCCATTTTAACATTTACCATGTTAAAAAATTAATACCAATGTAAAATGGTTTTATAAAAAAATATAATGGACCTTATTAAATAAATTATATATTATGATTTGAGATATTAAATCAATTTTATTAAATTTAAATTATGAATGTGATAAAATTAATTCTAAAACAAATAACATGTAATGCATTAAAAATAGTTTTAATGAAGAATATAAAATATTTTATAAAAATATAAAATATAATATCCATTCATAATATTTTAAATTGTATAATTTTTCATATAAAATGAAATTTTATCTAATAAATTTTTTGTAAATTTTATATTATTCTCATATCATAATGATGTCGTGAAAGTCCAAATATTTTTAAAAATAGTATTTTCACCGTTCCCCAAAAAATAAATCATTTTAGAAAAAGATAATAACATTCAATTTAATATTGATATTTTGAATCCAAAAATTGGGTTTGATTTATAAATATAAAATTATAAAATTTAGCAATTTAAATTTTTTAATAGAAATATAAAATATAGATAAATTTTGACAAGAAGTTGGATTTTTTAATTATTAATAATTTTTATTTTTACATCATATCAAATAATATCTTTTTAAATGTTAATGTATTATTAATATGAAAATATATTATTTCATATTTAAAAAATAATATTTTTAGTTACATAAAAAAATTCATAGCACCTATATACATATTTTTAGGGAAATATATTTTTACCATAAAATGATCTCATTTTTTACATATCTACCCTTATTAAATTTATCTATTTATATGAAAATTATTTATACTCATAAATAGATTTAATGTTTTTATTAACTCTATTTATACTATGAAATTCAATCAAATCAGATCAATATTTATTTTCAATTCATATAATTTTTTGTCAATAAAATGTGTTATTTTTTTTTGGTGATGCATAAGGAGAATGTTATTCAAAACTATATAAAACTACAGGGAAAAATACTAGGGAATTTAATAGATTATTTTGAAAATTTATTTTTTTAAATATTCATTTATTTTCTTTATATTTTTAATAATTTTATTTTTATATTGTTCAGTGAATTGTTGTTGTGAGCTTAATCTGTTAATTTATATAGGTATTTTTTATTTAAATTGAGGTGTATAAATTTGATTAATTAATGGTACGAGTTATTTAGATTATTCCTCCTATAATTGTTTAAGGGAATTTTGAAATTCAATCTTGAGTTATGATACTTTATGTTGATCCTTATCATCTTTTGACTATGAAACTTCCAGTTTTTGGCACTATATTGATTCAGGACTGAGTAAAGGGGCTATGTTCCACTTTATAATTGAATTCAATTCATGGATTACTGGATCTGTATTCCCCAGTATCATTCTGTGACCAAGATCCAATTGTATCAATGTATTTTTTAGATAGGATTATTGAATTATTTAATTTAATAGAATATCCCAGTGATTAAAGGGTCGAATTTGTTGTAATCTTGTTTCAAGGACATAGTCATGTGTGGTTGGATACTACCACCCCATAACAATAGATTAATAATTTTTCTTCGGTAACGTTTGAAATGATAGGTTATTCATTTTCATCATTTCATGGATGTGAAGGCGGAAAAATCCATTGAATTCATGAATCCATTCTTGGTGATCAAACAAACTCTTATTATTTTTATATTCATATAATATATAATTACTAGAAAACACTTTCTCTTACTTGATGTAAATTGATATTATATAATCATGTTTTAAAAAGGTTTTTGCAAACGAGTTGTCATCAGAGACATGGGTCATGGCTATCAATTAAATGGTCAATCATTCTATTTAGATTATGTATGTAGTCTAAAACATGTATGTATAGTATTGAAGTGGTATAAAAATAATCTATAACACTTTCTTCATTATTCTACTTTAATGTGAGAAACATCCTCTCCCTTTTAGATTTATTCTCTCAAGGAAATTGGTTATCATAAAATATCACATTAAATGTTATCCGTTTGATAAATTATATTTCATAAACCTCTTCAATGTTCTGAATAAATGACCATAATTGATCAACCAACCATCTAATATAATAAATTACCCGAATAACCCTTTCCCTAATATAACTTCTCAAATCTAGGAATATATTTTCAATTGAATTAATCCATTTCATAGAATCTAATATATATGAGTTTCAATAAACAAAGGAGACTTATTTCACCTATATATATCGAACATAGGTTAATCACACAATAGAATAATAGGTTTCTCGATATGAGAAATATTATTCATCATAACAGGAGCCATATAGACTAATATGGTCTGGTTATACTTTGAGGCAGCACCAGCTATATTGTATTTCTCAGCTACGGAATTCCTAAATTGACTACAGGTGTTGATTACATTCCTTCTTCTAGGGTCCATTTTTACGAATTGGCATAAACAATGGTAATTCATATTAATCATAAATAAGGACGTAAAAACATATAACCCAATGATGGCAAAACTTCTCAAATAACAGAAGGAAATATCTTAATTCTAATGGTTTTTGTGTTCATTTAATAAAGAAATCCCTAGGTTTTTACTAAAATTCATCTAATATCAACTTTTTCACCGTGACTATAGTAACATATAGTTGGTTTCTACTTTATTACATTGGTATAAAATATAATGGAACTAACCATATATGATATATTCGTTTAACAATTTTAGAAAACTATATTCATATATAATTCACATATTATATTGGAAATATAAAAAAATAATAATAAAAAATATTATATCCATGTAATAATTTAATATATCCATATAAATATTTTGGTGAAATGAAAAAAATAATGGGTGACATCAGATTATCAATAAGGGCTAAATATAGTGGAATATATAATGAGTAAATAAGGAGGTATCAAAATGGCAGCATGGATAATCGAAACACATTTCTTTCAATCAACAAAAAGAGTTAAATGTAAATATATGAATAATATGAACATTTCAATCTTATGGATACGGTAAAGTAAATTATTACTAAATTAAACATACAAATCTGAACATTCATGATCTTAACATCAAGGCCTCGACCATATATCACCAATATTAATATCAAGACCCTAACCATAATATCATTCTTAATAAATCCATGCGTGTAAGGAGAAATCATATCTGTTAAGTCATGTCTACTATTTTGAATCATGTGATATACCAATGCATAAATGATATATCTATATCCATGACATAGTTTTTATATTCACAACCTGTGTATTCCTCATATATACATATCTCAATAAAATTTACTCTCAAAATTTCTTATAAATTAATATTCATCCTTATTATATCTTGAATTCAAAACACTTCCCCACTATCTAAAATTAATTTATTAATATTGTATCTTTAACTAATACTATATATAAAATTAGTATATGGTTACGATAAATTAAATTTATTATAAATTATATCAATTAAATATATGATACAAAAAATATAGAGATACTGGTGAAAATAATGTCTAATGAAATGATGGAAGATGATAAAGAATGTTATGATGAGATTTTTTTTTGATAAAAATCCATGATTTTGTAATGAATGAAATAATTATATCAATTCATCATAAATTAATTTTTTTAGTAAAACTAATCCTATTGGGAATATAAAATATTGTGCTATTTAGACATATTATTTAACATTTTTTGTAACTCTATGTAAAAACAATGTTATTAATCACTTTCCAATTTTTTTTTTCCTTTAGGAAAATAAGAAACATTTATTTTATTATTATTAATAAATAAGGACTCATAGATTATTGAGAAACACATTTTCATTGAAATCATGGAAACATTAAATGGATTATTCAAAATGATGAATGATTTCTATGGTGGAAAATTATTCATGTTCAATAAATGATTAAAATCATTCCTATCACAAATTATCTTAAAGGATTATAAATATATTATAACATAAAAATAGTTAGTTTCAAAAAATTAAATAATGTAAAGGATGGCTGAAAATTACTTCAAATTGTAAATTTATTTTAAAGAAATATATTCATGAAAATATTTATATAATCCTTTACATGGAAGAGAAAGAGTTTGTAAGGAAAACCTTAAAATATTGATTTAATAAGAAATTACATTACATGTAACATAATTATTGAATATTGATAGAACAATAGATGAAAAGGTGCATAAAAAAGAAAAAACCAAACCTAATTATAGGAGAATAAAATAGATGGGTTTTAACCGATTAGGGTAATATAATTTTTTTAATTAAATTCTTAATAGAAATGATATAGAAATAAAAATAGATAGTAACAGAAGTCCCTTTCCAATGGTATCCTATTACTCATACATTCTTAATAAATATATATAATGAATTTAAAATTATTAATTAATTTTATACAATCATTTTTAATCTATATTCCAATGGTAATGTTACTTTTATAATCAGTTTAAATCAATGAGTTGAATAGTTTTACTTACATAGACCATTTAAATTTATTAGATTAATTTAATGAAAATTAATTCATTATATTTTTCATTTCTTAAAGAATCTATGAAATAATAACATAATCAATAGATTTTTTGTAATTTTATTAATATAATTTTAATATATAGAATTCTATTTTATAATTATCCATACATGGTGAAAATATACAAACAAGCCACATCGCATTGGGGAGATGGTAGTGCACACATATGCATGAAAAAGTAATAATTTTCCAAAAAATGAGAGGGTAAGATGATATATGATAAATTATATATTTAGAATAATACTTATTTCATTAATATAATATATAATCATTAATTCCATCATTATAACCATCCAATTAAAGTGGTGATGAGAAATTGATTACACTGTTCAGTGGATAAGGAAGGGAATATATACAGATGAGTGATTATTTTATTTTACATACTATGGAATGAAGGTAGAAACTATATAAACCATAAAATAAAACATATATTTATGGTATATATGTTGATATAATTATTTTAATAAGGTTATATAAAATTTCGTGGTTTAAGATGAAATGATCATGACTATTTTATGTAAGAACTTGAACCACTTCTTCAAATAACCACTTTTGGATTAAACCTTAAAAATTTTGAGTTGGAATTTTAATTTGACCATGATATCTGGAGAATAGAGAAGGATTTTCAGAATATATTTTTGTACAATTTTGTTTTGAGATAAGTCACTTAAGTATTAGTACAAGAGAGGATATGGGATCACATTTATAAGTGAGGTTGGCGGAAAAAATATAATTATGTTAATAATTATTATAAAATATATATCATAATCAACTGATGTTGATATAAATTATCATATAATAGAATATGATATGTATTTTTTAGAAATACAACCACCCAATGTGGTTTATGTTTGTTTTTTTGTCATCTTAATGACTAATCCCATCATTTTAAACCTTTTACCTTCATTTACCCATAGATGAATTTGATAAATAATTACCCTAGAAACTATTACATTTGTTAAAACATTATATTAAACATATTACCAAAAATTAATCTTATTTTTTACAAAAATATAATCCAATTTATAAGATTAAATTATCATAATTGGAAAAAAAATTAATAAATGTTTATAAAATAAAATGAAATCCATTTTTAGAGGAAACAATGGAATTTATACTAATCACACAATTATTTAAATTCAACTGATAATAACAGCAATGTGTATTTTTATGTTTTAATAGTCTTTTAATATTTTACATTTTTCGAAGAATTATAAATATTTATGAAATATAAATCGGTTTTGAGAAAATTCTAATGACTCTTCAAGAATATTGATATAAATTCTGATTCATAAAATGATAAAATCAAAATAAGTTCTTTATAATGTTTCACTACATCAATAATATAGTCTCATGAGGTTATCAATAGGAAAATATTCCATTATAGTGATAAAATGTTAGTAATTGTTAAGATGATTAACAATAACTTATTTAGAAACATTCAATTTTGGATCCTTTGGATGCCCAATTATAAAGTCAAAAATAATATCTTCCCATTTTCATATAGTTATATGATGAAAATTAATTAATCTTCTTTAATTTTTTATTTCATCCTTTACCTTTTTAAAATACACTAATGTTGTAACATAGTCATCCATTTCACTGTTTATATTATCCAACCGAATGTTTTCTTTCAAATCATGACACATTTCTGTTCTTAAAGGGTGTATGGATTTTTGATCTATGTGCTTCAACTAATAATTATATTTTTATCTATGGAATGGTTTTAACATATATCCCATTTCCAAATTTCAATATATGAATTTTTTCAACTTCCCATCATTCACGACTGTGATTTTCATTTGAATATTATTATCATCAAGATTATAAATTTTTATTTCTTCCAATACAGATTGTTTAGAAATTTTTTGGAATAGCCATGATTTTTCTCCATTATAAATTATTCTCATTTCTATCCTTACAAAATCCAAGAATATAAGATCTTTGTCTATCCTCGTTTTAGACACAACTCCATGATTTTTTGTACCCAACACATCAAAAATATGATTTTACTTACCAGGGTGTTAGTTCATTGATAAATAAAAATCCATGAGTTATAATATAAATCTCATTGTCCTAATGTTGATATATTATGATGATATGAGGTCTTTCCATAAACATTGATCTGTGCGTATTTCACAATTTTCACTAAAATTTAATTCCTCGACATCTTCAACATAAATATTATGATTGTGAAATCAATATCATGGGTGGGATAAATATATTATAAAATTTATATCTGTGTTGTTGCATATAAAACAACTATATCATTCTATAAAATGATTCATGTAACTCTATTTATTGATGTATTACTGTATATCATAAATCCAAACCTTCCAGATGATGAATTTTATATCAGGGAATTTGATGATATTCTATTTAACTATTTCATATTTTTTTTTGCATTATAAATATTGTATAAAATGAACCACTTCACAAGTCAGATTAGATAATTTGTTATCTAATCAAGAAACATTTTTTTTCAATTCTTTAATAATAACGTTTTAAATCAATGAATCATTTTACCTAAGTATTATTTTTTTGGTTCCAACTGATGTGAAATTAAATTCTCAGGTTACATAATATTTACTGAATTTTCATTGTTTTAAATATTAAATATGATTTAAAATGGTTATTTATGATTTAGGGCTTATTTTATAGTCAAACTAGTAATTATTGATAGTTGTGTATGTTTTTTTGTTTTTAAGTTTCTATTATATATTTAAAAATCATTGAATTAATAATTTATGTTTGTCTATTTTTTTAAAAACATTATTATTATTGATATTGGTTAATTTTTTTGTTATGTTAAATTATTGTTTTTTTATTTTTTTCTATTAATCTATTAACTAATTAAAATAGGTTTAATTTTAATTTTAATATTTTTTTAAAAAATAATATATTTAATTTTAATTGTAGTTTTTTAAATATTTGAAAATGTTTTTTATTTAATTTTTTTAATTAATTTATAATTTATGAATTTATTTTAATTATTTTTAAATTAAAATTTATATTCTTCAATTTTATATTTTTAACTTTTTATAATTTTATTTATAATTTTTTATGGGATCATAATTAGTTTTATAAATTTTAATTTTAAATGAGTTAAAGTTTAAAAATATATATATTAATCAGTTTAATTTTTTTTTATATATATGAAAACATCCAAAACGGTATTTTTAATAGGAAATACCGATTGTTCAACTAACATAATTTTTTGAAAAGGGAAAACTCTGATGTGGCTTATTCATGCAATCGACCATACCATCTACAATAGATTGTATTCCCAAATAAATTTCGGTGTCAAAATGAGAAAGGTCTAAAAATATACAATACCTAGTTGTATTTTTGATAAAGTATTAGAGATGATATAATATTAAGAGATTCTCCTGATAATATAGAAATGTAAAAAAGGATCAACGGCATGTGTATTCCAGATCAAACACTCTTGAAATATTCTATCGACCATATGGTGAAAATATAATCTACCATTAGTCTAATTAATTACAATTTGAAATGTGAAAATAAAACAAGTCACCAACCCTTTGACCATGACATCATTCAAATAATTTATGTAAAATTTAGAGAGAACACACAAGAAAAATGGATCAACCATATGTGGTCCCTCATTTGACGGCATAAGAATAAGAGAATCTTAATATCGTCATTTGATCTGGTGCATCATGATTTATGAATATAATTTCCATCAAGATTGGGAATCTCTAGACGGTTGAACTACCAGATTAGAAAATGATTAATCAAGGTCATAGTAGGAACCACCTTTTTTGATTCTTCGAATATAGGGAATAAAAATCACCATCGACTCTAGATAACATAGATAAATTAGGATTATATCATAGTGATAAATTTATTTCTAAATCATAGTTCATGTTGAGCTTTTTTAATGATCGGGATATCAAATTTATGGATTTTAAGAAGAACAGAATACGAGTTCCATTGAGGTTGATGAATAATCAAAGACATAATATTTATTTAAGATGAAAACATGGAACTAAATAATACAATGAATCTGAAGAAATCATGATTTTCTGAATATGTAAAGATTGGTTGGATTCTGGCATGCACTTCATCCATTGAACTAATATTTATGATGATATAGAACTGAACTTGGGATGAAGTAGGTTCTCTATCTTATGCCACACATCAGTTCTATTTTAGATTCATAGGATTCATCTCGAACCTAATCTGTGATGATATGACCTATGTTTTAAAGAGATGACCAATATTAATAAGGTTCTTGACCCATGATGTGATGATTTACAATGCAATTATATACTATCGAATAGGATTTATCGAAATATTATCTGACCTTAGATGGGATTGTATTTTTTTCTCATGTGAAGAGGGTTTTGTATCGAATTGGATTAGGTTATAGCCTTAGAATATATAGTTGAATATTAGAATGAAGAGGTTTAACATAACAATAATTGAGCAATGATGGCTGACACCACCATTTGATGGTCCCAAATTGATCATTATTAATTCATCAAAGACAATTCAAGCTCTGTTTAACATTTACAATTTTCTAGGGCATAGTTTGGGCGAGCATTGAATTATTGAAAAACAAGGATGTTCGAAAATGGATTTTCAATCCAAGTAGTAGTTTTGTGTAGAATAATGATTCTAAATATAGAGATTCATGATTTATTTTTTAATTATTTTGTTTCAATATAAATTTTTTTACACACCAGGTAATTGATGTTATTACTTGACCACCATTTACTATTAAACATCAGGGATTAAAAATAATCTCTCAATGAGCTATAACTAGTATGAATTTAGGCATGATACCACTGTTTTTAAATATTCTTGGACATCCTAATAAAATTGAGTATTGCTGGGTGTTCTGAAATAATTTGACTGTTGAACAGAATTTTTACGCAGTTTTTAATTGGGTTATTGGTTTGATAAAGGATATGAAATATCAAACTCTCATATCTTGGAAGTATTTATATGAATCATCCTTGATTTTTGAAGATATTGATTTGGAATATTGATCAAATCAGAAAGAGTTATTATTGAGATATTACATGTATGACACATAAGTAATTTATGTCACCTAATGAACCAAAATCCTATGAAAATTTTCAGATATTGTATCCAAAAAACGTTGCCTTCATATGTTTTAGAGGTCTTTTTAAGTCAGGTGATTGTGTCCATAAATCGTGACTACTGTTTAAATGTTCCAACCCGAACCACAGAGTCCGATTTGGAATGCTATATAGTCTCATGCACATATCAACTTATGTAAGAGGATACTGACTAGAAATAAGTGTCTGTGTCAAATAGTGGGGAGATTGTACCCTTAGAATCGAGTAATGGGATGAATAATAAACAATAGATAACATAATAAATCATCTGATTAAAATTCAGAAACTCAATAAATGGAATAATTGACATACAAATAAGAAGATATTTGAAATTGAAATCATGTCCAGAGAAAAAATTAACATGGTAAATAAAAGAACTACGGGGTCCTCTAGTCATCGACCAAATAGAATTTTCCCTTCACCGGTTCTCCCATGAAATATATAGTCACATCAAAATTTGCACGTATTCTGTAAGCACATGAATCAATAGGACACCACTAATGCATTATTCACCAGATTTGATCTTGTGTAAAAGTTTCATATATAATAATAACAAATGTAGGAAGTGCATAATCATACAATCCTTAACCAAGTAGTATCGCACTAACAAGTCTACCACAACCCCCGACCATACCCACATCGGCTTCATAACGTAATTTGATAGATTGATTCCGAACAAGAAAAATAGAACTTGTACAAACGTCCTAACGGTGTCATGGAGTTGATAAATGGTGTCATTTACACCTCAAGATGGCATTGTCACCATAATCCTCTAGAACAAAATAACTTGTACTCATAGTGACCATGCTATCACATGGTGAATGTCACATGGAAAATCAAGGATCTCTCGATCACTCCCTTGACATGACTCCATGGCTACCTCATACCTTTTCCCTATGATTAGGTCCATCATCGCTATCCTCATAATCAATAATTCTTCCCCACAAGGTGTTGAATATGTCACGATGGTCCAACTATCTCAAATACCACTAACAACTAACTAGGCATGGTAACAAATATATAGGGTGACCACACAAGTAGGAATTGTATATCAACATGATTATATAGAAACATACATAATAACATGATATCAGAATCAAATGTGAATAAATTATAGCCTAATATCACTAATAAAATCACAACAGTTTTTATGGGATACATAGACACATTAACTTGCAATAAAAATAACACACAGTCAATCAAAATTCGAACTTATATAATCATCTAGGAAACAAGAGGAAGCACAAGACCAAGAAGGTAATGAACTTTCTACCTCAATTTTTTTGATTTTAAATGCCAGGATTAACCACCACATGTAACAGTATATAACTCCTCATGATATTATTATGAAAATTTTCAGCCAATTAAAGATTGAGGTTTTTTTAGGGTTCCTAGAATCAAAAACCATTTATTTTATTTCAAAATGATATAAAATATCGCATGTAATAGGACAATATATATCATAAATACTTTTCGAAATCATCATTTTAGACACAGGCATGTTATAATCTCCACATGAATTATTATAAAACCACATTTGATAATGTATATCTCATAAATTATTCAATAATAATTATATTTTTATAATTTCACATAAATTATACTTTCATAATTATACTTTGATAATTTCAGATAAATTATCCTCTTATAACTAATAATTATTATTTTATAATTTTAATGATTATTCTATCATTATATGACAACTATCAATTAATTACTATAAAACTATCCTTTGATAATACATGTAATTATCCAATAGTAATTTTGATAATATTTATCATGTGATTATTTTCATATAATGATCCTCTAATAATTTTCGTAAATTTTTCTTCCATAATTTCTTACAATTATTCATTAATAATTCATTGAAATTATCAGTTTATAATTCTCCATCAATATCATTTGATAATATTATTAAAACTATATTCAATAATTTCATGAAAATATTCATCGATAATTTGGAATAATTATTATTTCTTAAAACATAATTATTGTATTTTGATAATCTCTAAATAAATATCCATTGAAAATTTCGATGAATTATAATTTGATAATTCTCTATAAATTCTATTTTAATAATTCAATGTAATTATCCGGTGATAATTGTGTCTAATTTCCCCTTGATAATTTTGACAAAAATCTCTATCAATCATTCCAAAATGATTACTTTTTGATTATTCCCATTATTATTACTCAATAATTTTATTTCAAATTATCATTTGGAAATCTTGTTGAGTTATTCTTGATAAAAACCAGGATTAATTATTTATTAAATCAGTCAATTATATTTCTACAATCCTTTAGGAAGTAATTGTTAAAGCATATATTTCTCTATCTTGTAATGGGATCCCTCTTCTCTGAGTCCACAATGTAGATTCGTTAATTTTTTTAATAAAGAGGTCTTTACACACAATGTTTCAAAAAAAGTATGAAAATAAATGTATAAATGAAAAATAATTACCATAAAAAAACATCTTCTAACATAATACAAAACACTGAAACTTAAAGAAGGCATTCCAATAGTTTTTAGAAGAGTGAAAAAAATGAATTGACGCATGAGAGAATCACATGTCACATGCAGAGGACTCGCATGTTTGATTGAACTTGACCGTATCATCCAAGAGCCATCACCGAACTAATGAGATGTTTAAAACCCCAAATTCATCAGAATTAAAACCCCCAATTAAAAAACCAAATTTATTTTTCGATTCAATTGAATCATAATGATAAATTCATTAACATATTCACATTAAAGCATTATAATATAAATGAATTGAAATGGTAATGAAATGAAGACTTTTTGAAATTGAACATGTCTTCTAGGGCGGATGTGCATACATAGAAGATGAATGCCTAAAAAATATTTTTTAAAAAAATTATTTATTATTAACATTAATTATTTAATATATATATTATATTACTAAAATTAGTGAGATACAAGAGAAAACATCTAATTGGTATCAAATTTATTCCTCGCATAAGGTAAAACCTATGTCTTAGAGCCAACGAGGGTCCAGATTTCTCATATGATGCACCTTCTAAGAGATAATAATTATTTATTATTTAGAAATAAATTAATAATTTAATTAAATATTAAAATATTATTATCATATGTGATGTTGGAAAACATATGACGGGCATAAATGTTATACCCCTTCTATGATAATCCTCACATCCATATCATAACGATGGTCTCATATTTCTCATCCAACTCACCATTTAGGATATATTAAATTATTTTTGAAAAAAATAAAAAAAAATATTAAATAACATATCCTCAGGAATGATATGTTTCAAAAATTTGATACCCACAAATGTTATAACCTGCCTAGGTTAAATACCAAGTCCTAAACCAAACAATTGTCTCAAATTTCTCACACAACAAACCATTTTAGATATATTAAATTATTGAAGATAAGAATTTTTGCTGTAGTATAATATTTTTTAATATTTATATACATTCTTCACTATGGATCTATGGGCCTTGAAATATCTCACTAATGGAGAACCTAACTGTAAAAATATTCTATATAATATTCTATGATTTTAATTGGGGTTTAACGCTTTTAAAAACCCATTAAACATTTATTAAGTTATTTTTATATAAATATAAGGTTTTAATATAAAAATAATTATTAGTTAATAACAAGAGGGTTTGTATTATATTTAAAAACTCCGGATTTTAAAAATCTCCCCCTCCATCGACATCACATACATGATAAGTATCTTTAGATATCTAGTTTGAAGAACACAATTCATTGAGCTCAATCCTTAGAATTAGATTTCCATATCTCCTATTGGATCCTTCCTTACATCCGTTTAATCCTAACAAGTGGTACAATCTTTTCTAAAAACACCATATCAGATGGATCTATGATGATAATTGGATGCTCTTCATAATATGCATCAGCCCACAGCTCAACATCCTTGCAATATATAGCATTATCATGGTTAGGTATGTACTTTTGAATATGTGAAAAATGAAACGTATCGTGCATACCTTGATAGTGATATGGGAGTTATACATGATACGACACTGCCCCTATTAGCTTGGTGATATAAAAGGGTCTTACAAAATGTGGATTTAGCTTTCCCTAGTTCCCCAAATGCCTATTCCCTTACTGAGGAGTCGCTCCTAGTAAAACAAGATCACCCATAAAACACTCATAGGGTCTCTTCATGTTTTATTCATATAATAAACTTTATCTATATGTTGTTATAACCACATCACAGTTATATCAACTCTCTTAGATACCACTAGAATGAAATTACATCCACAACCACTAATCCACATACCTCAATCCAATAAGTGGTGATTAATATCGTTTGTAAATAGATACTTGTAATGTACCATCTGAATCGAATCCTTTTTATTATTATTGAATAATGAACTCAATAAATTTTTAGTGATCATCCCATTCTGCACAGAAGTCTACTACGCCAACTCAAAACATATCCTCTAATATGCATATTGACATCCAACAATGTTTGTTGGTCTGAGGATGGTATTCCAAGCTACTCTAAGCTGAGTCCCCATGGATTTCTGTAAGATGATCCAAAATTGAAACAAAAATCATGTGTATATATCCTAAATAATGGTAAAGGTAACTCAATGTAGGAATATGATGTAACACCATAATATTTCATAATACTTTATCTCTTCAGTGTAATTCAATAACTTGTGTTACATGCAAAACTGAGTTCGAGCGCACCAAGACTTACAAAACTAGACATTCAAAAATCAGTTATGAATAGTATTAACTGAAATTGAAATTGTATATACTCCATATAATTTTGGAATCAATACCATGTATTTCGAAGGCCTAATATAATAACAAATTCGTTTTTCAGATAAAATAAGTATTTTTAAAAAAAATGCAATATTACCGCCTTTTAATGGTGATCCCTTTTTAAATCCAATATTTGAAAATTTTATACATTCTATTTAATGAAATAAAATTCTTATTTAGATTCGGGACATAAAATTTTAGTTTGGATAAATCTTTGGTACATTTCTGATAACATTCATAATAGGATGAATAGTTAATGTACTAAATTTTAATTGAAATCAACATTTTTAATAAAAATAATTTCTATTTTTAAATTATGAATTAGAATGGTTTGGAAATATAATTATATTCTATTTTTATCATTTAATAAAATATAGGTCATTATAAGTAATTTCGCATTTAAATTTGAAACAAACACATGTAAATCGTTTGATTGTTTTTACTTTTAAAAAAAACTTTTTTGGTTTTGTCATTGGGAATTAATTTTAACATAATTAATAAACTTTCTATGTTTTGAATTTGGTAAAATATAATTCAGTTTTGAATTCATAATATCAAAATTATTTTAGGGTGAATTTTTGGAATTTTTCTAAAAACAACAACTTTTGATGAATACTGAAAAACATTGTGTTATTGTATAAAACTGACTTTTTTAAAAAATTTATTTATTTAAATTAAATTTATTTTAAAAAATTGTATATATAATACCTATTTAATTTCAACGTAATTAATTGTATTCATTTTATTATGAATCTAGATGTATAAAATTTTATTGATCTTTTTAAGGCCTTTTACCAACCTTATAAGGACATTTCCAAATTTGAATAAAACATAATTCTTCTTCTTCAATGAATTTAATATAAAAAATCTGAGACACACGGATAAATTCATTAAGTAAAAATTGGTTCAATAAGACGAAAGTATTTTTTGGTGAATAGTGACTTTTGACTTTTATTTACCATAGTTAAAGGTAAATAGGGTAATTAAAGGTAAAAATGATATTATAATTAACCTAACTCATGTACAAATTTTATTGGATAAGTGTATTTAGAAGAAAACAAATCTTAGGAATAAATTATGATATCTTTGATCCACTTTGATTAGATAAGGATATTTATTAATTTTTTAAAGAAGAATCGAAAGTGTAGAATTAAAAGTTTAATAACTAAACCTTTTTAATATACTGTTATACATAAGATAAATTCTACTAGAAATATTCTTTAAAAAGATAAAAAGATTTCCTAAATATTGGTATTTTATTTATTATTTTTATTATTTAAATTAATTTATTTATTTATGACATAATGATAATGCAGTAATTACATTATCAATGAAATATTAAAATAATTGAAATTATAAATATAAAAATAAATTTATATTCTGGATTTTGATGCCATACCAGAATTTTCTAGGTTAGTATGTGACGTATTTTTTATGGAATAAATTTTTTGGACTTGATAAAGTATTTATGACTTGAACAAAAAAATTACCAAATAGTGTCTAAATTTACATAAATGTGCTTTTAAAACAAATACTATATTATTAATTTATATAATATTTATAAAAATATAAGGTTCATCCAAAGGACATAGATAAGGTTATATATATCAATAATGAATAACTTTTGTTTCACTTGGCATTTTATAGTATTTTTATTAACCATTTATTATCGTAATATAATAGGGCATGGTATATGTTAAAATATTTAACTATGTGTTAAATAAAAAAGATAGGGTTAATATGGTGACCTAAATAGGTCTAAAACCTATTTTATGATATAAGTTTGGCCCATACCCACCTTATATTCGAAATAAATCAATTTGGTTCCATTAGAATCCGAAAATTATTTTATAACAAAATAATATTTCAAACTTTTCCTAAAGTGACCCTCACCTCTCTTTCAAAAGTGTACTTCCCCTTCACTCAAAATCACATATCCAAAGCCAATTGGATCCAAAAAACCTAGACAAAATATCCTCCCAACATCCTTAACATCAACATTGAGGAATTCCCTTGAGCATAAATCCATCCTAAGGAGCCCTTTTGTTCAAATCAAAAGGAAACACTGGAAGGAGAGGTAATTATTTTATCACCTCATTCAATGTTCTATTCCTCTTATACATTATATTTCATTGTTATTTCTATACCAATAGAATAACAAAAAAAACCTTCAACATACTATGATGTTATTATAAAATTGGTACAAACATATTCATTATTCTATCATTCCTATTAATGATAATGTCACCATGTGTACGTATGTACGGCTTACCATCTCCATGTCGTGGTTTAATATGTTATTCAACACTATGTTTTTTGGATGGATATATTGATGAGTAATATGAATATAAATAATTAAAATAACATGATAATGTTTATGTAAAATAAATATTATATCCAATTCCACAACATTTACTCATTAAGTAAGGATATCGTCGCCTGTGTGTACATACGGCATACCGTCTCCATGACGCGATGAGATTCATTTCCACGTTCACCATTAAATGATAAATATTAAAAAATATATTATTGAAAAATATGTAACATATGAAATAATAAGGATATAGGAAATATGTTTTTGTGTTTCTTTGTATTTAAATATATCTTATTCACTTAGTTTCATTCACTACGATATGAAAATGGAAATAGCGTTTAAACGTACGTACGATCAATCATCTCCATAAACGGTGTTTTCAATTTCAAATATATATATATATATATATATATCTATTTCACATATTCATATTCATAATATATATGATATAAAAATCATGTTTTATATTCTTTAAGTATTTAAATCATGATCTACGTGAAATGATCAAGAATAACAAGTTAAAACACGTACGATAAAGAATGTGATTATTTCCCAAAATGTTAATTTAACATGGATATTAATATTAAATGAGTATAATAAGGTCCTAAATGAATCATGTATGATATAATAAATAATAATACGGTTCTGGTATAATTTAAAAACATACTATTGTCATTATACCAGAGGTTAAACAAACCCTCGACCAAAGGGAAGTATAAGGAAAAGGGTTAATTCCTCAATCTCATTATTATCCGAGATTGTTTAAGTGTATGTATTTTCTAGGACATATTTATTATCCATGACCATGTTTCATAAAAAACCTTTTTAAAATGATTATTTTGATGTAATCTATAACTAAAACATCATTTTGAATGTTTTAAATATTTATTGTTCTAAATATTTTTCATTAATGTCCATGTTTTCAAAATTGTTTTAGGAATTTATTTATATAGACATGATTATTTAAAAATGTTAATTCCTTCCAAAAGGTTCAAAGTGGTGTGGGACACTTTTTTTCAAAAATATATTTTAAATGAATTCTAGTATAAATGTGTGACTTTTAAATGATTTCACAAAAGGGATATTTCTCTCAAAAATATTTAGTAATTATTTTAAACTATATCAACATACATTACTAGTTATTACTCCTGATTGAGGTTGAATTTAATGATACATTCTTCCATAATGCGTATAATGAGTTATGATATTTTTTACTGTGCTTGGGAAATTTTTATAACCTTTATGGTTTATGGCCGAAGTATTGAAATTTTATATGCTAATTTTAATATGAATGTTTATGTTATGTTTCAAAATTTTCATATGAGTAATATAGTGGACTAAGTAAGTTATGGGTGGGGCCCACAATAGCGCCTCGATGCATTGGTAGGTATCATAAGACAAATTTCTATCTTGGCATAATGACTTGGAAAAAAACTTATTTGTAGTCTCGACATGAGGCCTTGACTATGTTGTAATGATATTTGACATTAATCATTCCATAAATAGGAAATTAGTTATTACATGTTATAATTAGTCTAGTAGAATATCCATGTACATGTTTATATACTGATGTTTGATTTATTTTTTCTATATTATGTTCATGTTTATGATTAAAATTTTGATGTTTTTTTATTACAAATCATTAATTAAAAGATTATAGTTTATGCTAAATTATTTACCCTTACTAAGCATCTGAGCTCACCCAATTCTTATGTTTTATTTTCCCAGGATTCGAGGAAGTGTATTATGATTCATATGATGGGATAAGATTAGGTAATAATGGAATTCTCGACATATTATTTTTTCTATGTTGTATGTTATGATGTTTAATGTAACAATCATGTTTGTAATCTATTTTCCAAGACTGCTAAAATGATTTTTCCTTCCAGACTTGATTCCATGTAATCATGATTTTTTTTAAAATAATGCACCGACTCTAGTCATCTGGGGTCGGGGATTTGCATATGATCTCTCGTAAATAGTTATTTCCCATCCACCCCCCACCACTGAGTGTGTCCCTTTGATCAATAAGAAGGGAGAATAATTTTTAAACGGATAGAAAATCACCCAGACTACATCACGACTCCATAGGGCCTTGGGATTTCCAATCAAAATGTCCATTGTGATGCTCTCCCACATATATATAGGCTTTATATTGGGATATAAAAATCCACTAGGACATTGCTGCTCAGACATCATCATCTAATTGGTAAGGAATTGGGATATAAAAGAAGCAATATCTCTCTTCATTCCTGACCACCTGAATTGCTTCCCAAATAAATGATGCATCTTGGTCTGACAAGGATGTAAATACTATATAGAGGTATGGTAATACCAGATAAGGTAATATTTTTGTGAATTATGGAATACATCACTTCCATTTACCAAGATCGCATCGTCATTTTCCATCAACAATTCAGGTATTTGGTCACATACATTTAACCATTTCAACCTCACATCACACTCGGGGTCTTGCTATTGACTAGTATTCAACTAGTCAAAAAGTGATAATGTGATCACTAATGTTGAATAATTCATAAAACAATAGTCCTCTGAGGATCCACTTTCCAATCAGCCAATAACATCCCTACGAATCACAACTCCTTTGAAGGCATCTTACTAAGCTCATTCTCATCTTGATTCTTATGGCTAAGAGAATCCCCAAACACGTTACATTTTCTAAGTGCATAAATAATATCAATGTTGAACGTCCATAAATAATCAACTGAGCACCACTATATCCAGTTTGGAACACCATGTCAAAATATATAGTAATGTCTCTTATAGGTAGTGTAAACAACACATCATTCGGTTAAGAGATAGTGTCACAAACACATCGGAGCATTTACTACATCTGTGACCTCCAAGTCATATAGTTTTACATTGAGACCTTCAGCACAATTGGATATTTCTGAAAAAAATTATAATGGCGTAATTAAACAAATAAAACACTAGTTAATTTCATCAAATTATCAAAATATAACTTATTTATCATTATAAATGACAAATCATAGAAATTATCAACGAATATTTTTCTAGATATTATCAAAATATAATTATGATGTTTTATCAAATGTTGATTATAAAAAACTAACAATGAATAATTTCATGAATTTATTTAATATAAATTTACCAAAATTATTAAAATATAGTGATAAATATTTATCAAGTGATGGTTGAAGAAATAATCAAACGATAATTACATGGAATATTCGAAGGAAATTTTACTCAAATTATTAATGTAAAATTAAATGAAAATTATCACATGATAATGATTAAAAAAATTACCGTAGAATAATTACATGTATTATCAATGTATAATTTTGTAAATATAAGATCTTAATTAAGATATTGTGATAGAATAATGATTAAAAATATCAAATTACAATTGTGATCTATAAAATGATAACTAATGAAAAATTATAAAAATATACTTATAAAAGTTTAATTTATAATAAATGATCAAAATATAATTATTAAATTATAATATATGAGATATAAATAATAAAATATGGTTTTACAATTATTATTAAAGAAAAATATTGCAATCACATGTCTAAAATGACAATTCAAAATATTATCCAAGATTGAGAATGTATTATAGCATGTGAGATTTATTGATTTTTGAAATAAAATATTAGGTTTTTGGTTGTTGGATCCCTCAAATAACCTTAACAATTGACATGTCGATGATTAAGATAATAATCCATGAAGAGGTGTATCCATCCACACATGGTGGTTTATCCTTGCATTCGACATCAATTTTTATGAGATAGATAGTTCACTATCGTTTTTGGAATTCTTTTAATCATATTTCCTTAATGATTATATTTGTTTACATTATGATTGACCATTCTAGATTGTGATCATATGTGAGTGTATGTGTGTGTGTAGCCCAGAAAATTCATTCTGATTCCATGAGTGATATTAGTGTAGCTTTTATCAATTTTTTATTATGATTACATGTTGTGGGTTATGCTAGTATATACTCATATGGATATAATATTCCTACATGTCTTATCACCCTATATATGTGTTACCATTCATTATTAGTTGTTGTGGTTTTGAGATAGATAGAAAATCATGACATATTATTCCCCTAGTAAGGTATAATGCTTGATCACGATGATAACGATGAGGGGCCAGAGCAGAAGGTGGAATTATGAGTTAGCGATGGTGTTGTGTTGGGGGTGTGTTCAACATAGACTTGATTACATAAATTCCATTCACCACATGATATCATTTTTTATTTTAAGAATAGTTATTCTCATTTATAGGATATGGGTGACATGATCCACTTTATGGATAGATGATTTTACGTATCACCTCTAAGACACCATAAAGTCAATATACAATGGTTGGTTTTCTTCTTCTGACTCATTCATTCATCATATGGCATAGATCTGTAGTAGGTATGGTCGGAGGATGTTGTATATTGGTTAGAACACCACCACTAGGTTTTGGATTGTTTATTAATGGGATTTCAAAATTCATTATAATTATGGACTAAACTTGTATACTGAATTACCTGAGGTTTAGGATGCGTTGGTTCGGTCATACTAATTCTTGTACTGACATTCAACTTAGACATTTTAGTTTCTTGTAAATTTCATGAGAGACATTGTTAATCGAAATGGCCCAGTGGTGGATGTTAGAATTTTTCAATCATAGCAATGGAGTAGATGAGGAAATACACTAGATGAACCCATTGTTCTTTTAATTATCATCTACATTGTTTTTTCTTGATAGGATTTCTAATTACTATAGATACTTATATATATGTCATATATGCCATTTCATCAATTTTGTCATTTTAATATGATGATCTATTATGTTTCTTATTGATTATTATTAATTCTATGACATGATACTAAGGGTATAGTATCCCCACTATCAGACTCAGACCCACAATGGTAGTTGGTTGCCTCTTACGTATTGCGTGGAACTCATGAGTTCACACAACATTCCATCTCAGACCCAGTGGTTGAATCCAAAAGGTTTCAAAATGGTATCAAAGAAAATACCTATATGGATGTTCAAAGTCACCACCAAGGTTGGTGTCATGGGGTCCACAACAAGGTCATTGTTCTATAATGGTGTGGAGATTATAACATCCCTGTAAAAGTGGGACATAAAAAGATAAATATTATCACCCATGTCAACATGGGTGAATATTATTTTTGGGAGCCTACCTGATTAGAACACTACAGTTAAGAATTTTTTCAGGGATTATTCATCATGATGGTTGACCTTTTGGGATGTTTCATAGGGTGAATGTGAGTGAAAGAAATTCACGATAAAAGAACACATGTTGTCCAGTAGGAAAAATCATTGGTCTAACAAGACGCTCTAATGCTCAATAACTTATTTTGTAATCAAAAGAAATATATAGTATTATTGGTGACTAATGGGGTCTAATGTTTAGGTTCATTTCCAATAAAAGGTGTGGTTGCGAAAAATTCCATGATGTTGGTGATAATTTGTGATCTGAGTTATATAGGTGCCAGATGATTGTGAACAACCTTAAAATAATGGAATACGCATTCAGATATTGTTGGAGTAGTAACCTTAGGGACAACTGGACACATGAAAAATAATTTCCAATAGAGAAGTTATACACTATAGATTTTGGACATGATTGGTGAATAAAATAGATCTTGTAGCACTCATTTTCAATAAATTTCAGAGGGGATATTTCTTCTTCTATTTTTCATTTCATTCTTTAATTTATAATGTAATCAAATATAAAATATTTAATTGAATATGATTGGTGGAAAAATTCATTCTTGTGGAATCATACTTATAACTTCATATTTTCATGTCTTCATAATAATTTTTATAAATAATTTTCTAAACTAATTTCTCTTGATTTTCAAAAACTCTAAATATTTTAATGAGATTGATTTTATTTTTATTTTATTGATTTTATTTATTTGGATGATTCTTCAAAGTGGAAATCTATAAAAGTCATCCTTCTACCGGTTAATTTATTAGAGAAGGAGATTGACCTAATCAATTTTTAGACGTTAATGATATAATATTTCCATGAATGATGAAATTATATTAATCCAAAAGTTGAAATACCAGTTATTTGGATATCATTTTTTTAAAATTCTTATTATCATTTATAAAATCACTTTCATATCTCATATTGACCAAAATCACTATTTCATTTGATTTATGTTTTAAATAAATAAATATATATAAACATATGATATATCAAACATCGCCATTTTTTATTTTTGTATTTTATAAATATTTTACTTTAAATAAACACTTTCACTTCCCATTGGGTTTGAATACATACTCACTATTGTACATTTGTTTGTATTAGTTAAAAATAATTTAATATATTGTATTTCAATGATAGTAAATTAACATTTTGTTTTCATATCAGGGAATTGGATTCTTGTGAAAATTATTTATGTCATAATGGAAAAAATAAATTCATAAAAAAAGTACTAAAAACCTAAACACTTTTGTTACAACAAAATCAAATGTATAATTCTACGTATTCTATTTTTTTCGAGTTGTTTCTAAAATTTTTATTAAACAATTAATGGTTGTTTTATGTAGTATGTGCTCCATATCATAATATGAAAGGATATCAGCTTTAATTACCAAAATATATGTTATATTGAGTTTTTAAAAATTAAAACATAGAAAAAGTGAAAATAATATGGAGGTTTTACGAAATCAAAAAATATTATTCCACCTTGAATTATAGAACTTAAGTGTGAGAGAGGTAGTAATAGAGAGTTTAAAATACTAACTATTTCTCGAAACCATTTATGTAATTTGTTTTAATCTTGCTACAATACAATGATATAAAATAATATATGTTGTACACGGAGCCATATTTTAGTGGTATTCCCAATGAATATTCATTTTAAATTAATACTGACTTTAAATGTGTGGAAAAAAAACTTATATATAGATGACCTAATTATGAGAAGTTAATGATGAGGGAAATTATGTTTTTTATAAAGAACAATGAAAGATCATAATTTCACCAATTATAATAAAAAAAATTTGACACATTAGACAATGTTCATAATGCTATCATCCTGAAAATTTATCCAAGGATAACAGCCACATATATTAGGCATTAAATAACTAGGTTTATTAATGAAAATGGTGAATTATTCCATGATACACGTTTTATGATTATGGTTATCCTTAGAAAATGTAATAGCCATTATTTTTCTCTATATTTCATGTCGTGTACCATTTAGAAATGACATACCACTTACAATATAACTCATTCTAATAAATATTTTGGTGGGGATTTCTTAGTTAAAACCATAAAAGAACATAAAAAATATATTTAGAACACATGGAAAAAATTCACAACATATGTTTTCTAGAATGAATAAAAAATTTATTGTAGAAAAAATTCATATTCAAAATGTTGATGATATAGGGATATAAAATCACGATTCTGAAAATCCACATAAGTAGTAGTGTCACCATTTTTTCATGTAAAATCAATATATTTCTTGTCATCCCATATTTGAATTTCCTTCTAACCCCACTAAAATTTCAAATTATTATGATTTTTGTCCAAGACCTCTATAAAAAGATGATCATTTTTCAAAAAATTACTGTCAATGGTTTAGGAATCCCCCCAATAATATTTATTAGGAACAAGGTGTGATTATTCCATCACATTTTCTGTATTTTTTTAAATCCATGGCCTCATTTTTATTATAAAAAATGGTATGAACCTTTAAACTCTAAATTGAATCGAGGGGGTCTGATGCATCAAATGTTTCCTAGGATGGATACTCAGGATTCTAGGAATAAATCTATTATTGAATAAAAAATATTTTTTTTAAGAATGACATGAATAACCAATGGATTAAAATCAATCAAATAAATTGGATTTTAGGTGGTTGAATAATGGTAAACTACCAATACTACTGATGTAAACCCTATAAATAATTTCTTAGAATTCATCATAATAAGTGCCTGAAAAACTAATGTAGAAACTAAAAATGACCCTATGAAAGTCCTAAATTAAAATAGAGATGAATTTTGAACACAAAAACTAGATAATAGTAAATTTGGATATAATTGAAATAATAATGGAAATGATGAAAAATAAATTTGTACTTATGAAAATAAATAAGAAAAAATATACAAAAAATAATAAATTGAAAGAGAAACATGATGAGTTTCAAGGTATACACATTGATCTTAAGAATTTTTCCCACCCATACCATTACATAATGTAATTAAAAAAATGATAAAAAATATAACTTATAAAATTCATTGGGATTTCAACCAATATCCATGTACACATACCATTTATCCAAGTATTGATTCAAATTCATTCATATATATAATATATTAAGAAAATTATTTCAAATAAGAAAAATATTAATGACTTTTTTCCTTGAAGACACTCAAGTGAGTTTACTTCAATTA
Organism: Viscum album; assembly: GCA_963277665.1. Taxonomy (NCBI): domain Eukaryota; kingdom Viridiplantae; phylum Streptophyta; class Magnoliopsida; order Santalales; family Viscaceae; genus Viscum; species Viscum album. Next base: position 1,088,423,873 of record OY728158.1, read on the forward strand.
TTCAAAAAAATTCTCCTAAAAGTTAATGATCAATGGAGTTTATCATTCCATTTACATTATGGATTAGTGGTCAACTCAAATGTATTTGATTTCATATTTCTAATATAATAATGTTTCCTTTTTTACTATTACAATAGTGGTTTTTATAATAGTTGAAAACTACCACTGCTGTTCTGTAGTTGGATGATTGATCTCTTACTCATCCCATAGGTTGACTTTAAGGCATTTTAGTTAGAGTTGGAGAACTATTTTTTAGATTTACATTCTCATTTTAGATATGGAATGTGACAAGGATGTTATTGTAATCCAAGGTAAGACTTTATCAACAATTGTAATTGATTTTATTGATGTATATAGGTGAAAATATATCAATGATTTAGGGGGAAAAGTGTAATTCAATGTTTTTAAAAATTAAATAGAACAATAATCTAGTGAAAACTATTTGAAAATAGAGTTGTTTGAATTTGAAAGATCATTGGATATTTTAGAGGAACTTTAAAACTAACCTATAGCAGGAGAAATTCCAATGGATGTTTAAAATTATGCTTCACACACTTTTTGTCATCTTAAATTGGGAATTTGGAAAATATTTTTGATATGGAAATCAATTGTTTTTTTATGAAGTGTGGCATTGAGGAGGAATTTTTTGTATTTGAACTTACTAATTTTTAAGTCTACAAGAGGTTGATTTCACTTCTACAAACAATAGTGATCAATTTGATAATATTTAGAGAGAAATTTTCGAAAAAATAGTTGTTTTTTATTTCATAAGTATTCCAAAATATGATTTAGAAACTCATGAGAATTAGTTGTCCACATTGGACAGTAGTGAACTACAATATAAAACTGGTTCTAAAATTTAATACAGGCTTGATTTCAAAAAAACATTTCAGAAACATGTCCATAATATTGGACTATAAGAACCCAATATTCATTGTTCAATTGATAAAGAACTAGCACAAGTAATAAAGAGACTCCCAGTACACATGAAATACTCATTTTAGGTGATAATTCCACAATGCCTAATATTTTTTCCACTAATATTAATAAAATTCAAGATTAAATATTTATGGGTGTTCAGAAAAAGTTCAAATTGAAATAGGTTGTATTGTAGAAGTCAAGAAAGGGGTTATCCATTTATTCATCAAGCATAATACTTCTTTAGATCCAGACCATGATCCAAGAGTAGAGGGTCTTTTGAGAATATATTCAAAACAAAATAGGATGTAATAGAAGAGGTAATCAAGTTTTTAGATTCATGAATTATATATTCCATTTCAAACAGCTCATGGGTTAGTCTAGTCAATATAGTTACAAAGAAGGGAAGGTTCACTATTGTTACGAATTAAAAGAATAAAAAAATTTCGAAAATAAAGGAAACAAAAAGGAGACTTTATAAAGATTTTATAAATATAATTTTTTCTACTATGAAGGGACATTTTCCTTGTATATTTTTAAAGTAAATTCTTGAGTGGATAGGTTGGAATGAGTTGTTTTGTTTTCTATATGGTTATTCTGTTTAAAACCTCATTTTTATATCTCGATAAGGCCAAGAGATAATTACCTTCACTTACTCATTTGAAACATTTTCATATTGTAAAACAACCTATGGATTGTTAGGTTCCCCATCCACATTTGAAAGGCGAATGATGGAAATATTTTTGAATATGATAAATTTTATCATTGAGTTATCTATAGATGATTTTTCCATCATTGATACCATTGTTGATAGTTTTGTTTTCAGATTCTATTACTAGTTTCAATATGATTTCTGTAGGGAAACTTAGATATCAACTGGGAGAAATTTTTTTTTAACTTTAAAAAAGGAATAGTGTTTTATATAACTTTTCTTAGAGGGAATTGAAGAATATGATGCTAAAATATAAGGAATTCGGAAATTTCAACCCCCTAAAAATGTCATTGGTATTATGGGATTTTATGGCATTTGTATATTGTCTATAGGATTATCAAAGAATTTTTAAAATTTCAGAGCCCTTGTATGTACTGTTGGTTGAATATGAACCCTTCCTATCTAATGTAAATTGATAGGAATGCATTAATTTTCTTAAGGAAAAACATTACATTACCCACCATGACTAGATTTTATTGTAAATTACCTTATAAAATAGTATGTGATACTAGTAAAGTGGATGTTGGTGTTGATTTAGACCATGGAAGAGATATATGATTACATGTGGTTTATTGTTCTGATTTACTACTAGATGATTCTAAACTGAAATAAAAAACTAATAATAAATTTTCTTTGTTTTTAATTTATTCTCTAGAAAATTATGGAAAGTATAGTTTAAGATAAAAAATAACAACCTTTATAAACAAAAAATCTATAATGAATCAAAATTTATATAAAGAGTCCAAAACAATTATAATTTAGTGGATAGATTTTTTAAAATAGTTTTATTTTGAAATTATATATAAAAATGTTTCTAATATTATTATTGTTGATAATCCATCTAGGATGTCTAAAAAAAGTGTGAAGATCCTAGAGAGATTTATTATTCCCTTCCTCATTAAAATTTTCTCCTTATTAAATTTTAAAAAAATATTTATCGTTTGTGTATATTTTTGTATTCATTGAGTCTAGAGTTTTATAAAAATGTTTTTTACATTATAAATAGAATAAATTTATTTCCAAGATTATGTAGTATCTGTGGGATGATAAAATATTTATTTTTAGGATTGATGATGGGATATTATGAAGTTGTATTCTATAAGAAGAAATGAACCATATTCCAGTGAGTTTTGATTCCTCGTATTGCAGAAGTAATCATGTAAGAGAGGTATCATCTACGAAACTCCTTCAATATAGATTTTGAAGGACAACTTTGTATAAAGATTTTAGGAGTTCAGTTATGGGTTATTATAAGTCTCAAATGATAAGAAATATTGGAAGAATGAAGGAGATTCCCCGAAGAGGTATTTTGGATGTGAAGATTTTTCATGTTGGGGTATTATATTTTATGGGACAATTTACATATTAATATATGAATGATTACATATTGTTAGTTATTTATTATGTTTAGATGTGTATTGTGGTAGTGGAATTTCCCAAAAATAATTTCAATTGTATGATCGAATTAACCGAAAGAACATTTTTATATGATCCAGGACTCCTGAGGATTTTTTTCAATGATAATTTCACTCATTTTATGAATATCATGTTGAAATATTTACTGGAAATGTATGAGTGCACCCATTGAATAAAGATTTATTACCATCCATAATCTAGTAGATTATTTTTAATTTGAAATAGTTTTCTAAATAATATTTTATAGAAATAATAATATAACTGTATAAGGACGTTTCATTGTAACTAGATCGAGAATTATGGGCATACAAGAACTATATTCATACCCTGATAGGTATGTCTCTATATTGGTATTTTTAGGGGAAATATTTTCATTTAACTATTATTTTTTAACACAATTCACATTAGGATGTGAATGATTTAAGATAGATTCAAAGACTACTTGAGAGATAGGACTACTTAATCCTAGGGATTTAGATGAAATTAAGAGATAATCTTATGAAAATGATGGAATTTATATAGAGATAGAAATTTTATTCATGAATATATTATTCAAAATATATAATTCAAGGCCGATCAGATGATTCATCTCCTTAATTATTGATATAAGATTCATTTAGAAATGTTGAAATCTAACTTCTAAGAATCTTTAAATATTCTTACAGCGTTGAAAATAGAGTTTTTGAAATTGTTAGAGATTATAATAGAGAAATCTGGATTAATGTTCATAGGATCATACATTATTTTTAAGGGTATCCAAAGGGCCTAGCTAACCTCTTTATTATCACTACTCAACACATTGGGGACCCAAGCCACGAATCCCCATTCCCACCTACAATAGGCAAGGGGATAACATTCAACACAGAGTAGTAATATCAAACACGTGGGAGGCCTTCGAATTTTGTGCATGAACTCACACCTAAACATAAATCTCAATTAAATAATTTTGAGATAAAAAATGTATACTAAAATGAAAGCATGTATCTATTCTAAACCAGTGTACAAAAAATAGGTACAAAAGGGAAACAATATAATCCCACCAAAACCATAAAAATTAACAACCATCTCAGATAGCGAGGATCACTATTAAATGATGGAATAAATATCCTCACCCAATAACTGACAAACCCCTCAGTCTATCAAGTCCACTGAGCTCTTACAAATCTAGGTCCACCTGGGAATCCATAAAATTTATTATCATATGTAAAATACATGAAATGTGTGGGAAAATAAAATATAGGGGTGGGTAAAACAATACCTAGTAGGTGCATGAAAAACTGGAAATAAAAGGGAAAAACTGAAAGGAAATAGTATGCTCGACCCATGCCAGAGAGAAGCCAACCAAGACATAAACATCATATCAACCCACCTTCATAAAATCATTAATAGTCTTCTCATTCCATAGGGGGTTTCAACCATCATATGTGAAAACAGTACATGTAATCCTCAAATCTCAAAAATATACTCATCGTAGAATCCATATATCCTAAGGTTCTGACCTCATAGTCATCCACAAGATTCTCCTTGAGGATTCTCATCTGGAGAACACAATCCATGAGCTATACATTCTAACATAGAACTCATCCAAGAGATAACAGTCCATTGAAAACATCTCATGAAATATAACATGCCCACCATACTTGGAGTCATATATATATGACAACTTTATCCTATGATATCACCAAAAATAAATTCAATTTGTAACCATGCGGTTCTTTATACACGTATAGGTGATCTCAACCACCCATAATGGTGGATTCCTCTAACCATACTGTAACAAAATAACATTAATCATTACTCAAACTGGGTATCAATCCAACAACAACTAGGGGACACCACATACCCATTCTAGAACTCTTTATTCAACATTTCATCAGATAGGGAGTCACAACCACGAAAATTGGGGGACACCACTGACTGAATATTGTAACATCAAATATATCACTCAGATAGGGGACCACACCATAAAATGATAGGGGAACCACAAACCCAATATAATATTATGTAGATCATATCACTTATATAGGGGATCTCTACCCGTGTAGTGTTCTCCATGAAGATACCAAATATCTAATCACATGCAACTAATGAAGTAGTGAGACATACATTCGATGATAACAAAAATCCTACTAAAATAATCAACTAAGATGGGGATCATATATCTAACGGTCCCAGAAACCCTACTGGGCTATCTTGTAAGATAGTTGGTCAGTACTTATGTTGTGTTTTTCACGGAGTTCCAATGAACCAGGTCTAGGGAAACCATATGATTGAGGATCTCCCCTCATCCTCCCTAGAGGGATACACCAAATATGTCCATGTTCATCCTGTCACGGGGATAAAATGATATGTTGAGGACATAATTCCACATACCATCATCATAGGGATAAACCATTTGATCCACTCAGCTAATACTAGTAAAACATTGAAAATATAAGTGGCCAACAATATTTACCTCACAAGAGGCAACAAAAACAGTAAGGGGACTCGTGTGTAGGTAATAGGGGATTATTGCTCTTCTAGATCAATGATTCTAGGAGACTCACATCCCAAGATGATAGGGAAGGGTTTGGACCCCAACATATCTCCATTTAACTACTCATATCACTTACCACAATGAAGCAGTACTCATGTTTCATCCTGCTAGAATCATGACATAATGTATCTTACAAGACTCCATAAAGGATACCATACTTATCTATGCGGAACACTACTCAGCATGATATATTCAAATGCCTATGTTTGAGTCCCAATTAAAAAGATACACTAAGAGGATGTTCCAAAGAATAATATATGGCATTTAGTGGGGTCCAAACAGCATGTACCCACGGAACAAGGAGTGTCTCGACTGACCCCCCCAAGGATATTTTCTTATCCCATAACCATTTACATCACCCAATTTCCATGTCTCTAGCCATGTACATCCTCAATAAAATGTTCCTTAACATGGCTACCATGGCCATGTCCCTAATCCTCATGACCTGTGCTCACTACATAGCTTATACCTATAGTAAACAACATTTATTCTCGAACTTTCATCTTACTGGAATGGGAAAAACTTATGGTGTGTGACCTTGAACTACATGTCATGTGATTAGGAATTCTAAATGTAAATCCCATTCTAGATGTCTTAAATTCCCCAGTTTCCTTAGAAACCTATATGTCGACCGTTAGGGGATAAATAATTGTGATAAAATGGTTTTATAACCATAAAAATTACATTTAAAATTGGAACATGACCTTAAAGTCCAATATTCCTATCCCATTATAAAACACTAAAGCATCGAGTGCAGATGCATTCTCTTAATACATTGCACCATGATCCAAGAGTGATCTCCACCAAGATGTGAGATCGGAGACACCTCGTATCCCTTGTTTTCCATTGTTATTAAATAGTTCAATTGGGGATATCATATACTCTCTCAAAGGAAAAAAGTGGAGAGGGTTTATTCATTTAATTTTTATTATATGAATTAATATTCACTCATCAACCCGCCAATGACTCTGATCCAACCTAACACTTAACACTGATATGTATTATTCCCCATTCGGGGTAAACACGACATTATAAACTCAAATGTGTTTTCATATTCATGATTGGATACTTCAATAAGGATTTTTTCAATGTTATTAAAATACATCACATCTGTGTTATAATATTATTAATATATTTAATATCACTACACCAAGGATCATATGTGTTTGAAATCCTACGCCGACTCCACCCCAGGCTTTGTAAATATTACATAAAATATTCCAAATTCAAATTGGTCAAAAACAATGTCACTAAATCTCCCAAACCTTAAGGCTTTTCATCTATGAAAATAAAAATCCTATGTAGAAGGATAAAAAAGAGCTCTCCACTAGGACTCCAAATCGATTTTTCTCATCAATGGTTCTCATGCTTCCTACTAGAACACAATAAAGGGAGCCTCAAAGCCCACCACAACCATGACCATCTCAAATCAGGTTGACATTAGAAGAAAAATTGGGCATATCTCTCCGTAGTTGTGATAGATGGGAAATACCCATCTCCTCATCCATCTATGGTCCTAGCTTCTAGTAGGAAACTACCTCACATACGTGATATATATATCATTGTAACCATATAGTTCTCATCTACCCTTATAGGAACTACACCACATCCTCGTGAAAAGTATCGCATGAAATGATAGAATAGTGCACATGGGGGTACCCATAATTAGCATAGGGAAACCCAAGTTCACACATTGGGTCATACAAGGCCATTTTTCAGTATACCTACAACTAGAAACCCAACATTGAACACACAAGTCATAAGAACTCATACACAACACCTCAATACAATTTAATTTTCGAGGAACTAACTCATCTGAACAATTTTAATCATGTCACAGAAACACATATTTATGGGGGAAGCATCTGTCTTCCATGTTATTCATCAGCTACATCAAATGACACTATCATAGGGTTTTATTGTTTCCTCATATCACCCTGGATAATCCTTGATCAAGAAGTGGCAAGAGTATAGTACCTCACAATAGTTTATATCAATACTACTATAATAGTATAAAGGATACATATTTAACCTCTAGTCACCATTAGATCCTTTTGGTAATAGGCCTTTATTGTTATTAGTTGTCCTCACCCCAACCTATAGATCCCTGAGCCTAGAATTTTCCACTAGGGGGTGGTGGTGGTAACATCATGAACCATCTTCCAACTCTTGATGTTCTCCCTGGTCCGCCTCCATGTCTTCCATCATGTAGAACTCCATGTTCTAGACCCCGCCTCTACCTAGGTGTTCCAGCAACCAAATACATCTTTAAATCAAAACAAGTTTGAAATTATCATGAAATAAATCACAATATATGAAAATCATAACAATGCCCCTCACATGCTTGCCAAAATCATCCTAGAGGCCATGATCCTTAGACTCTCTATCATAAGTTCATCTTTGGTAGTGTATTATATTCCCAGATCCATGAACATACCATATTTTACTAACTATCAAGGTCATAGTTCCTATTTTCCCATCTATAATAGTCAGAGTGTTCTTAGCATTAAATTTTTCCACTACTAAGGCCTGCTCAAGCACTCTAGCATAGGTGGGAATGCACAAAAATATCATTGATTCCAAGATCTCCCGGTGTAATTCCTATTCAACATTATATGTTCTGTGAAATGGGTCCTGAACCATATTCTAGGTGAATAATTATAGTTATGTGAACCTCGTCGAATACTCTTCCATGGACATGTAATCTTATTATAGCTGTAGAAGCTCTACGATATGCACTGACCTCAATGTGGCTGGTTAATAATCTCCCTTGAAGAGACACGTAAACACCACCCAATTTAAAGTTACCTCTTCTTGGGTCTACATCACTAGACTCCACCATGTCCTAGTTAATCAAAAATAAAGACTCTCCATCATTACCAGCATCCAATCAGGAGGTGTCCTCACAAGTAGAAAAACATATGTATCTGCCTCAATCTAGCTATAAATTACTTGGGAGTCTAGATCACCCTAAAACAATAAATCTAACTACTTATGAAACTCATGCAGTACACACATCCTGCAAACATCGTTAGTCTAAACTTCTAGTACAAACGGTTGTTCAATGGGTTTTATCTCAATAAGAGGACCACATTGATTTACTTCCTAAGGCCTAATCATCTAAACTGAAACATCATAACTAAGAATATCATCATCACAATACCATTGTGGATCCCTTTTAGGATGTTTTTGCAGTGACGTCTTGAAATAAAATTAAGACACAACATGGTCAAAGACTAAATCTGGGGAGTGGAATGTAATGGAATAATGAAAAGTCACAACATAGTCATATTTGGGCATGACCATAATTGTCCCTATAATAGTTTATTATATGTTCCGAGATAAAAAGAATTTTATCAGTGTCTTGATGAATAGATGTGATGGATTCCAAACCATCACTGGAGTCCCTAAGGTAAAATAAAAACATGAATAACTTTGACATTATCCTAAGAAAACCAAAACCAATCTTACTACACTATAGTTATAATGTGGAATACATTGTTTCATGACTCATCTCATCAAGGGCCTCAGTCCCGACACTTCATTTCCACCTTCAATTGTCCATGGGCCAGAATCCAGGACTGAGTAGTCATATCAAACATATTGTAGTCCTTAGACTATGGTACATATACAACTGCTCCCACATAAATATCCATGAAATTGTGATGTGATAAAAGCTGGAAACTAAAAGTCATGATTACATGTATCCTAACCCAGAGTAAAGAAGAAGTACGAATGGGAAAAATAAAAATACCACTAAAAACTATTATATCATGCGATATGTTCAGTTGGAGGTGATCACTCTGAAATGAAACAGTTATAAATCTCTTCATCCAATCACTTGAAAACACCATTGTATATATAGTCCACTAAGCTCCACCTACTTCATGTCCTCTATAGAATCTATCAAAATGATTTCCTTCTATAAAATACATGACATGTGTGATATGACCATGCATGTATAAGTAAAAAATACTAGTACGTACCCCAAATCTCCAAAATTAAATGAAGAAACTTAAGAGAAACTGTATGATTGACCAAGCTAGAGGTAACCCACCTGAGATAGAAACTCCATATCAATCCAACCACATCTATACATGTGAATTCATCATAGTATGTATGAGGTGTTAACCAATATATGTGATAACACTGCAAGTAATCCCGAAACATCCAAAATATAGATATCTCATACACCCGGTCCCATGACATCCAAAGCTCATATCCATCCATAGGGTTCTACATGAGGATACTATTCTAGGAGAACACACTTCATGACCTCTACCAACCTAGGTGGAATTAATCTAAGAGGTATAATTCCATTAGAAATATCTCAACTGATGAAACATCCTCACATTCCAATATGGAATTCATCTGAGGGAACACACTCATCTTATTACACCAAAAAGAAAGTCACAATACAATCTAGAAGATATGGATAATTAGATAGGGGATATCAACAATCCCTGATGGTGGTGCGTATAACCCTACTAGAACCCTGAATAAGATCATTCTTCGAAGATGGGATTTCTCCCAAAAATACTGGGGAACTCCAAAGTCCATGTATGGAACACTGAAGAATGCTCCTCATAACATATGGTATCACACACAAGACCACTAAGGGACACCATGATCCCAATCTATTTACCTAAATGATCTCACTTAGATAGGGGATCACACCCAGAACTATTGGGGGACACCACAAACCCAATCTGATATCTTAGAGATCATATCAATCAGATAGTGGATCACTGCCCATGTAGAGATGTTCGTGAGGAGTCCACAAACCCCATATAATAAATTTCATGATATAGGGGATCATAGTCATGATTATACCACATGTTCTTCTAAAACCATATTCTATGTATGGGATTATATACCCAACGATGCAACAACCCCTACTGGGATATCCTACAAAATAAGGGATCACCTCCCATGTATTTTTGGTAACATATATCTCTTCAACATGATCTAGGTTAAATGATATGATATAGGATCATATCCTGGCATCCTCGATGGGATACGACATATATATCCAAGAAAATCATTTCATGGGGATAAAAATAATTTGAGGAGGATATAATTCTACATTGTACCCTCATAGGTAGAGTCCAACGAAAAAAAAATCCGGGTTTGTCCAACATATCAAACAAAATCAATCCAAAACAATCACATTCTATCACAAAACTAGCCATGGGTAGGGGACCGACACTTTGATAGTAGTTGAGTTCAACTCTTCCTACTCAAGGAGTCTGTGGGACCCAATTCTTGAGATGAAAACAAAGTGTTCCAAAATCGACATCTCTTCAGTGATCTTCTTAAATCAGTAACCAATATCAACAACCTCTCATATAGTTTTATGCTCAAAACATGACACAACATATCTCATAAGACACTACAATAGTAATAATCATGTATATGTGGAAACATTTTTATGATAAGATATTAGTAGTCCTAAATATGAGTCCAAAATAATGGGATATATAGATAAATTGTTCCCAATAACAATATGTGACATGTATTGTGGTCCAGATGGAGTGAAACCATGGTAATCAACTTTTTCTAGCTAATCGTCCCCCTTCATAGTTTTCTTATCCCATTCCAAGGTACTTCCCCCCACATATCTATATCTTGTTGTGTACTTCCATATGACTATGTCCCTCAACATGACTACCCATTTTATTTCCCTTGTCCACCTGACCCAGGATAACTATATAGAATACTGCCCTAGTACATGTCATGTAGTCCCCAAAAGACAATGGGATCTAGGTGTATTGAAACATGCGATAATCCATGATATATAAAAATATTTTTTAATAATCATTCCCTAGAACCAAGATTAAGGATCATAAAAATAAAATGTATAATAATTTTTTTAAAATTTTCTTGAAATAATGTCATGGGATTATAAACATTCATCTTTGGTAAATATTGATCATCTAAAAATTCTGTTAGATTGCATTTTTTTCATTATGATTATCCACATATATAATACCTCTAGTGCTGATGCACAGGTTCTCCTATGGTATATGAGGAACACAACTTGATCTATAGGTGTAGAGAAGATGTTGGAATTTGTGTGTTATTCATTCTTGGTCGCTCGTTCATTAGTCTTGATGAAATCCATCTTTAACTTCACATTATTGACTGGAAGAGAGAATGAGGAGTTTAGGGATAATTTTTTGTGCGCCATAATTCCCTATTCTCAAATTTGGATACTCTACATGATAGATATATCCCTAAACTTATAGAGTTATGATTTAGGTTAAAATATTATTTTGTGACATTTCTTCCATTAAATAAAATTTATTTCCTTTAATAAACCCCACACAACATAATAATAATAAAAATTATTTTGTAGTGTGGACCAACTTGCGTAATAAAAAATAATATTTAACCTTCTTGTTAATTAATTATTCATTGAGAACTTCTATGGTCCATTCAAACTCCTATTTCAATTATTAAACAGTTGAGTAAAAAAATTATTCCCAAATTAATATTTTTTTCACTTAAAAGAAAATAAATATTTAGTAAATATTTAATAAAATAAATATATATATTTTTATTCAAATGTTGTCAAATTAATGTTAATGTAATTTATGAGATCATTATAACATGAATAAAACTTTCCTAGAAACATTGGACTAATATTTATTATATTAATAATACCAAAATAGAATTTGATTGGGATCAATAGAAACACATAGTGTTTGACCCTCAATGATTCTTTCTTATTGTAATTTGGAAATCAAACCTAAAGTCCAATATTACTTTCTAGAAATGGGTCCTGGAAGCAATGAGAAATATCTTAATGTTCCACCATCGACAACAACATACAACTGATCAAAATGTATTATTATATATTTATTAAAATATCGCTTCAAAAAAGTTGCAGGATGGTGTCATCATAAAATTCACTTGATACATCTTTCCTTTACTATCTAAATAAACACATCCCTACACCATGTCCATAAAAGTTAATGTTATAGTACAATTTCAATCAAAGTGTTGAGATATCTTCTTTCATAAATGTGTAAGGGAAAATACTTCCTTTACATATACATTAATAACATGTCAATCGTGATGAACCCAACATACCATACTACTAACCAACATATGGAATGAAAATTTTCGATTGTAAATATTATTTCATGAGTCATGAAATGAAATTATAGTAATCTTAACGCCTAAAGAGAATTAAAAAATGCCCCTATAGTGGAATATTCGATGACCCAAAAACATGTGGAATTACAATAGATGTGTCTGTTATCATAATCTCCCATATTAGAAATTACCGAGTGTGAACATTATGAGAAGAAGCATCATCCCCTTATGAGAACTCATACATGAAGGTCAAAATCCATTAAATCCCATAATAGTATATTTTTAAATCAAAGAGATATATTTGGAATATATTTAGAGATGTTCAAGGTTCTCATCATGGTGAGGAACTATAATTAACTTATTAATGAGACAAATACTCTAGGAAATTAATACATTGATTCCTTGCTGGAACAATGAACAATATGTTATTAGACATTAAATTAATATTCAATACATTTAATATACATTTAAGAAAAGTAAAATCTATTTGTCCTGGGACACTAAATCAATAAAACTCCCTCTTGGACTAGATACAGTTGCCTAGTAATTTTAGTCCGCTATACCTTACATGATAATCATGATTATGTTGAGTCATGTTTTTATTAAATGGGTTCATCCGATTGTCTTCCATGGAAATACTACTAACTTCAAACTCACCTTTGTGAGAACGATTTTCAAGGGATGATTCTTCTGAAGAATGTTCATTTTCCATTGATGTGACCTTGACTCTATTTCAGTATCCCCCACTGAATTATTATCATAATAGTGTGTGATAAGATATTTACTACTAGATACCACATAATGATCATTGATGATTTCGTGAATCTATACATCTTCATTAGCTTCATAAGAAACAAAAAAATACATAGAATCTATAGTAGAATATTTTACCACATCTTTCATTGAGCTCTTCCAGATCAAATTACCTCCATTAAATGTGACGATGTATCATGTTTAGGACTTTATGCCATCGTGGTCAGTTAAGATACTAGCATGTTCATATCCTATGATGACTAGTTCCTCATATCCTCCATAGACATGGAATATATCTTTAGTATTCCATATATGCCTAAGTATATTCTTGCATTCCATCCAATATTATCCACCTATATCATCTTGATATATACCTATGATTTTGAATGAGTAGAAAACATATGTCCTAATACATAAAAATGTATACATCCCTGACCAGATCGCAGATGCGTATGGAATCATATAAAATCTATTAATTTTCTCATTTCTCTGGGGGAAAATGTTCCTAGAAAGATCAATACAAAGTGACACCAGAAAAAATAACCTCTTGGATTTTACCCTAATGAATCTATATATTATCTTGTCAATGTATATACGTTGAATTTGGTCAAGTAGTCTCTTGGATCTTTCATGATAGATCATAATAATAAGAATATATTCTATATCGCCTAAGTCATTTATAGTGAATAATTTTTTAATCAACATCTTAATAGACTCTATGATTGGTATTTTTTCCTATGATTAATATGTCATCAAATTTTAATATTAAAAAAATGACTGCACTCACACTAAATAGTTTATAGACACAATGCTCACAATAAAAAAATTATGAAACCAAATTTCATTATGAACTCATCAAAACCAATGGTCCATAGAAAATATGCTTTATTTAATCCATAAATATATTTTTTAATTTCTTATAACTTATTAGCATCCCTTTCAGTTAAAACCCATTCGGTTTCTATCATAATGATATCTTTCTAAAGGCCCTAGTTGAGGAATGATATCTTTTCATCCATTTTCCATATATCATATGTATGGTTAGCTGCAATGGGCATTGGAATTATTATGGATTTTAGCATTTCTACTGGTGGAAAGGTTTCATCAAAATAAATCCCTTAACATTATTTTCTCCCTTTTACAACTTGTCATGCCTTATAGGTACTAACTTGTCCTTCTATGTCTAGTTTCTTCATGAAAATACATTTACAACCAATGATATTTATATATTCTAGAGGATATATCAGAATTTAGACATGATTTGGTGAATACAATACATTCCATAATTCGTGGATTCATTCCATTTGGAAATATCTATGGCACTCCTTTCTTCTTTGTATTTTATAGAATCATTTTTATAAACTAATGATGAGTCATTACCGTCAGTGAATAAAAAACAATAACATTATAGTTCTCTAACATCTCTTATCCTCCTACATAGTAATTGTGTCTCTAGAATAGTTCATCTTCCATATGGATTTATGGGATATGTTATTGTACAAACTAGTGTATACCTTGAGCTTCAACTATATTAATGTCTATATAACTCCCACTATCTATTTTAGAGATGATACCCATATCGTGGAATATGGAATGACAATCTACTATAAAATTTTTATTTTATGGGTGGTATAGTTAATATCCCATTATACTAGGAAATGTGGCGACGTACCCCTTTATTAAAAGGAAAATAAAACATACAAACCCCATTTGTGGGAGAAGGGAAAACCCAGAAGCCCATAACGAGTCCAATGTCTTAAAGGCCAAAGATCTAATGGCTTGAGAGAGTAGTGGGAAAACCCATTACAAATGAAACCCTAGTCGCATGCTGGCACGCCGCATCCACTGACAAACCCACAGTTGATCGTCGCAGGAGAAAATCACATCGCCACCGTGAACCTAATAGATCTGGACTGATCCTGCATATGAACACCACCGAATCCTTGCCAAATGCTGAATCCCAATCAAACGTCCACCTCCACCGCTGAGAAGGTCGTGACCACCATCGCATCTAGATCCGAGGTGAGGCCGAACCGCTACCTAGAGAAGAAGCACCACCGATGAGCTCCCCAACGCCTGAGTCCCCCATTCATCACGCCTCACACCACTGCCCATCGTTGATTCCACCGCCGATCAAGAGCGTGCTCCCATCTTCTTAGCCGAAAGGTCCTCGCATGTGGCTGCTGAAGGTCAGACGCAGAGAACCCATTTCCTCCTCCGTTGAAAACCTATAGCGGATCTGAGAAACCCCCAACCCACTGCTGATTGATGACGTCACCTCAAGTACCGAGCCGCGAAGCCTCCATGTGGAAGGAGAACCACATTCAAAGACCAAAACCACCGAATCTAGAACCCTGAGATGCCACTTCCTTGGACCCACCATGATCGGATGAAGCCTACACTTTTGATGACGCCAGAACTCCGAATCTGACCACTGTGAGATGATTCTTCCTCTCCAAGACCATAATCTGTCCCATTATATCATTGGGGTATCCTATAAAGTTACATTTTGTGCCTCATGATGAAATTTAGTTACCTGGAGATTCCATAAAATATTATTTACTTCACCACAGATGTATGATTGATAACGTGGTTTTTATTCCACTACCAAATATATATAAAATGATTAATAGATTTAGTTGGTACGTGGTTTCATTTAAGTGAGGTTGTTTGTAACAATTAACCCCAAAAGGATTTTCGAATACTTTCATAACTCAGCCTTGATCTCACCATGTCCAAAAAGGTGCGGCATCTGCTTTAGCATACATCATTACACTGAGGTGTGTGGGGAGGAATGAGTTAGGATAGGATCCTAAAAAACCATAAGTAATCAATGATGTCCTGATTATGATATTTTGTACCATGGTCAGAGTGGAGTTTCATAATCTTCCAACAAATTTAGTTTTTGAAATTATACTTGACTTCCATGAATTGATTAAAATAATATGACTTATACCACTCCAATTTGAAATATCCATATTTACTAAAATCATCAGTAAATGTTTTGGGGTATAACTACCCACCACTTTATTCAATAGTAAATGGTGCACACACATCACTGTGTTATAATTAAACAATATTTTTATCCCTTTCACATTTCCTACTAAATGGGGATTTTTTCATTTATCCCTTGATGAAATACATTCAATAAACCAAGTTTTTTTGTTCAAAAGAATCTAAATATCCATCTAGATGATATTTAGTCAATCGATTTTCAGTTATATGAACTAGATGGTGATTCCTTTTTTGGGTGTGGTATGAGTCATCAGAATGATGTTCGATATCAATTTCCATTAATTGGATTATATAATCAAACACATTAAGATCATTATTCAAATTTTTATTACCATAAAAATATTTTATTTAAAATAAAAGTAACATTAATTTAAACAATTGATCAAATATCCAAATGTATCATGATGGGATAAAGATATAATGTTTCTATTAATATATGGAACATGATAAAATGCATTAAAACCAATGAATATTCTTGTCATCATCATTAAGTGGTAGTCCACGATAGATAAAACAACGAGTTTATATGTGTTGGGTACACCTAGATATTCCTTCCCTAATTCATTATTTCTGAATATAATTGGTCCCTTTAGTTGAATTCATATGTCGTAACCAAATTCTATATCTAATATATAATATATATAAATCGATAAATTGATCGCAATAAAAAATGAACATAAATATAACCCCAGATTCTTCGACGTGGTGCAGTTTTTCTTCTACTTCCCCTTATTATCAAATGAGAAATAGACAATACCTTGTTCCCTTTCACCATTTATATTTCTCTTTATGGATGGGAGGGAATAGTCTTTGGGTTTAAAACTCATTTCATTACCATTCCGTTATTTCACCAAAAGTGTGGAAGATTTTTTAGGCTACGTATCAATTTATACATGGGGAAGAAGAGTGAGAAGACCTGGAAGAGATTTCTCAATGATGTTCATATTAAAATTCACAAAAAAATTGAAGATTCCCTGGATGAGTTATTTCTTAATGTGTTTAGCGCCCCAATCATTGGGGAGTTTAAACCCCATGACCTCTATGTGATCATTTTAGCCAAAGAACGTGGATAAATGAGGTCCAACAAGGGAACCCTCCACCAACTTACTCTGAAAGAGTGCTTTTGAAATATCAAACCACTCTTATATAGCTCTCTCATGGTAATGAACACATAGGTTCTGAGGAATCCTATAAGAATACATGCTTTCCTGAGGTTTGAAGAGTACACATAAAATTGAATAATGAACGAATCATTGAATATAGACCACATCTTTTATATGTTTGTCCTATACTAGAAACTCTTCATCACTCGCCTCTTGATCAGGTGGTTCTGGCAGTGAGGATAATAGAATGTTAAATATTTCATCATGTCATAGAAAAACCTGAAGGAATATATACCATTCCTATATGTTACTACTAGTAATGAGGTTTTCTTTATCAAATATATATTTTAGGGATAATGTAGATAATTATATATTCATTTTATTCGATAATTTAAAAGAGAATATTATTAGTACATTCCATCATTTAATGTTATGTGAGAAATAAATAAACAATTAATTTTTTTTAAATATCTGACTATTTTATCATGTTTAGATATCCATCACTATTAAAAAAGATATTTATTGTTGTTTTAACAATCTGGAGTAACTGATCCATATTCCCATTCACATAACTCTAACAAGGGTTGGTCAAGCTACCTGAAGGTATTTAGGTAAATAGGTATTTTCCAACTCTTGTTATGAAACTCCTTTGATTCGTTTCCTTGATTCCCAAATCATGAAATCCAAACTTGAATTTCCTCAACACATACTAAGAAATTACACCATGCCTATAAAAGGATACTCATCTTTATAAAAAATGGTTATTATAACCCAAAACCATTATAATAACTCCCATAATGAAATTATGTGTCCCAAAAGGGGGTTTTTAAACACATAGTTCTCATTATTTTTATTCCTAATCAAGTAATGTAATTCTTAGTCTATCATAATATTAAGTTGAGGGATTTAAATTAATAATTCAGAAATTTTATCTTATTTTATCCTTTATATATAATGTTAATATTTAGTAGATGTTTTATAACAAATTAATCATGGTGGATAAAACATTTATTCATAATTAATTTATTGAATTTATTATGAACAAATTTTATCATTTTTTAACGTTTAAATATATTGTTAATATTTTGGATATTACATAACTAATTAACCATGCTAGATAACACAGCTAGGTATAATACATTTATTTAAAATATAACATTTCACATTAATTCATTTATTTATTTGATCATTTCCTTGCATCCAAAAATAAATAATTTCATAGAGAAAAATAATTAAATAATTAAATGAACCATTCCTTAGAAGTATATAATGGTTGATTTTATGAGAAACCATTAAATAAATATATGTCATAGGGTAAATAACCCCTATTCTTGGTCATGAATAAGTTACAAAATTTCATCTATCTACTAATGTATAATCTAATTTAGTGTCATAACTGTTCCATCATGAACAGCCTCCACATACCTTAGGATACTAATTTAATTAAATGTATATATGAATCACACACAAGTGAGGAGAACCAAATGATTGGTCAAAACTTAATTACATAAATATCCATTCACACACATGTCCTATATAATTTTTGGGGGAGAGATTATACACATTCCATCAAATTTAATTTAATAATATATAATTTCTATCTCATTAAATCAATTAAATTAAAAAATCCAATTCGTACACGGGTCGTGGTAAATCTCATGAACATCAATACATTCAATGAATATGAAAAATTAACGGGATAAAATTTATTTAATTATTTGTTCTTTATTATTTACGAAGAACATGATTTCATTAATTAATTAATTGATTCCATTCAATCATAATGTTTATTCGAACATAATTGGTTCTTCTTATCAATTATTTATATAATGAAAAATAAATGAAAAAATAAATAATGACATATTAATTAAAATAATTTAATTGAGAATTTAATATTCTCTAAAAAATTATTAAATATTCAAGAACACATGGTATTCCAGTCAATAAAATAAGTTTTTATGGCATTAATTTTCAATTTAATACAATTTTCAATTCTATAATTTAATGGGAGACTATGTGGTGTGTATAGTCCAACTACATTTTGTGTACCTTGGTTTCCATGAATCTAAGTCACACACATGAGGCTTCGGTGCGCTAACTCAATTAGACTACACGACATATACAGGCTAGCTACATGCAATGTATTGTATTTACAAATACTTGGTTATCCCATTAAACATGTGGGTACAATTCATAAACCATGTTTAATTAAAAAATTGGTGAATCTAGGTATAATGAACATTGATACATAGTATGTGCTCTGAAAAAACGTCATGTAACCACATTTTACCAGACGATGAGTTTAAACATCTTGATGGCATCTTCTTTCGGCCTTCATTTATTCTTAAAACATTAAAAAATGAAACACTAAACAAACATGATTAATATGTCGATTACATATTAATTAAAATAGAAAAAAGTAAATAATATCCTGAAATGAAAATATAACCATAATTACACATAGATAAAAAATAATATGAATAATTAAAATTTTAATTGTGACCAATTTGATACCACTTATTATTTCCATGTACAGTGGAAGTGTGTCGTGGTGTGAGAGTTATTAAAATTTAATTTTATAATCTTTTCCCAAAACCAAGAGTGAGGATCTTTCAAATAAAAATTTTAATTAATTTATTTAATATTTGAAGTAATTAATTCCTTGTCTTAGTAATATTTTTATTTAGTGAATGTTGATTATCCGACAAGACCCTTTCAGATTACCTTTGTTGCGCTATGAGGGTCTAAGGTTAAAATATTTATAACGGTGATCCACAAATGATTATATGATATATGAAAA
The DNA here is from genome assembly GCA_963277665.1 of Viscum album. NCBI lineage: Eukaryota > Viridiplantae > Streptophyta > Magnoliopsida > Santalales > Viscaceae > Viscum > Viscum album. The sequence continues at coordinate 1,088,444,227 of OY728158.1, forward strand.
GGACAAATCAATCTGAAAGTGCTAGCTTGGTGAGTCTAATGCCTTATGTTGTTTGTTATTGATCTCCCATTATTCGGTCTTGATGAAATATCAGTTTCCCTTCCCATTGTTGAGAGGGAGAGAGATAGAGGAGTTGAGAGAGAATTTATTGTGTGAAACAATTTTCTGTTGTCAATATTTGTATACTCTACAAAATATAAATAATAATTTATTTATATTGTTAATATTTAGGTTAAAATATTATTTAATTGCATGTTAGATATTAAATAACATTTATTACCTTTAATAAACCACATAACATATAATAATAATAATTAATATTTTTTGGTAGGATCTAAATTCCATAATAAAAAATATTATTTAATTTTCCTGTTAATTAATTTTTTTCACTGGACATAGTCTTAGTCCATTTGAGCTCCTGTAACATTTTTTGAACATCTAAATAAAAACTTTATTTATAAATAAATATTCCATTCACATACTGGTGAATATATATTTATTAAATATTCCGTAAAAATAAATAAATATATTTTTATTCAAATTATAAGGAATTAATATTTATTTATTTTATGAAATATATTTATCATGAATAAAATTATTCCTTTCAATTGGCAATAATATTTATTCCATTAATTAAACTCAAATAGAATTTAATGGAGATCAATGGAAACACATTGTGTGTGACCCCCTTGGATTCTTTCTCATTGGTATTATGTGGGCATGCCTAATATCCAATATTGATGTCTAGAAATAGGTCAATGAAACATATATAGAGGAAATAATGTCTCAAAATTTACAACCACATATGAACATTCGTTTTATAATATAATAACTTTGTCAAAATATGTCATCAAGCAGGATAAATAGTTGTGTCATCATCCTATTTACATGATACACAATTCATTAAAAATATGAATTAAATAGTTCATCACACTATATGCCCAAGAATTTTATGTGGTTGATCAATTCCAATCAAAGGGTCAAGATATCTGCTTCCATATATATTAATGGGAAAAATCCTTCTTCGACATATCCAGTAATGTAACACCCAACATACCATACTTCCTACCAACATATGGAATGATTGTTTTGGTCAAAAAAAATTGATCATAAATCATGAAATACATTAATGATAATAATAAATTATATATACCATTATATATGCTCCTAGATATGAATATCTAATGACACCAAAAGCATGTGGAAATCCTACTAGAGGGTTTGTTTTCATAATCTCCCCTCTTAGAGGATAACAAATGAAATCATCCTGAGAAGAAGCTTTATCCTATTATGAGAACTCACACATGATGGTCTATATACTATGTGTCCCATCATAGTATGTTATAAGGCCACAAGATTATATTATGAATACTTTCATATATCTTATTAGTTCTCATCATAGTAGAGAACATCTAGGACCTTATTAATTTAAAAAATCATCTTGGACATTATTAAATTAAAGTCAAGAATAAATAGATGAAAATATGTAATAAGGTGTTAAATTAATATTCCATACATCAAATATACATATAAGAAAATTAAAATCAGTGGTTCATATGATATAAACTCTAACAAAGTCATCTTCCTAAAACCGGAAGAGAATCTTGTTTGTGACCCTGCATGACACACTGGTTGATCAGGAATTTTAAATTGGAATTCCCTGCGAGATACTCAAAAAAACCTAGTTTCCCTGGAAATATTTAGATCAACCCTTAGCAGATATATAGTAGTTGTAAAATGGATATATAATATTAAAACAACATATATAATGGGGGATTGGGATTTAAAACATAAATATTCATATCTCATATTGAAAGGACAATGCTTCGGGTGCAATTCCACACTCCGAATCCATTGAACCATGATCTGGGAGAGATCACCATCATGACCAATTATCAGTGACACCTAATATCCTTTTTTCTCCTATATTCATTTATAATGAATGGATGGGATCTCCTCTCATCTATCATGATCTCACAGTGGGTTATTATTTTGGTTTTTATTAATTGAATAAACCTCCACTAAAAACCCCACAAATCACTAACCACCGACCTGACACATAACCCTGATAATTTTTATTTTATTAATAGGGTAAGAACGTTGTTCTAAACTCAACTGTGGTCTTAGATTCTTGATCTGAGAATCCATTTAAGATTTATTCCATGTAAACAATGAAATTGAGTGCACGTGATATAATATATATACTATTTTTAATATCACCACACATTGTCACTCTGATCCAAGGAATCCTATGCCAAATCATCACCTACATTTAGAAATATTCTTAGAAATATTCTAAAGGATTATAAGTTAAAATCATAGCAACATCATTTATTCTATAAAAATTGAGCATTCACTAAAGACTTTAAATTTATTATAGCATGGGATTATAAATGTGGTCATTCTTATGATCTTACTTTTGTTATTATTTATAATAAAATTTTATTGTGTTATAATACACTCAATTGAATCTATGATTTAACATTCAATTTTTCATCATTTTCATTCCAAAATTTAGTTGTACAATTTACTATTATATTATCCCATTTATTTTCATGTCAAGAAAAAGATAAATGCTTGAGCCTGACTGGATATAACATTCCTTAACTCTATCTATAGTTTCTTCTTCTTTTAAGTATAATTTTTGAAATATAATACTTATCTAGTTTACTTATATGTAATAAAATATTGACAACTAGAGTATATTTAACTAAATTACAAGATAGAATAGTATTTTTTTAGTGTAAACAAGATTGGAATATAGTAAAATTTAGGAGGTATTTTTTAAATTTCAACATCTATATCCTTAATTTAATTATTAATATTATGTAGTTTCTTGTTTTTGTTCGACTAAATTTTAGAATTAATGTTTTAAAATATACTCAAAAAATGGAATTAATTGTGAGAGGGGTGAATTTTTGTTTAATTTAATCTATTTTTACATGTTTGGGACAATTGAATTGTTTAATTTTTACTATTAAAAATCATTTTAAATGAATTATAGAAATCTTTTTAGAACCTTGTATAATATTTATTGTTTTGGAAATCACTATTCAAAATGATATTGTTTTGATCTCTAGTAAAATTTCATCATTTCAGATTAAAGAGAAAAATTAAGTACTTATTAAATTTTATTTCAGAAAATACTTAGAGAAAGTTTTTGAAATCATGACAATTGAATTTCATCATGGCCCTTACAAATGTCATTGAAATACTAATTTCAATTTTTTTTAATCAGAACATATAATTATTTTCATTAATCTTTGAGGAAAATGTTGGGTTTTATGTTTGGGGGAGCAGATATTTTTTAAGTCATTAAATTGTGTTTTAAAACAAATCCATCAAAATCCCCTATTTGGGGTTTCCAAATTGGTTGAATTTCTAGATTTAACATTAATATTCAGTGGATCAAATTTTTTTTAGGATTGAGATCTATCTTTCCACCTTGTGGAGGATAAACTCTTATGTTTTCTCATGGAATTAATTATGGTAATCAATTTATTGCTCTATTTATTTTATTTTCTCAGATTTGTTTAGTATACATTTCAATCAATATTGGTTTTCGGAAATTTGGACATAGTTTTAAAAATATAATTAATGTGTTTTTTTGAGTTATTAATTGAAAAATATTATTATTGGTTGATCCTATGTTATTTCATTAATTCAATATAGAAAAGTGACGGTTAGCGACAGTTGATTATTTGTGTAATTGTGGTTTAAACCACCAATTAAATGTTTAGCAGTGGTTCATTAAAATGTTGAGTATTGCATGATCTCTATTCAATTAGTGGCAATTTATTTTTTTCACATAGGTTTTCTAGGATTTGTATTTGGAATATTTAGTGGTGGTTTGATGTTTAATTAGTGGTTGTTTTTTAATAAAAATCCACTAGGAATAAAAATAAAAAAAAATTAACCACCGCAAAACATTTAGCGACAATTTCAATAAACAACTACTAAATCTATAATTTTCTAAAATAATTTAATAGAAAAATAAAAATACAATAAAATGTGAGATTTTATGAATTGAAACCTAAATATATGATAAATTAATCATTTATAAATCAGACATCCACAATCATACAAACAATCACATTCATTATAACCTAAGTCTAAGTCACCCCACACATCAACCAATACCATAGTCATCAATATATACATATAAAATATGTACAACAACTACACATTCCAAATATACATCCATGTCATGTTCTCCACTGAATCTTTATGCTTAAAAATAATCACATTAACAGAAACCAACCTCAGCATCTCATCACCTGTAACAAAAAATGAACCAAAAATTAAAAGTAAAAATAATAATTTAGAATTATAGTATAATAATTGATCAAATTTTAATATACCGTGGAATATATGAAACTTCATGACTACCTTCAATAAAATATCATGGATTATAGAATTAACGGTTTTGCATATTATGAATATCTCCTACCTACAAGGAATACCTGATCATTTTCAAAAATAAATGAAAAAAAGACATAGAATATATACAGAATGCTACACATAAAATTTGATATATTGTTCATGAAAAAGGGTACATTTTAACTTAAAAAATTAATATATTATAGAAAAAACATTGAGAATAGAACAAACCGTTTTATGATAAGATTATAAACATGAAACTGAAAAGGGATAATAAATGATATCATATATTTTTAAAGCGATGTGCAGTGTGCTTGAAATTTATTTAATAAATTATTTAATGATTTTTATATCAAAGCATTTCATGGAATAAAAAACATCTCATCAGTGATTTTCAAATTGTTTCACATCAATCATAGTCCATTTTCTATGGTTTTGATTGTTCAATGCATGTTTAATTGTTTTAACAAATTAAAATCATGTCTACATCTGAAATGGGAAAACCACAATTTGAAATGATGTCACATCAATTCATACTTTTCAAAATTAAATCCATGATCATTTTGTATTGATTTTAGGACAATCCAGGAACTTTTACCAAGGTTATACCAATCCATCCATGTTTTGTGTTTTAAAACACTAAAAATACATTTATGTCCATGATAGAAAAACTGTCACTTGGAATGGGGTTTCATTGGTTCATGCATTTTTAAAATAAATAAATTCTAGTTTTCCCCTAAATTCATTTCTACCTGACATATTTTTCTTGGTTTTTATTATTGTACACACGATTTAGTGTTTTAAAACACAAAAAAATAATTCATAACCAAAACAGGAAAATAGTCACTTAGAATGATGTTCTATCGGTACATACATTTCATAATTAAATCTATGATCATTGTCCCATCATTTCAAGACAATAAACCATTATTTCACTTGTTTTGGATATTCCCTGCACATTTAAGAGTTTTAAAACACTAAACGTGTGTTTACATTGATAATGAAAAAAATATCACTTGGAATGACATTTTTTAGGTTCCAACATTTAAAAATTAAATCCATGGTCGTTTTCACCATATTTTTTTGATAATCCCACATTGTTTTTTTGTTTATGACTATTACACACTTTTTTAATATTTTAAAACATAAAAAACATGTTTACATTCAGAATGAAAAAACCATCATTCCTAATGAGATAATATCAGTTAAAACATTTCAAAATTCTATCTACATTTATTTTCTCATTATTTACGTACAATATGTAATTTTTCCATTAGTTTTGACCATTCCACTCATGTTTTATTGTTTTAAAATTATAATCATGTGTTTAATACCATAAGAAAAAACCCATCACATAGAATGATGTGTCGTTAGTACCTAAATTTCACAAATAAATATACTCTTGGTGTCACCTAATTATAGAAGAATTGGACATTTTTTATGGTTTTGATAGTTTCATGCACATTTCAGTGTTTAAAAACACTAAAAAAGTGTTTAAGACCATAATGGAAACACTGTATTTTTGAATGATGTACCGTGAGTTCCTACATTTCAAAATTAAATCTATTGTATTTTTTTTCTAATTTCACCGTGATCTGACTTTATTTCACTGGTTATGACCCCACACAACATGTTTTGAAAGGCTTTTGTATCATTTATAATTTATTACATAGTAATTATGATCACATAACATGACAGATTTACATTTTGTTTATACATACACATCAAAAACAACTAAAGGAATATTTTCCCTTGATTTTAGTATAATTTCACTTCTTCTTTTTTTTTACCATTTTATGTGTGTTTTCGTGTTTTAATTCACTAAAAACATGTTTACAGTCATAATGATAAATCCTTCATTCAAAAATGAGTTTTGGCGTTTCCTACATTCTAAAATTAAATCTATTGTCATTGTCCAATAATTTTAGGATAATACGATGTTTTTCTCTAGTTTTGAATATTAAATGCAGTTTTTTGTGTTTTAATACCCTAAAATGTGTTTACAGACATAACGGGAAAAACCTAATTCTGAATTACATGTCGTTAGTTCCAAAATTTCAAAATTTAAAACTACATTAATTCTCCCATAATTTTAGGACAATAAAACAATTATTTCCTAGTTTTTTTGCCCCCCTCTGGTGAAAATTGTTTTTAAAGGAATTTGTACCTTTCATAAGTTTTTTCTGAGTCAAAAAGGAGAAAAAAAGCTATAGTTGTTTTTAAACATATAGATTATGATCTACTAGTAAATTTTGGTTTGTAGGAATCAAACTTGCATCTATATGGCTTACGATGTTGTCAGTATAACTTGATATGTGTGATTTCTATTTAATGTATCATTTTTTAAGGATTGTATATGAGATTTTATCAAAGTCCATGAGCATGAAATGGAGTCTGGCACATCAAACTAAAGAGAAAAATTCTTGAAATTAAAATCATCGCACATTATAATTATATTTCAGAATTTACTCATGGATTTTAGTTGAGTTATAAGGGAATATAAAATTAATATTAACTTTACTTGAGTATCAAAGACAAAAATTTTTCATGCTATTGGAATATACCTCTAATAATTATAATTAATAGGAAACCTCATTGTCTCACAATGAAGATGCCCAAGAATCTGCTAAAATATTTAGGTCGTGTCACTGGTATGCACCCCATACTCATCAAATGGAACAATAATCTTGAATTTCTTCAGGTCCTATACATATGTTATGATTATATTTTTATCCATTATATTATTATATTTATCTATATGAAAAATACATCAAACAATTAACACAATATCAAGTTTTTCTATAGAAAATGACATATATACAATTAATATTAACCCTATAATATCCCATTGATGGAGGGGTGACCAACATATGCATCATAAAAGGTGAATCAGGTGGTGTGATATCAACAACATCAAGGGAAATGACTGGCACACCATGCTTCTTTGGTATAATAGAATAACTAGAATCCTTAGAAGATAGTGGTTGTGGTGGCATGCTCCAAGATGCTGTTCGATTAGAGTCATTATTTTTTTCTCAGCATTCCTGCATTTCAAATGGATAAATTGTATTAAATATATTAAAAATGAAAAAATAAATTCTTCTTCAGAAAATAAAATGAAAAACTAGAAAACATTGTTTATGTTCAAACCAATTACTAATGAAAATTTTAACATAATTTCATTAACAACTTATATATTTAATTATATTCATCTTCATTGTCTCCATTGTTATCAACATCTATTATGAAATGTCATTCATTTTTACCCTCTCTTGAATTTTATACTATTTAGACATTTTGAGGAAATAATGTTTCAATGTTTTTTGGTTTATGAGCATCACTATCCCAAGGAACAAATTTATCTTCATCACCCATATCATATAATTTAATCTACATTAAATGTAAATAAAAACTCCAACAATCAAGTATATCCTCATCCACATAATAAGTCATCTTCTCTTATGAAGCCAAGTTAGTAGGATCATGATATTTATACTCATTGGTAACCATAAAGGGAGAGAAGTTTACAAGAGAAAAATTTAATGAATCATTCATTATATCACAATCAATGATTACCACGTGCATTTGAATAATACAACTGAAAACTATCCATGATAGATTACTTAAATTATATCAACCATCTTACCATAGTATCCCATCACTAAAAATTTAAATGCACCACAATTATGAGTTCTCATGTCTTCTTATTGATAAATTGTTCAAAACTTGATGCCATGAATATTTAAGGCATCCCATCTCATAACCTGCCTTAGAGGACCATGAACCAGAAACTACAAATCATTTGATATTTCATCGTGATTGAAAAAATTCATTATCTTGAAAAAATGATATAATTTGTTACTTTATCATAGAAAAAATATCTACATGTAAGTAATATGAATATTAATATAAACTTAAACAATGAGCGAACCATTAGACAATATCCTCATTAACATCTTTTGTTAATTCCATCTCATTTCTTGCTCTACCCCTTAGTCGCCTCGTTGTTTTTAGTCACAATTTTTCAATAAATGTATTTTTAATAAAACTATTGAGTAGCACATATCTATATTTTTGCACCAATTCCAATTTAGACTGTGAAAAATATTACCCCATTCCAGTTGGTCATACAATAGATTCAAATAACGATGACAGATTTTCAGAATTACAAAAGGTAGAGATGTCGTCAGCATATAAAGCATGATTGAATCTAGTCTCAATTCCATCCAAATTCCATGATCATATAGTCAAGTACACTTCATCTATGTAACCTTATAAAGCAGAGCAATCACGTTGAGATTTATTTCTCACATACGATTTCAAATGACCTATTTACCTGATGAATACAACATGAAGAATGTTAAAAAAAAAATTATGCAATGATTTTATAAAATTTTATTATAAAATGAAAAAATTACCTTTGTACCTATCAATTGAATAAATTCATAAACAGTGTACTAGTCCACCATGTTTAGTTCCATCAACTAAATTAACAGTAAAATAAATCATGATTATGAAGAATGATGGTGGAAATAACATCTCAAAATGATATAGTTTCAAAAAAATTATTTCCTGATATTTATAATGCTCATTTGGAATTAAAATTTTTATGAAAATATATTTAAAAAAAATGTCAAAACACAAAAATAATTAAAGATAAATTTTTTGGTAAGGTATTATACAAATACAATGGTAACCACTACTCCTTCAAAATAATTGAGTCATTAATTTTCAATCCATCTAACTGTTGATGTTTCAAGTCAACGCTCTTTAATATATTACTTAAATAACCATCTAGAACTTTTATAATGGTTAATGATTGATGGAATATCTCTATCATGATTTTTCATTGTAAAAAGAGTTTAAGGATATATTTCATTCTTATTTTCCCACAAACCATGATTTATATTCATTTACTACAAATCCTTATTATCATTATGGTGATCCTTTGATTTAACCTCCTTATTAAGCATTGTAAAAATTATCTTGTCACATATATTCTTCTCAATATGCTTTACATCATTATTATGAAATATCAAATTAAACACCAAATATTTAATTTTGAAATATATACTAATTTTCTTCCATTGTTTTGCTCTAGCTTTTTCGAATACCATACCACATAACCTTTCCCCTCCTTATTTAAACTGATGATATTTTTCAAATTATTCAGTTACATTCATTAATTTTCCCTGGATTTTGGAACTAGAAACCACCTTTAGTGAATTTTTCATGTTAATATATCCACTTAATCATGTCTTGATAAACATTAATATATGAGAAGAATGATGAAATCAACGATGACACATAAAACAACAATTTTTTCTAATAGGTAATCGTTATAGTTCAAAATCAAGATTACAAATTGGAAAATCCTAACAAGAATGAGCCTTCCTACAAGATATATTTTCTAGTCCAACAATCTCACTGGTGTTCCAAACTAAAGCATCATGCATTTTGAATAGTTTTCTCTTTTATGTTTTATATGTTTCAAAACTATCATCCCATTATTGTAGAAATTCATTGATTTGAGGTTGATTTTATACATCAATCTATTTTCAAGGCATTTTGTTTCATGAAAAAAATTATCAAAATAATGGAATAAGTCTTCTTCACAAACATCCATGGTTGAAAATAAAAGGTGATCAATAACACTAGCTAAATTCATTAATTAATATATAATTTTACAAATGGTTAAAACCATATGAATCCAATACCAAATTTACATTCCTACAATACGAATAAAATCAAGATATAGTGAATCAAGCATCTTCTATGATGTTGTATATTTTGGGTTTTTTATTAATACATCGTTACAATCCTGAGCATGAAACATTATTTCTTCGATAGTCTTAAATGACATGAATAATCATTGAAATCATGGTTTCAATGGAAAGCAACATATCCCATTTATAGGAATCTTCATATTCACTTTTTTCTTTTGGTTGAATTTATTACACTGTCACTATTTTTCATTGAATTCCATCTACTTGTATGAAATATTGGGCATTCTTCTTTATCAGAATCTTCTCCCCAATAATATGTAAAATAGATAGGGTATGCATGTATCATTGTATAACCATGTAATAATATTTTGATTACTTTATTCATCTCATAGAATTATGAATGGATATTAAATTCACTGAATACATCATGAAGAAACTCAAAAATCATGGAAATTACTTTTTTTATAATTCCATATATAAATTTGATATGATAAAACATATGTAGAGAAGACAACATTGAATTCATGGAAGAAATTTTGTATAGTTCTTATTATCTGTCTTCAAATTATTCATAAAATTGTATTTGGTCACTTATGATCTGAGAAATATTAACGTACATAGGATCATATGATATTTCTATTGATCTATTTAAATATTGAAAATTCTATTCTGAAAAACCAAATACATCATTTAATAAATTTTGAACTGAATTATCCTATAACAATTCACTTTGTATTTCATTTGGCAGTATTGTCATTGTCTTGAATTTCCATAACATTTTATTTACAATGAAAAATAAAACATACATATCGAGAAGGAAACTATTTCTATATCAAAGTCTCATATACTTCATTTTTATTCATAAACCACTTGAATTTGAAATTAGGATATGAACATTTTATTTTGTCATCAACTAATCAGTTCTTAATTGAATAATTATAAAAATATTCAAATCTGATGGCATTTGGAAGTTTGTTTAGAGGTAAATTAATCCAAATTTAATACACAGGTATTAGATTGTATTCGTAAAGTACATACAAATATAAAGATATTCATATTTAATCAATTTGTTATACTCAAAATTAAAAAATAATTTATATGGGTTAGATAAGGCTCAAGATCATAGTATTTAAATATAGATACAATATTGAAACAATTAATATTTATTGATGGAAGTTTGAAAAAAATAACAAAATTAAATATGATAAAGTTGTGTCAATTTTTAACATTTTATACATAAATGAAATTATTTTTATGGGAGAAAAGGATAATGTTGTATTCTACCGTATCATTGTTACTAAATAGGGTTAATTCCATTAAATAAGTATCTACATTGATCAATGTCTGAACCATTTCCCATGGTCTAACAGAGACCATGGGCACCCTTATAAAAATAGGAATGATATGTATACTTTATTAGGATATCACACAGCCTTTTATGGCCAAAACTAATAAACACAGAGGTCTTAGTTCGTTATTTATGCTTATAATTCATTCTACAAATAATGGTTATTTTATACATGAACCTAAATTTTCTACGAATCTAACCATAGAGGAGAGAAGTTTACTAGAAATGTGCTACATCATTTTAGTTACCATTTTCACAAAAAAGACTTAAAAAACTAAAATTTCTTCAATGTGATAAGTAATTATTCTTGAAGCATTGTCATGATTTTAGAATACTTACATGTCTCTAGTGAACATAGTGAAAGATTATGTCTGATATATTCATATATGTCTTTTATAACCCCATTTATTTTTTTCATTTTTACTCATTAGGATTTCTATTTTCATAATTTTAATTTCTTATTATAACGTATTAGTCCATTACTATTCTAATAAAGAAATGTTTATTAAATCAGGGAAGAAAATTTCTACTAAAATCCATGTATTGTGAATATGTTTTGGAAGTAAAATGGAGGAAGGGAAAATGAATGGAGCAAATAAATCCCATGGAGTTGAATAAGTAGTGAAAAGAGATAATCTGAGGCAATGAACAATCAATGTGAACAACTTATGTTAATTTATAAAGGCATACCCAAGTATCAATGTTCCACTAGTTATTGTAAAAAAAATGTAGATAAATAAATAGATTCCACTTATGTATATTCTAACCAATAAAATAATTTTTAGCGATACATGACACAAGAGAATACACATTAAGAAACTAATATAAAATTTCCTTTTAAAAACTCAAATACTCAATCATCATAAACTCACTATATTAATGTTAACCCAACACCAGTTCATAAAAATCCATGCATAACCTTGAAATTCACAAAATTCCATTAAAAGTAATTTTATGAACAAAAAAATTATTAATTCCATAAAATCATATAATAAAATATATTCTTCAATTTAATCAAAAGTAATTAGTGTGTGGTATTTGAAAAATAAATTCAAAACACTTAATGTCATATAAAAGAAACCTTTTCATTAAATGTAAAACAATAAACACATGGTTTACCATTAAAATATAATTATATACAAATATGATATTTTTATTAGGAATCTAAAACCTAGATTGAAGAGGAAAAAATTGGTGATTATTAATTTAATGAACTATGAAATAGAGGAAACAAATAATTGTTCAGCCACTTTCACAACATCAGATACTAAATCAGCACAACAAGGCCAAAGAATCCATATGAGGATAGGAGGAGGGTAACCGAGTCTAAGAGAGGAAATTTAGAGGCGGTCTACTTCGCCGTCAGGGAGCAGAACCACTATGGAGAGGGAGGTTGGGGGGTCTATGTCACCACTGGGAGGAGGGAGGTCAAAGGTGTGGGGGGGGGGGGGGTTTCATGGGGTGTGTGTGGAGGGGTGTGGTGGTGGGGGTTAGGGATTTCACATCCCACCAGGGGGAGGGTGGTCGAAGTGTGTGTGTGTAGGGGGAGGTTCGAGGATGAGGGTCGCATGAGGAGTAGTGTTGGATAGGGGTTGGGGTTGGTTCATAGATAGGGAGAGAAGGAGGGAGGGAATATGGGGGTTTTAAAAAAGAATTTCATGGTAGTTTAATTCAATCCACATCCCGTTATTAAAAACAATTATAGTATAAGTATGATGAAATCACTACTGTATAATTATTTTAATTGAATTTATTTAGAGCATGTTAAGAGAACCGATTCTAATATACTATATCTAATAAGTGATTTTTTATTGTGATTCTATTATTCATTAAACCATTGAATTAGTTAATTATACTTCATGTAATTATAATAATTTCTCATCCAAAAAATTATAATTATTATTATTTCTAATTATGTGACATTTTTCCCATAGAGGTAAAGGGATGTTTTGAAGACTTAGTTATATTCAATGTGGTGATTATATTAAATTTTTCAAATTTTTCTATTATAATAATTTTTGAAAAACCAAAACCAAATATTGACTCAAAAATGTTTTTTGTGAAGATAAATTTTGGTGTGTACTTAAAAGAGTCATAAGGGAAAATATTTTTTTAAATTAATTCTTAATATATCCCCACATCTTCATCCTAAGATTTCGTTTCATCCACTAAATATATAAAATTTCATTCTCGAGGATAAGAATTGTTTATGATTGGGGGAATTTCATTGGACCAATAATTATGATGTTTTGTTACATAATTTTCTGTGTATTTTATATATTTTATAGTTTAAATCATAAATTTCAGGGTAAATTGTAATTAAGTGGTTATTTTATCATAAATTAGTAATTATTGATAATTATTATTATCTTTAAAAATATTATTCCATAATTATTATTTTTTTTATTTTTATGTTTAAATTGTCTATTGGTTTAACTTTGAAATAATTCTTTATTTTATTTATAAATTTTTATTTTAAATTTGATTTCTAAGTATTATTGGTTCATTTAAATTTTATTTGAATTAAATAAATATTTACTTATTTTTCTATTGAAATATTTTTTAATTAATAAAAGAATAATTTAATTTTTTACCTCATGTCATAAATTAATTAATTAGAATTTATTAAAAAATTTCATAATAGTTTTTAAGTTCATTGTTTTATTGTTTTAATTAATAATTATTTTGCCTATTATTGTTTGTACTTTGAATTTTAAAAAAAATCCTTAATATATTTTATTTAATCATTTTATAATTTTTAACTTATAATATATGTTTTTTTAGATTGATGTAATAATATTTTTATCTTTTAATTTTAAATGATTTAGTTTTCTAAAAAAATACAATTAACTGGATTTTTTTATTTTTTAATATATGGTACCAGCATCATATAAATTATTAAAGGGTTAGATAAAATACTCAAGGAACCAAATTTTCGGAAAAGATAACAGTCTACCATGGGTTATTTATTAAGTGAATGTGACTTCTTTAATTTACTGTATGCCCAAATAAGTTTTGGTGTATGAATATAGAAAAGTATGAAATTTGAACCAGTATCTTCTCCAATACCTTGAATAACTAGAATATCCAGTTTACCTAAGATGATGCCACGTTTATCAAAAAACGGTACCTGTTGGATTTAAATGCAATAAAAAATGCAGTCATAAGAATTTTTACAAAAATACATTTTTACCCACTGTTGTTATTACCACCATACAGCTGTAATACATCATAAAAAAATTTAAACATTAACAAAAAATTTCAAATAAATAAAAATTATCAAAAAAATAAACACTGAATAATAAAATGCTATTTAAAATGAAATATAAACTCTATAAATAACAAAAAAATTAACATATAAAAAATGATTATATAAAAAAAATATAAATCCTTGATACAAAACATAAACAGATAAAAAAAATAGATGTAAAAATGACGATATAAATTTCCCTTTAAAACATGTCAATTTATAAAAATACCAATTTCATGAAAAAATCAAATTTTTATTTAAAGGGGAAAAAGTCAATGAATGTTCCACAATACAGAAAAAGTATATATTCATAAAAATATATAGTATATTAATGAAAATTAAATTTTAATAAATATATTTAAATTAAATTCAATTATATATAATATATGTAATATATTTTATTCAATATCTATACTAATAACAATTATAAATCTACTAAGAGGAAGTTCTAGTGGAGGTTCTAGTGGAGGTTCCAGTGGAGGTTCTAGTGGATGTTCCAGTGGAGGTTCCAATTCTAGTGGAGGTTTCAGTGGAGGTACCGGGTTCTAGTGGATCTTGGAGTTGATGTTCCATTGGAGGTTCCAGTGGAGGTTCTAGTGGAATTTGAAATTTATGTTTCATTTGATGTTCCATAATACAACAAAAAATATATTTATTAAACTATATAATATATTAATAAAAATAATATTTTAATAAACATATTTATATTAAATACAATTATATATAATATTTTTAATATATTTTATTCAACATCTATACTAATAAAAATTGTAAATCTATTAAGAAGATGTTCTAGTGGAGATTCCAGTTATAGTGGAGGTTCGAGTGGAGGTTCCGGTGGAGGTTCTACATTCTATTGGAACTTCTAGTGGGTGTTCTATTGGAGGTTCTAGTAGAAGTTCTATTATAAGATCTAGTGGAAGTTCCGATATAGGTTCCAGTGGAGGTCCTAGTGGAATTTCCAATTGATGTTTCTATGGAATTTCTATAATACAACAAAAATATATATTTATAAAACTATATAATATGTTAATAAAAATTAAATTTTAATAAACATATTTATATTAAATTAAATTATATACAATATTTTTAATATATTTTATTCAACATCTATAGTAATAATAATTATAAATATATTATGGGGATGTTTTAGTGGTTTTTCCAGTGGACATTTTAGTGGACGTTCCAGTGGACGATTCAATGCAGGTCCCAATGGATGTTCTAGTAGTGGTTCGAGTGGATATCCTGGTGGAGGTTCCAACAGATGTTCCTATGGTGGTCCCAAGTTATAGTAGTAGGTCTAATGAAAGTTCTACTGTAGGTTCAAGTGGAGGTTTCAGTGGAGGTTTGAGAGGAGGTTCCAGTGGATGTTCCAATAGAGGTTCCGGTGGAGGTTCCAGTGATAGTTCTGGTGGAATTTCCAAAACTATAGAATATATTAATAAAATATAATTGTTAACAATTATATTTTTATTAAATTCAATTATATAAAATATTTATTAAATATTTTACATAGATTTTACAAAAATAATATAGTTTACCATTTAAAAATGTATACAATAATAATTGAATTTATAATAGAACAGACTCAATATTTTTTATGCATTAAAATAATAGTATGACATTAATGATATCACTGAAAATCTATTAATTTTCCCTTAAATAAATAAAAAATCTATTTTTATCACACATTTATATTAATTATTTTTAAAATACGTAACACAAATTTCTTAACAGAATAAAATATCTTTCAATTTCAAATATATATGGTTTTATAATAATATTAACTCATTAATATTTAAGATTTTTTAGAAAAATGTACACACAAAAAAACAACAATAAAAATATATTCATTTTAATCAAATGACCAAAAAATTTTGAACATATCTTGTTTTATCCTTTTTTTAAATCTGTCAGAATTTTTTTATAAGACAAATAAATATTCATTTTAAAAATATATTCTCTTGTTAAACAAATCACAATTTTTATTATATGTTTAATATATAATATAATAATATAAATTGGAGATGTTAGATTTGATTGATTGGAGAGAGGGAGAATCTCTCACCTATTTTTTGTGTAAGACCAATATACCCATCTTTTCCTTAGTTACCAGATTCCAACGCGTCGAAAAAAAACAGGTGTTAGGAATGTGACCAGATGATCCATTATTTAATGGAATTAGAGAAAATAAAAACCGATGAAATTTAAAATGGAAAGAGAAATTTTTTTTAAATTAATAAAGCTTCCATAACAAAAACAAATTCATTACAGAATTTGAAAAATTAATATAAATAACTAAATCATATGTTATCTGGATCAACCTCACTAAGACATCTGAATGGTTAAAATAGAATCGACCATGCCAAAAAATACTAAAAAGTGACTATGTAACAAATGACCAATGTGGAAACCCTTCAACCATTCTAACTAGCATGGAAATTAGATAATTAATCAGATATAATACACATGAAAATGTGATTGACCATATGTGTTCCTCTATTCTTCTATGTGAGAACTATTGAATCCTGAGCTCAACGTCCCATCTAGTGCACTCAGATTTTTGAATCTAACATCCATCATGAAGGGGCCTCTCTAAATGATTTAATAACTTGAGTTGCAGATGGAAAATTGAGTTTAAAGATGGTGCCACATTTTTTGATACTCGGAACTGAGGGAAAAAGAATCGTCACTGAACTAGGGATGAAGAAGATATACAATACATAAATCATGATGATAAATTTATTTACAAATTATAGTTGAGGTAGAGAATGACCAAATATGGAGTTACAGTATTTGATGATTATAAGAAAACCATCTGAGTTCCATCGATGTAGATGAATAATCCAAGACAGAATATTCCCTCAAGCATTGATCATGAAACGGCGGTATACGATGATGAATAAATATTCTCGTGTTTTATAATATGTAATGATTGGTCAGATGTCACGATGAGCTCAATCCATTGACCAACTATTATTGTTGATGCTAAATGGACTTGGGATGAAGTAGGTGATCGATCTATTCAACTGAGATTCAGATATTGACCCTTGGATTTGGAGCCACATCCTGTGAATCCCAAACCGAACCAGTGCCAGATGGAAGATCGACCTAAGCCTTAGATCTGTGTTACTTACATAATAGCTTGACATCCGTAGTGAGGAGATGATCATTATTTTTTAATTCCCTAGAATATGATTTGTCGAAAATCGATCAAACTGAAGATTGATTATGGATTCACCTGCAGAGATATGGTGGAAGTAAAAAATGAAGTTGTTGAACAGGTCACGCACTTCCAAAATATTGAGTAGGTTATTATCCTTCAAAATGAGATTATAAAGCTGAAGGATGACTGTTAAAAACATCATTTATTGAATCATCCCTATAGAATAAAAAATGGTGAAATTTAATCAGAATCAACATCTGAAATTGTTTTTAAATGTTTAGAAAATAAACAGATCAAGTAACTAAACAATTTTTTTATAAAAAAATCAAAATTAGTGAAAAATGAAATGATAATTTTTATTCACCATGTAATATTTTAACCTGTAAATTTTATCAAATTAGGAATTCAGTGTCAATTAAAATCTATGTCAATGAAATAAATTAAAATGGGAATAAGAACCCCCCCCCATTGAAATTGATTGAAAATGATCACTGCATGCTCTTTTTTATTCCTCAATCTCATCTGAAATATCAATTTTAAAGATTATTCATTGAGATTTAATTATTACGTTTCCAGATGTACCTAAATTATTTGCTCCATTCCTCTCACAATTTATTTTCTATTCTTCTTCATATGGTCATAGCCATATTTCCCTGACATTACTCAACTCTCTCTTCCTGAATGATCACATGGCACTAATCATGTTATTTGGTCCCCATTACATGAATGAACCAGTCCCCTTATAAAAAAAGACAACACCCCAATTGATTTTAGATTTATAATCATCTCAATGAATTCCATTCCCAATATAATCTCTAATAATGTCTACATCCATTTGTTCTATATGGTTACTTAAATGTTCCATGTGTCATTCTTAGAATATCTCATCAAGTACTCTCAAATTCCATCCAATTTCATCTATCTCAAGAATATAAAATCATAGAAACATAATCCAAATAGACATCAAATATGAGATCCATAGATTCAATATCATGTATCAATCTTGTAATAAAATTAAAAAACCCCTAAAAATTTCCTTCAATCCTTAAATTGCATTAAGAGGACAACTACACTCATATTTCACCAGAACTCCATGAAATATAAACTATATCAACTTAATGCCCAAATACCAACCATTAATAGAAATTATAGGGTCAAAAATCCATTATCAATCTCAAACCAGTGATGAAAATCCTTGTTTTCAAATAGTTAGGGATGGCCATGGAATGTCTTCAACCACCTATTGTCTACACTAATAGTATATTGGAACCGATGAATGTATATATGTATAAGGTATCTCTATATTCAAAACTATCATCATAAGCACAAATACCATCCACATTATAAATTCCTTGATCAAACATCCTTCTTCTTTAAAAATTCAATGATCGACCAAACACTCACCCTTTAAATCATAATTCGTAGACCAGAATTGAATTGGTCTTCTTGGAAAAAATGATGCTTAGTTTAGCCCCCAAAACATATAACACCAGTCATCATTAGTCAAGAAGAATCCAATACATCCTCTATTTTCTCAACACCTACATGACCATCGAAGGCCAAAATCTAGTCCAGGTCGACACTAAAATCTCTACACATGAGAACACAATCAAATATCATCCTCAATCAGATAGGTGTTGGCAATGGCCTATTCTATTGCTTGAAATGGCTTTGTCATATCATTAAAACATGGTTCATTCTTCTGTTAAGCATAATTATATCTAGGTATTAGGTAATTCTTCAATTACACAGTAGTTAAATTTCATATTCCTAGGATGCATCTCAATATACAACGATCAAGATCAAAATCACTGTTAAATAGTTTGATCACATACTTCATCCCAGGTTCAATTCAGGATTGTCATTAATATTTGAATAGTCGCTTGATCTCATCACATCATCTCACTAGTATTTACATCCATGAAAACTCAATAATTATTTGGCCTTAAATTATTTTATGTTTTATTGATCCCATCTCGAGTGTATTTGGCTTCTTGGATTATTCATCTTCCATAATGAAATTCATATGGTGATCATATTACAATATATATTTTCGATCACCCATCTTCAAACATGATCGACCTCACATACCCTTTATATATCAATATGTAATTATGATCAAATATTGGGAGGAATTCATAAACCTATGTCATTGAGAATTCTTCTTCCCTCAGTTTTGATCATCACCAAACTTAGTGTTTTCTTCCACATCAGTTCGTCTTCTTTGGTTAATGTTTGTTAAATAATCAGAAGAGGCTAAGTCATGATGGACATAAAATTCATAAATCTATACGAACCTTATCAAAAAATATGATTGGGAATCATTGTTTTATCATACAATCGAATGTAGGAATAGAAATGGAAGATCCTATTTTCATGGGTGGTCACAATTATTGTTTTTCAAACATACATGTTGTTTGTAATGGTATAAGTATTGGTCGTATAGTTGATTTCTCGCATTTCCAATTTTCTATAGTGTCCACATGATATATTTGATTTTCACCACACGATCGATATAATTTTCAAGTGTGGTTGATCTGGTATAATAATTTATTAAATACCTTTTTTATTGTTTTTAAATTATTAGGGGAATCTTTTTGTATGGCAGTAACTATAACCCATCATCAAAAATCATAAATCGAACTGTTGATTTCATACTATTTTAATTTTTATACTCAAATTTATTTTGGAATGTGGTCTCTTATAGAAGGCATAGTCACTTGGAAGAAGAGTCCATAATAGACTTTTTCCTTTTCCAATGATTCAGTTAGTTGTGTAGTCACTCGAGCGCCTTAAAATTTTCTATGCTAACACATCCTCCAATAAAAAATTAATCTATAACCAATTAATTTATTTTTTGTAAAAATTATATAAGTGGAGATTAAAACCTAAAAAACTAATTAATTCCCTTTTAGAAAAACCCACATTATAAATTAAAAATTATTAAATGTTAATATCATTAATTTGATGAATTAAAATTTCATCTTCAATGTTATTAAAATAAATATACAATAAATTTATTAATAAAAATATATATATTATAAACCTAAAAAATTAATAAAAAACAAATATTAATTTCGATTAATTATATAATTTATAAAATAATAATATAAATTTTTTTAAAAAACAATAATTAATAACTTGATTATTATAAAAAACATATGAAATTAATATTTAATTGAATTATAACTAAATTTACCCAATATGAAATATATTTAAATTTTAATATATTATTCTTAAATGAATAACATAAATAATTCAATGATTAATGAAATGATAATTTCAACATAAAAATAAGTAGTCATAATTATCAATAATTTCAAATTTTATTATAAAATAACCTCAAAATTATTGTTAAACATTTAATTTCTATTTAAAAATTAGAAACACAGAATATAATCCAAAAATGATGTGGAATTGGTCATTCCACCACTGCCTTTATCATTAAAGGTTCAACTGATATTCTATCTAGATAGATAATATGGAAAATAAGAGAAACTTCCAAAATATAGATTTTTCATTTTCTAAATTGTATATTAAACTCTTTTTCTCAATGAATCGTAATAATTATTTATATTTGTCTATTATATTCATCATGAATTTAAGGTTATATCATGATATAGTCAATAAATACCACAACAAAAATATCAAGATAATCCTTGAATAATATATTCTTTAGATATATAATGGAAGAGAGTGATTTATCTTATCCGTAGGGTATTCCTACACATTTTTAATGTACATACCACATACAAAAAATCATCATCAGAATATCATCTTTCTTTAATCCATGTGGATGATACCCATGCTAAAGGTAAAACATTGAAAAATATTAATCTTGTTCAAGTTGATCAAAATAGTCATAATTTCAGTATAGAGGGTACATGTTCTTTATTTTAATATCAATTATTTCACATTAATTAATGAAAAACCTCTATGAAGAATAATTAATCTTAATAAAAATATTATTTTTTTCTCATGGTGAATTAATATGGACTACTAACCCATTATCATGAAACTCGTAGAAATTTTCCATCAGCTCCACTAATGACATTATTGACATCCTCTATATAGTATTAAATATAGTGTTTTCATTTTTGGGTGAGATTTATAGAAATCTCAACCTCATGGTTAGGTGGACATCCACGTAGTTCATCAGGGAACACATTAATATATTCCAACACAATATGAACCCCCTCTATTAAAATGATATCTTTTCCATTCAAAGGATGCATCAAATTTTCTTCTCCAAGTATTTCATTAAGATAGCTTTTGGAGTAGGATGCGTACATGATTTAAATTATGTTATCACCCCTATAATGAAAAGGTATCCCAAATCCCCATCATGAATTATGATCTATTTATCGTGGAAATAAATTATCATGGTATAATTAGACAGAAAATCCATACCAATGATTATATCCAATTCGACCATAGGTATAACAACAATGTTTACAAATAGGGTATGCCTATATGACATAATGGGGATTTAATTACATATTCGTGTTACAATAATATTTCCACAATGATATTTGATTGGAAACTCACTTCAAAATATTCAACGGAAATATCTTATTTTTTAGAAAACATGGAAGATATAAAAGAGAGAGAAGATATAGAATCAAAAAAAGTATTAGAAAAATTTGGTAATAATTTCAATGTACCTTCCCTATAATCATTATGAACATTAAATTATGGTGATCTAATTGAATATGTTGGGCCATCTCCCATTTGCCTCTCCAATGTGAGGTTCCCAAGATGTTTATGATATTGGTTTGAATAGTTCACTATCAATTTATAGATAACACACTAAATAATTGTGGTTTAATTCTTTCCCATGGATTCATGATCCTTACAACCACTTTTTAAAATTTTGAAATTGACTAATGTTTTCATTAAGTTCTTTGTAATTTATTTCCATAATTTTCACATATTAAGAATCACATATCCCCTTCCTTCATCACTGAAACATTTCCTTTTTTTTGGGTTCTCAGCTGATCTATTATATTATTGATTTCCCACTAATATATAATTCCTATAAATTAATAACTATATCATGAATTATATTCATACTATATCATTATACAATGATTTTTTTTTTTAAAAGTTCCCTTTGGAGACTAAAATTATAATCAAGAAATACATGGTCAATATTACAATCTATATTACATTTTTAGTCCATAGAATGCTAGGATAATATTTTAATAGAATCTGCATACTCTGAAATACATTCTTCTTCATTTTAATTTCAAGAGAGGAAATTATTCTCCATTTATGATTTCTACTCTATAAGAAAGGAATAAGGGATCCAAGATAAACATAAAATAAATAATACAATAATTTCATGATTTATATAATATATATGAGAAATAGTTCACAACCTAATGAATAAAAGGGTTAGTTTATTGGGGAGTTTCTATATAAGCATCATATTTTACCAAAAATTTTATCATATCACTATAATAATTCTCTTAAAAACCATTTACTATATATATTACATGATATAGTCATATTTATAAAATTGCGATGTGTAGAGAAATTTGTGAGCACAATCACATAGTAATGGGAAATAAGTTATAATGTTTCAGATCATAAACATGATGGTAAAAATGATAATGACATAAATATAATAATAAGTGATCATAATACCTTAGATTGTAATCATAAAATAGGATATAGAATCATAATATCATAGAAATATCATCAGTGAATCATAAATGATATGACAAGGATTTAGATATATATCAATAACCAAAAAAATCATTCAAGATATTATAATGCATAATATTTTTAAAAATAAGACATACCTAAGAAAACATAAAATAACATGATATAAAATTTAATGAATAATAAACATGGGATTTTTTATCATTGTGAACATGGATACAATCCAACCCATTCAATCAAAAAAAATTCGTAGAACTTAATGACACCACATTAACCCTTAGGGAACCTAGGTACTCCCTGACCTGTTTACACATAAAATTATGAGTATATCATAACACTATCACACTCAACCTTTATGAATACAATGATTTTCTGACCTATTAACATTTAAAAATGTGAGTATAGAATAATTATATAATAATAATTCTAGTTGGGTGTAGCTACATGATAACATATTCGCACATAAACTTTTGAGCAGGTCATAAACCGATTATACATACCATTTGTGAACCTATTAATGTACGAACCTCTTCACACAAATTTTTTATTTCATTATATAAAATACATTACCCAAGGCATTGGAGTTATATATAAGAGCCATCTATCTCATAATACATATTTTTTTAAACCTAATAAAAACACTCATAATATAATAAAATAAACCATAGAATGAAGATATATTTCATGAAATTTCAGTACCCTAACATGAAAAACCATAAAACAGAATTTTTTCCTAACTGTTATAAAAAAGAACATATCATGAACCTATAAATTATAAATTATAAAAAATATAATTTTTCAAAATAAATATAGTCATAGTAACATATTTATGGTGATCAAATCATATTTTCATGAATGATAATCGATGGAGGTTAAATATATTTTAAAAAGTAACAATATTTTCTGAAAAATATTTAAAATATTAAATATAAAATTACATTATAAAAACTGTGAAGTACAATATAATACTTTCGAAATCACATATATTAATATTTCCAAATATATAATCCTTTAAAAATACAAAACGTCTATAAAAAAGATAAGTGAAAAGACATTGAAAACATTTAATTTAAAATAATAATTATTAATAAAAATTTAAAACAAAGAAAAAGTTTTTTAAGAAATTGAAGTAAAAATAACTTGAATTTTTTTAATTTTAATATATTATTTAATAATGGTAAATCAAAAATGCTATAATGTTTTCAAAAATGTAGTTGAAAATAATTTAAACACTTCTAATCATAAAATAATATTTAACAGTAAAGACTTGAAAAAATATATAATGATTTTATGAAATGGTATGTCAAAATACATTGAAAACCTTTATATTTAAAAATAGTCTTTCAAAATGGATACATTCAGAAATACATAAATGTTATAAAAAGAAAAACTATAGTGGATAACTCTTAATTTTTTAAGGATTGAAAATCTTTTAAACACAATAACATATCCATTTTTTAACGATCATAATTGAAAGGATAATGAAACTTTTTAATGAAAATTTATTTAATTTAAATTAATGATAAAAGGATATAAAAACAATGTATATTTACATTCATAAATGGTGAAAATTAGTGGGAATAAATAACATGGACAATAAAGGACAATCTATTAAAAGAAATGAGATTTATTGTTAACAAAAATGAATTTTAAAAAAACTATAGAGTCATAAAAGAAGATGAAATTGGAGTTAAACATGAGTTAACCAGTACAGAAGGGGGAAATACAGAATAAAAACACCATATGATATAATATACAAATCATTTAATAATATTGAATTTATTGTAATTATGATCCAAGGAAAATATTTCTATCACGAAAATCCATTAAATCCTTTGTAACTCTTTCATAAAAACCCATTTAGAGGTATAACATTAAATATATCCCATAATTTCAGGAAATTAATGAGGATCAGGACAAGAAGTTAGAATATTTTACTATCTACCCCACTTAATAGGAAACATTATGTTTGAGTTAAAATTGTATTAATGAATTGAAATTTGAGGGAAAAAAACCCTTATGACATTCAGAACATTAAAATGAAAATAGCCTGAAAATAGTGTTCTTAAATATGATGTAAAATATATATAATATGAATAAATAATAATATTAAATATTTAATTTTATGTATATAAATATTTTAAAATGAAATATGTCCATGAATTAAAATGTGTCTCAAGAAATGAAGGTTTGAGACCAAACCCTTACCTTGTTTTAATCTATCATTGATGAAACTACAAATTCATTAAATAAACATAGAAATTTTAAAAATCTATCTAATGAACGTATTAATATATGATACCTCTTGTATTCATAATTTATAATTGTTTAATATGGATATATTGTTTACTTATTGCTTTATTCAACCATTAGATGTTAATAACATTAATCTTTTTTTTCACATTTAAAAATGTTTATGTTATTACCTATACATTTAAACAAATTTTATAATTAATATATCATATATTATAATATATATATTTATATATTTATATGATCATATATCATTATATATGAGTTTTAATTATGCCATTGTAAAATTTAATTGGTGTTGGCTTATTTTAGTGATTTTAGTTATAAAAAATTATACTGTAATAATAAGATAAACACATAAAATAAATTTATAGAACCATATTCCAATTATTTTTTATTCATAATTTTATAAAAATAATAATTTTCATATCCCCATATTCATACATAATCATATTTAAAATCATTGATCACTTATGTTGTTAAATTAACCATAATAGGAATAGTGTTTAACTTGATTGATGAGTTTGGTTAAAGAGGTGTTTATTTTGAAATAATATCATTATAATAGTTTACTATCTATATTATTTATAATTTTCCAAAATTTTTATTACATAATATGATTTTTTATAAATAATGAAACACCATAAGTAAAAAATGAATAATTGATTCTTCAGAGAGGTGGTATTCCAAACACATGAACGATTTATATTCCCATATATTAATATATTGATGGAAATGAAAAACATATATTTTTACGGTTGATATAATAACATATCATCATTATAATGATATTGAATTTATTATATTACTATGGTAATAAAATATTTGGATGTGTAAAATGAATAAGTAACTAATGATATTGAATTTATTATTTTCCTTCAAAGTGACCTTGAAATTGAAGGACTTATTATAAATAATTGTGACTAAGGTATTTCAGACATAATATAATGTTATAGGGTAGAATAATGTGGTATATTTTCAAGAGAAAATTCTATGTACATGTTTATCTTTGAAATGGTGGGAGTGGTATCCATTTAAAACAGATGAAAATGGTATTATTAGAAACACACACCATTTCTCAATAGCTACATTATGATATTCAAGTTTAAATGGCCAAAATTCTAAAATATTGGGTTTTGAGAGAATATAAATTCAAAAATAATCTCAACCACTTATTTATAAGAATGTAATTACAATATCCATTTATTAAAGGACTTTTGTTACTTATTTTTAATTTTTCATGGGTAATTAGTTTTTACGACTTAGTAAATAATTTTGAAAAATAAAATTTAAAATAACCTTACTAATTTCTTTTAAAATGATGATTTTAAATTGGAAAATATTTTTTTCATATTAATTTATTAAATATCTAAAAATTTAATTATGAAATAATCAGTCTTAATCATGTAAAAAATAGTTTCTAGAATCAAATGATGTGTTTAAGAATTATATTATTAAAAATTGTAAAATAATCACTATTAGTAATTTTTATGACATAAATGGATTTATTAAACATTTAATGATTGATATGAGTATTTAAATGAAATCCTAAACTCATGCTCTTCCAGAAAAAACATCATTCAAAGAAAATATTGAAAATAGATATTTTAACAAATATTTGTTTTTCTAAAAATATATGTCAAGTTATTTAAATGATATTATAATATATTAATATTTATAATGTTGTCCCATAAATAAATACTTTATTACAAAAATTATTTTTTAACTTCAAGTACACTCTTACATTGTTATAAAAAACTAAATATTATAATTCTCCCAAAAACAATATTTTCAACATTAGATAAAATTCACATTTTCATAGAATGAAAATTTTCAATTTAGTGGATAATTTATGAATTTAATTTTATCAAATTTATTTTTAGAATTTTAACATTTTAAAAATATCTTTTTTAAATAAATTTTGATATAAAAAATGGTTTTTATTGTAACCTTCATCAATATGAACTCATATTAATTATTTATCCGCTAAATGAACAATATATTAATGGTCTTCCATCTTATTGTTTATTATAAATCTGTTAATAATGTATTCATAATATATTCTAGTTTATTTACATTATGTATATCATGTGAAAGAAGTTATATAACATAATATGTATTTTTATGGAGGAAAATTTTCAAGACATTACATTGTATCCCTTTAAATGAATAATTTCCTTTCAATTTATTACTATTTACAAGCAGGAATAAATAATGGTCAAAATAATATGTATATACGTGATGATATTATCTCTAATTATAAATGCTTTTCAATATCATATGGAATATGAGAGGACACTTTTATTACTACTAAAAATTTTATATAAGTGCATATCATTACTTGGTATTAAGGGAAAACTGAAGTATTCAATTTTATTAATTAAAAAAATATATTTCGAATTCAACTAATTGATGTTATCCATTTTTTTGTATGTGTGTTACCTATTATAGAAATTTATATACAGTCTATGTGATGATAACTATTAAATTTTAAAAATAAAATCAATTTCTTTTTTTGAGGTGGATATTATGAATTACACAATGTTGATTTCCATGAACATAATAATCATACCTATAAATAATTTACCTAAATACATATCACTAAGGGTGTCGATAAGATGTTATATTAAACCACCCTATACACAATAGAATTTATAGAGCTATATAATATTTACTAATTTTTGGTGGAGGTTATGTGAAACCTAATTAAGATTATCCTCTTCATTGACAGTCATTGGAGATTATTTTTGTTTTTCCCATTGTCTATGAGGTTGATGGTGTTGATTTTCTTATTAATCCCTTGTATTAGTTTACTGGTTCATAGGGTTCAAAAATTCTTCACATATAAAACCATGATCTTCATGATTATGCTTATAAAAACCTTATTTTCTTCTATTTTGTGATTTAAAATCCCCACTACCTCTTATTGGTTTGATTATTGATCAAATCCTTTATAACATGTAATGAAATTTATACTCCCACTAAGGCAATTACCTAGTTACTTATTTACATATTTTTGACATATATAGAATTGAATTTTTTTTATTTATAATCTTCGAAAATTTATAATTTAGGAGTCTCTATATTTATATTATTTGGTGAGTTTGGTTCTTCAACCATGTTTACCTTGTCAATAATTTTACCTGATAGCTAGTTTGGAGTCATCAAAAACTTCTTTAAAACAAATTTTATTCCAAAGGGTTGACCATTGAGATAATAATCACATTTTCCATTTTAAGTTATGTTCTTCTCAATTTATGTGGCTCTATCCATCTCTAAAATAAAAAGAGTGACCAATAGTTATAAAAAATTAACAATACAATTTTATTATAATGAATTAAAATAAATAACAAATAATATTTTACTTTCACAATATCACATTGTGCTATAGTTCCTTTAGTTCATCGTTTATAAATATTTGTTTATAAAAGGTTACTTTATGTTGGGTTATCTTATTCTTATCAACCAAATTTTTCAATTTAATGGGGAATTAAATATTCATAGTGGTATTTATATATAATTTGATCGAAAAAATAATATCCCCTATGAGTGTTAACCTCATTGAACATTAAGGGTTCATTCATCACGAAACAAAATGATGGTTGAGACATACATGACCATCATTTTTTTAGGCTTATTACCACTAGCTTCATCTATTCCAAAACCACATTAACTTATAGTATCAATATAAGAAATTATTTCATAAAAACACTTTTACTCAAGACTTCACAAATATTTTAGGATATAATAATATTCATATACTCATCCATATGGTATTTATTAAGGTCACATAATCCAAAAACCAAACGTAGCAATTATAATATCCAAAACAGAAAATATAATATCCAAAATAACTAAAAACACCTCTGATACTAAATAATGGATCCCACGATTAAATTATGAAAAATAAAACATTTATGATATAATTTAAATAAAACATGTTACAAACATTTTCACAAAATGTAGACCTTATGTTTTAGTGCCCTTGTGATTGGCCTCGTAAACATCTTATTCTAATACACCTAAGAAAACTTATTTATAATAGTTCTTATATAGAACCATTCTTATATTTTTCACTTCATATAATCCTATTTATAACCCGGGGAAAGGAAAAATAAATAATTAGTTTTATTAAATGCTCAGTATGGAAAACCATATCATAAACAATCATATCACAAAGCTGAGGAAGAATATGTGAAATACTTAAATTTAAGAATAAAAGATCATAAGACCAAGATTGATAATCATAAAACATTATAACTAAATGTAATATCGTAAAATTACTAACATGTAATTATTAAAATAGACAACTCTCAAAATATATTTTAATATCCAAAAACATCAAAAGAATAAAAAAAGTGTGGAATAATTTTTTAATATATTGTAACTATGAAAAATAGTATAACATGTTAAAAATCATGATTATTTGTAAAAAAAAATATATAGTATTTTTACCTTTATGAACCTAGATTCCAAGAAACCATGCAACATCTAAAATATTAGTAGATCTAGACACCATCATACCTGTCAATTATAATCCTAGTAACTCGTTAACCATTGAACACATAAAATTGTGATTGAATCATAACAACATAACACTCAATATTTATGATCCTAGTGTATTTCTAACCGATTTACATAGAAAAATTGTTTTTGAATATTATCTCTTTCAGACTCACAATTTGTGAACCTAGCTACTCATTTTCCTATTCACACTTAAAAGTATTATTAGAGAATACTTCCATCACACTCACCATTTGTAATCCTATAAATTCACAGAACACTTTAATTTAAATTTATTTATCACGAGATATAATACATTACCCAGTTCATTGGTTGGTTATATACATCCCAACCATCTCATAATCCATATATTTGTGTGACACTTTAGAAAAATAATCCTCACATCATAACATAATCCATAGAGCTGAAATAGGTTTCATGAAATTTGTATATCATGATATATGTAACCCATAAAAAATTGGGTTTTTTAATAATTTAAAATACATTACATTTAATGAACATAATAAATAAAAATATATCAAATATCTTATTTTACTAAAGGGATATTATTATAATAACCGATATAGGGTGATCAAAACATCAATTCATGAATAATAAACCATGAAGGTTTAATATATTTGAAAATACAAATGTTTACATGAATACTTTTAAAATATTAAAGATAAATTTTAATTCTTAAATATTATTTAAAGGTAATGATAATAATTTTAAAAACATTAGTATAAATGTTTCCAAATAAAACATCCATGAAATTGTATAATTGTTATCAATAAGTATAAGTGAAATTATTTTGAATTCTTATATTGTTAAAAGAATATATACTAATCGACACATGAAAAGGGAATGTAGTCTTCAAAAAAGGAAAATGATATTTATTTGAAAAAAAAATAATTAAAATAATTAACATTAGAAATATTGAATCGGAAAATACATGATTTTTTTAAAAATGGATTTGAAAATACATTGAAAACAATTACTCTTAAAATACTACTTAATAACGAATAAATGTGAAAAAACATAATGTTTTCAAAAAAAATAAATGTTGGAATTAATGGTCAACTTTTACTTTTAAGAAAAAAATTTAAAAATGGAACCATTAGTAATACATATAGGTTATCAAATGAAAATGTTTCTTAGATTATAAAAAAACATCATTTTTAAAGGCTTGAAAAAAATTTGGATCATTTTGAAATAACCTTTGGCTGAAAACCCACATCATTTAAAAGATATTAAATACATTAATATAAAATTAAATATATTAAATAAAAGAAAAATTTCTAATAAGAAAAATTTATTAAACTGCTATATAAATTATAAAAATTTGGGACGTAAAAATAGGGACATTTAAGAGAAATCCATTATAATAAATGATAAATTTTCTAAAAAAATTGTTTTTTAATTAACTAATAGGATTATAAATGAAGAAATATTTGGTGAAAAAGATGAAACAAAAATATACATAATTTAAATAAAACATATATTCTAAATATGATATAATAGAAATAATATTGAATGAATATAGTAAAATAAGAGTGATTATAATCCAAGTAAAAGACACGAGCCTTGATAATCTATTGCAGCCTTTGTAAAATTCGAATCTAAACCCCAAGAGATGTATAAAATTAAATAAATAAATTAATGTCCTAAAAATATAATTTTATCATGATATAGAACTAAAATATTGTAGTATTTAAATATTTAAAATTGAAACATGGTGTATAGATAAAGTGAGTCTTAGTGAATTCATATTTGATACAATAAAATCCTTATGTTTTAGGAAACATTTATATAAAAAACACTTGAATGTGGGAGGGAGTAAAGTTGACGTTACATTTATAGTAATAAGATTAATATATGATATTAAATATCCAATTAAAAATATATACATCATTTAAAATATAATATGTGAATAAAAGTTTATGTGTCTTAAAGAAGTATTTTTTGACAAGAAACCCTTACCTTCTCTCCAAGGTCAGTTGATGAAACTATAACATCCTATATTGAAAACTAAAATACCTTAATAATATATTTATTAATATTATTTATATCTTTTACCTCACATATTAACCATTTTTAATTATTTATTACAGTTACAATTGTTAGATATATCTTATTTCGACCATTGGGATTTAATAAAATTAACTAATTTTCACATGTAATAATATTGATGACACTACCCATAATTTTACACCATTTTAAATGTTATTATATCATTTTTTATACTAAAATAAATATATTATATTGATTTTTTACTCTCTTATAACATTCTAAATGTTTTTTTATGTCATGTGAAAATGGATTTAGTGTGGGCACATTTAAATTATATTAGTGAACAAAAATTGATAATTTCACTATAAGATAAATAATTAATATAATATTTCATTAAAAAAGAAAAAATTAATAATTAAATGAATTATAATGATATTATTTTTCATCTTCTCATAGTAATTCATTATCATATTTTAAATCATTGTTCAAAAATGTGGTTAAATCCACCCAAATATGAGAACACGTGAACTCGATTTGCGAGTTAGGTTTGTTAGGTGTTTATTTTGACCTAAAATCATAATATGTGAAGAATAATGACATTATTATTTTTCTGGGTTTAACTAATTTTTTATAATTAATGAAAAATAAAAAACAAATAAATTCTTTATTAACGAGATAGTTTATGAGAACACTTCATTGGAATACCTTTCTTAAATTGAATAAAAAATTAATAAATATGGGTTTTACCAATAATATTACAACATATCAGTATACTAATGATATTTATATCTTACGATAATTATTTTAATAAGATATTTTTAATATTAGGTTCAATGAGGCAAAGATAAAAAAGATAATACTTATGTTGGAGACTTGATATTTCCTTCAAAGTCCCCTTGAAGCTGATGACATTGTGGTAACTAATGGTTTCAAGTTTATTTTTGAAGTGATGGAGTGTTATAGGGGGGAATTGATATATGTTTAATGATAGATTCTAAGGAGATGTGTAACATCGAAATGGAGAATTTTTATCCTTTCATAATAGAAGAAATGGGATCATTTGAAAATATTGATTCTGCAAATCACCAAATGTTGTTTGATAGCTAGTTGATTAATTTATTTTGATTGTGTATATATAGATTGGTTTTTAGAACACTAGATAGATGTTGTACATGTTCTAGGAAACATCCTATAGGAATGAAATAAATGTTACTAGAGTTTTCAAACTTGTATTTACTAGGTTTTCTGTTATAGTATTGTGGTTTTTTGGAATGTTTAATGGTATATGTTATTAGTTAACATTTCACTGTTAGACTACCATTTCTATAAGGGATGCTTATATAAATATTGAATGATGTGTCAGTTCACATGCTATGTGAATGAATGTTTATGATTCATAATGAATATTTAAAATATGTTGGGTTTCTTAAACATTATTAATAAATTAATTTTTGTTTTCCTAAATAAATGTTCATAGAAAATCTATTTCTTATGGTTGGGGTGGTAGCCTAGTGGTTAACACACCCTATAAGACTACATGAACCATAGGATCAAATCCCGATGGAGGTATATTTATAGGTTAATGTAACACATATTTTTGAATTTAATATAGTTGTACTCATGAATCCATAACAATTATTTTGTTTTGGCCATCAGAAATCTATATGGACTTATGTGCCATAGTGCCTTTAGGACTCCTCAAGAATTCAGATAGTGGGATATCATGTCATAAGGACCACGGTGCATCCCATGAATACCACACATACCAGGTCCCATAAAAGGATTTAGAGCAAGTAAATACCACCAGTGCAGAGTTATTGGGATTGTTAGGACAAGAGGGAATGGAAATCTCAATTGGTACCAGGTACCGAACAACTATGCATGGGGATTGCTAGCTGATCAACAATGTGTGGTGGGGAGCTTGGAACCATTAATAAAGAAGATGTTGGGGAGGGTTAGTTCTCATGTAGTTTAATTGGGCCTTCGAGTCATGTATTGGGAGTTCTGTCTATGGGCCTTTGGTTCATGTATTTGGACATGTACCACTTGGCCTACAGTTCATGTATGGGGTACCTCTTAGCCCCTAAAAAATTTGGATTATTCAAAAAAAATAAAAAAATCAAGGCCATTAGGACATTTAGGCAGAAAATTCATTTATTTCATCCATTGGTAAATACTTTTCCCAGATTATTATTATTTGATTGATAATATTACAAACTTTTGGACTCCATTACTATAGTTGGTAGTTTATTTTTTACACGATCCCTAAACAACATTGTGTTTTAAATAATATAAAGATTCATTTATTTTATTCTCTCCTTGAACAACATTATGTTTTGATAATGATAAAGCTATATTTTTTCATTTAATTAATTTCATTAAAACATTTAATGCATTTTTATCATGTAAATATATTTTTCACTTATTTATTTTTTAATGAATGATAAAATTTGGTTATAACGATTTTTTACTTATATTATTTATATTTAGATTTTATGTTTTTTATATTTTATAACATTTAATTTAAATTTGTTGTAGATTTCATAGTCTAAAAAAATAATTTGGGACCATGAAATAATTTTTATATCTAATTTTATATATTCACACAAAACCAATGTATTGTTCCTACATTGCCAAATTTTCCACCTCTCCAAATTTTAAAACAAAATGACAAAAATACAGAATCAGCTACTAGGTTAATTCACCTTAGTGAATTTGGTTATGTGAAACTGGCTACCTGATATCATCTATGTGAAATGTTATACATGAAATCAGCTACATCAATTAAACTATATGAATTCTATCCCATGAATTTGGATATTTGAATTTTTTTCATTAATTTTTTTCATTAATTTAGATATGTCTATTCTTTATGTGAATTTGGTTATGTGAATTATGCTATGTGAAAATTAGCTACATAGATATATTTGATTACCATGAAAAAATCACTATTTTTGTATATTGGGATATATTAATTTTTTATGTAGTTATTTTGGTTAGGTGGATATTTTTCAATCATGATCAAATTTCATTATTGAACTTTTTTCATAGTCTTGAAGAAACCATGATTCAACATTTGACAGTGTCTTGATGTGATCATTGGTAAAAATTATTCAAATTTAATAAGTGACCATGAGTAAAAAATTTACAATGTAAGGACGTGACTATGAGTGAAAATTTGATATATTATTAAATCTATCACAAGTAGAAAAATAATGTGACAGTATATTAAAGTCAAATTAAAACAGATTAGATTCAGGTGACCACACATTAGATTCATGTGAACCTCACATTCGATTCAAATGACTGCACATTGATTTCAAGTGGACTCACACTTGATTTATGTGAACAAATATTGAATTATAATAAACACATAATGTAATAATGTTCCCACATTTTTTATTTGAGATATCATGCATTGAAGAAAACATACAACGTGATGAAAATCAAGTGACTACAAGTAATGACATACCATGAGAAACCTACCATGACTAAAAGGGAATAATTTCTATGGTGTACTTTCACATTCTCATTATATTTTTATTATTTTAATATAAGATGATTTTAAATTTTTTATAGGATATAATTATTTCTCAATTTATTATTGATTATTGGGATACTATTGGATTTTATTTGGGAAAATTTTATGCAGGATGAAATGATCATCAAATGTGTTAAAAATATCACCCATAATTCATTGGAATATATGATTACTGAATTTAATATTGTTAGAATTTGAATATTTTATCATGAATGTATTATTAGTGTGTTCCAAGGTTTGTTTATATTATTGATAATTAATTGTAAAAAATTTTAAATCATTATTCACAATGAAACATGTATTCAATTTCACATAATATTGCATGAGAACTGATGTGGATATTAATTTTCTCTCATTTATTAAAATTAAATGTGAAACAATATTTTTGAAATATGTATGATCAGTCTGAATGTATGAAAATTAGAATTGTTTTGTAGTATGGAGATTTAGTCTCACATGAATTATTGGTGTATTCCAAGGAATTTATAATCATAATTTATATATGTTTTTACTGATATGTTAATTTTATTATTTATATTTCTAATTATTTTTTCTAGTTTGGATTTCATTTTTATAGTATATTGAACCCAAAGAAATGTTTCTTCCACAAAAATATTTTAATATTGTAATTAATGAATGTGAATCATGGATTTTAATGAGAAGAAAATAGAGATGTCTAATTTGTATATAAAATACTATGGAATGTTTTGGTGATTAATGAATTTGACTTTTTATTTAGACATACATTTTATATAGATACCACATTTTAGTGCAACATGATTTGTATCATCCAGACTAGGGTGCCACACGTTGGTTCCCTCGAGCTGGTCAACCACGTGACCTCATACACTCCTACCTATTTGATAGAGGATGTCGAATACAAGTGAGGATCTAATAAATAAATGGGGAGAGTATAAACTATTTAAAAATGAATTTCAAAAGTAAAAGTAAATACATGATAGCCAAAATATGTTAAAAAAAACTAGAATAAAACTGGTATCATATAATGAACAAAATAGGAATACAATATCCAAACCAAAGAAATAAATTAGTCATACAATAAAATGTCTATATTTTAAATATAAAAAAAATAAAGACATTGAAAACTCCCAAGTGGGTCACGACACCATGTCGGGATCCCCTATCCATGATCCATCCCAACTCAGCAATCTAATATAAGGTTATTTCCCTTATCCCATCATGAAAACATGATGTATATTCATGTAACAATCTGGAAGCCCAAGTGGGGTATGAGTACAAGTCTGTAGGCCACAAAAATGAAATCTAAAACAACATCAATTCGATAACAGCGTATGCAGTAGCATAAATAATAATGTACAATCAATAAATTAGACTATTCAAATATTCAATTATTCATTATTTGACAACATCTTTTCCATCATTTTTTCAATGAACCCCAAACCATCAATACCTAAATTTGTTTATGTCGTAGTCTAAACCATATCATAGAGAGAAATCAATAATCATTATAACACAAAATTTCATTATATAATTAATTCTATTTCATATCATTATCATATTGAACAACATTCTACTGAAAATATCATGAGTGTATAATTTCATATCCATCACTCCATGGGTATTTGGAGCATCAGTCCCTATCCCACACCCCATGGGTATTCAGAGCACTAGTCTATTCCCCATAAATTAATATTTACATACATTCATTAGGGCCTAGAATGTCAGTTTTAGGACCCTGTTGGTATTTGGAGCATCTGTCCATCTCCCACACCCCATTTCTTAATCAATCAAATATACCACATATATCACATTCAACCTAGTTAATTAAAATTTACCATCATATCAAATTTTCAAATCATGGTAAAACATTACAACTTATCCTAGAAAAAATGGTTCTTCACTTTATTTAAGTGGAATAATAATAACAATTAACCATTAAATTATTTATCAAAATTTAACCATTTAAAACATTATACACTCATGGTTAACCCAACCGTCCCCATAATTCCCATTATCAATCAGTTCTAAATCCCATCAATTTAACCAATTATACAATCCAATTATGTAACCAATTTCATAATTCAAAAATCCATTCATTTTCATAATCACATCATTACATTAATTAATTAACAAATTAAATAATCCATTTAAATTTTTGATTACAGAACATGGATATTTCTATTTCACAATTCAATAAAAACAATTATAATCAAGAATATGTGATTTGTAAATTATAACACTGATCTATAT
Source organism: Viscum album (assembly GCA_963277665.1). Classification (NCBI taxonomy): domain Eukaryota; kingdom Viridiplantae; phylum Streptophyta; class Magnoliopsida; order Santalales; family Viscaceae; genus Viscum; species Viscum album. The sequence goes on from OY728158.1 coordinate 1,088,482,303, forward strand.
ATCCTTAATGAATTATCCCCCAATCCAAACCATTAATTGATGAAAATTGGTCATATCAACAGTAAACAAATTGATCTATAACAAAACATAAAATCAAGATCCAACAACAAACCCACAACTATAAATAGTTTTCAACACATCATCAGAAAAAGGAAGGAAAATCCAACGAAAAAAATGATACCACAGAATCAATCACCAAACTGCAAAGTTTGTAGATAAAGATATGGCTCCAAATCCACTATGAGTAGTTGTATGTTGGAGTGGAAGAATGATGAGTGAATGAATGAAACCAAAATGAATCACATCAAACCATTTAATTTTATTCTCTTTAAATTAAATGACTTGTAATTCCATTATAAGTGGTGTAATCTATAATAAGGGTTTATGCCGAAAAACAAGTCACCTCATTCAATTTTGTCTGATAACAAAATTACACTTAATGTAACCCATTAAAATGGAATTTAAATTTTAGAAGTCTATTTCTCACACCAAAACTATTATAATTAAAATATATGACCACCTTTAATACATACAAACAATTATAAAGCCGTCAGAAACCCTTTAAAAAAGAGAATACTAAAAAATGATGTACATAGAAAAATAACAGGACTATAAAATATGCCCACGAAATAAACACTCATCCTCAAGATGTATTCCCATGCATCTATATGATTTTGAGATAAAAAGATCAAGCCTCTATGCCTAAATATTATATTCCCCCTCCCATGCTTTCTTCTAAAAATGGATTTTTTTCATAATAATTGAACTATCAGCATGGAATTTATCTAAAACATTTTCTCACTAGGATACATAACATGTATCAGATGTTCTTTAAAGGACACATTAGTCTTGAGACCCACACTGTAACACCCCAACAGTAAAAGCCCAGAGTCAATGCATTATTTCACTACACTAGCATGATTACAAGTAATCATATATTGAAGGATTAACTAGTTTAATATTTTTGGAGGACCAAATTATATACATGACACTCATTTTACATTAGGGATTATATAAAATACAATACAATACATAAAAAATGAAATGTAAAACATCCTTAAAACTCATTCAATGTTTTCCTCTTCATAAAATGGGAAAAGTAAACATAATAAGAAATATCTCCAAGGATTGGTAAGTGTTAATTTATGAAATAAAAACTAAATTAATGTCTATAATGAAAAAATATGAGAAGTTTAATAATCAAGAAAAACACATTCTGTAAATAATGTTTTAATAAAAATGAGTCAATTGATTCAGTCATAGTGAAAATCTCATGGAAAGTAATAAATGAGTTCTGAATGAAGTGAATTATTATTTAGTAGATGTCATGTATCTGGGATATGATCTATTATACCATGAAAATGGTTTTAGTCTATTTGTATGAACCCATCTAATCATATTTGGAAATAAGGGTGAAGCGTCTGTTTCCATTTTTTTCTCATGAGACTTGTCGATGCATCGGGGGGATATATCGGTCCCCAACGATCACTAAATGTCCAAAAAAATCTTCATACATTGATTTAATTAATGAAAATTATTCTTTATATGTTTTTTATTGAGTATAGGATATAGAATTATCCATACTTTCCCTATTAAAACAAAATTCATAATAAACAACTTACATAAAATGGTATATGACTAGGACAATAATCATATCTATGATAAACGAATACATATATTTATAGAAATATAATTTCAAATGAAAATTAATCTCAAATGGTAATTATATACATTGATTAAGAAGTATTAGGTTCACAATACCATGGAAGTCTCAATGAAATGTAAACTGTGGAAAAGTCTCTTAACTTAATTTCTACTAACATTTTTCACATTTGTGGGGAGTAAAAAACCTATATTTATTAAAATTCTGATGTAAAATTCAATTATAGTTATTAATAAGTCTATTTATCAATTATAATAATTGGATTGTATTTCATAATTTCTGCTGATGAAAATTGATGTGTTTGACATCCCGTTCTACTTAAAAATTCCTTATTTTGAAACAATTTATCTATTTTATATATATTTAAATTATAAATAATTAAAAATAATTAAATAAAAAATTGAGGCATATAATTATCTATTTCTATTTTATATATTTTTTATAACAACCAATAATAATGATGGTGTAACACCCTGAGATTTTTATGAAATAGATTTTTATTTAATTTCATTGATATAGTGTGTTGTATGATATTCCAAGATAATATTGCAAAATACAAAAAACTGACTTATCTTGTCATATACGGAACACTATTCTTGGAATTTTTCTAAAATATTCAACTACTTTTGATAGAAATAATTTCACACAAGACTGAGTGTAAGTAGACAAAAAAATATTATTATGTTTCCTTATAACCTAGATGTTAAAATTGAGATATGAACAATATAATCTAAATTATGAAAATATTATTTACTATTTGGAGCATAATAAATTATAAATGAAAATATTTTTTTATATAAAATGATTTTTATGAAAAAGACTATTTAAATGAAAATAAGTGACTTTATAGAATAATAAATTAAATTTTGATGGATTTTAATAATTAAATACTTATATAATATATTAAATGTAATGCTTTACATTTATCATATAAGTATCTTATACATTATATAAAAACAAATTCAGTTTTTTAGAAAAAAGTGGAATTTTTCAAAAAAATACATTTTTGTCACCTTTTAATGGAACATAAATTTTAAATTTAGTTATTTCACACATTTATATAATATATTTTAAAAAATAAAATTATTATTTGGAAGTGGGATATACAAATTTACTTTGGAAGAATTATTTATATTTTCTAATAATTATAAAAACTATAATAAGTTTTAATTTAAAATAACTTTTTCCAAAAAACAATTTCATGTGGATAAATTATATTAATGAATGGTTTTAAATTAAAAATATAATATATTTGTACTTGTTAATTTAATGTTGGTAATTTCAATCTTTTTTACAATGAATTTTTATATTAAATTATTTTAATCATTTCCAATGTTTAAACATTTAAAAACCATTTTTTCATTTTCAAATGGGATAAATTTTAAATCAATTACTGAATCATCTTTGTTTTGAATTTTTTAAAATATATTCCATATATTTAATAATTATTTAAAAATTATGTACATAACATTCCTCTATTTTTGGGCATTATAAATAGTAACTTCTGTATTTTTTATTAATACAATAAAAAGTTAAATCGATTAATTACGGGTAAATATAATATTATAAAATTACCTTAACACTTGACCTAATATGTTTGGATGATTTATTTTTGAAAATAACCTCCTTGGTTTAAAATTATACCCTTTGGAATCTTTATGGATGAGATTATGACATTTGATATATTTTATTTAATAAAAATATCAATATGTGTTACTGAAATTTTAATGACTTTATCATTTTTAAAATAAGGTTATACAATTGATAAACTCGATTATAAATAATGCTTTAGAATATAATATGATTTTTCATAGTAACTATGTTTGTAATTTTTTTAAAATGACTAACAACTTTAATTTTTTATATATTGATGATGTAGAAATTATTTAATTTATAAAACATTAATAATTTTTTTTATTAAAATTTTAATAACAATTAAAAGACACAAAAACATGACCAAATCTTATTCGATGATTATATATTGACAATAAGAATCCAAGGGTCTAATTATTTACAATTGGGAGCCCTATAGAATATATTAATACAGTTAAATTGGTTTATTAATAGTTATCTGAAACCTGTTGGATTAATGATTTATTAAGTACAACATATTTTATGATGGACTTTCAGATGATATATTAGAAAAAAAAATTTCTTATAAAATCTTTTATATAAATTCAACTTAGTATTTTTTTTAATTTCGATTCAAAAAATAAGATTATAAGATAATTACACGAAACTGATGTTACGATTAATTTATTAATGGAAATATCAAAAAAATGTTATTAAAATATTCAAAAATATATTTTTTAATAATTAAAATATTCAATGAATTTATAGTTGTTATTCACCTATTATAGATATAAAAAATATGTTTTTTCGAGTTTAACTCCTAATATTTATATTTTACTAAATCCATTAATTTCAAAGTGTCAAAATTTACAATAATGACATTTTTTTTCAAAATAATGTTTTATTAAATTTTTTTAAAATATTAAAATATATTGTGAAATATTTTATAATTATGGTTTAGACTATTTTTTATTATTAATATATATTCGAATTAAAATCAAATAAATAAAAGTTAGAATATATTAATATAGAACAATTATTTACATTAGTTAAAATTAAATGAGAATAATTATGTGCAAAAATGGATAAAATTTAAAATAATATCAAAACATGACTAAAAAATATGGATTTATGATATTACAAAATTATCTCGTCTCATAATCTATATATGTACATTTTTATGTATTTGTTTGTGGTTTATTTTTTTATAAATTATTATTTTTGGACATTCAATCGGTGAAGTCAACCTCAACTATAAAAGGGAACCTCCCCCCCTCATTTCTTTATAACTCATTGAGCCTTTAGGTTCGGCCACACCCTATAAATTTCAATTCCCAACTTCACTAGATACATTCAAGATGTTTTATAATTCTCAAAAGACCATCTCTAGTTTCATTATGTGGGTATCTTAAAGGAGCACGTCAAAGAAGAGGAAGTTAAGATTCATTAAGATGAAATTGGACAAAATGTAACTAATAATTTTACAATCTCATTATTATATGAGATTGTTTATATTCTTGTATTTACAGGTGTATATTTATCATTCATTTCCATGCTTCAAAATTATGTATTACAAAATCTTATTTCTATTCCTCTAATGTTGTTAAGAGTCAATTTTACATGTTGGGGATTTTTAATAAACGATATAAGAGGAATCCTTTGTCATTTATTATTTGAGGTGAATTTTTAATCTTCTGGAAAAAGTTAGATGAGAACGTTTTTTAACATATATGGTATGAATATGTTTTTATGTTTTCATAATGACCGATTTAAATGAATATTACATTACATGATTTTAAATTTATGATAAAATAATGTTTTCATTTCAAATTATGCAACATTTGGTGAGAAGAATTTTTTTTGAACAACGATAGATATTTTCATAAAGAAACAATTTCAAATGTCAAATCAAAATTATTTTGAATGTAATATTCAATTATTTTATATGGTTGTGTTTCAAAAATAATATCCTTACCGTTCCAATGGTTATATTGGGGTTATGATGGAATTCATTTTATGAAATCCATTTTTTTACGTGGATTATGTTATTCTAGAATTATTCTTAATGAAATCCATTTTACTCATTGGGTTATGAAGAATGATATTCGTTATTGTGGAACAGGTAAGAATGATTTTTTATGAGATGTGTGTGAATTATATCTTCTACCAATGCATTGGGTAATAACATATATTTCATTATCTATACATGGATATAATGGGAAATGATCTCGGATCAATAATACAATGCCGGAATGAGGAGTGGGCTCATTGTATTAATGGAAACTGTATTCAAGGATGGACTTGGCAATTAACCATGACTAATATGAAATGATTTTCTATGCAAATATGTATACCAAAAATTCCATGTCTTCTATTGTGACTTTTGGGAAAAAATTTATTGATTCATTATTAACTTTTATGATTTATTATATAAAACGATATTCTCATCGTTCATATACCATATATGATTTTAAAATTTTATATTCCTAGGATTTATGATTATGATATAATTAATATCTCTCTGGATTGACTTTATTAAGAATTTGAGCTCACCCTTTCTTATTTTTCCTTTCCCAAAGTCATGAATACATATATTAAGTATGATTTATATACAGGGGTCAAGTTAAGATGGAATAAGTTGAAGACAATGCAGATTTCATACAAACCATTTATTTATGTTCCCCAGTTTTCGAAGACACTATCCCTATACATTCCTTTTGTGTATTATTTATATTTTATAATGAATATTATTCATGTTTAAATAATTATCTATGTTTTTGATGATTGGGTCACTATAGTTTGTATTAGAGTAAAGGTAAAATAATCTTTTAGAAACTTCTATGTGAAGACATTAGTGAGATCCGTAAAGATATTTTTCAGGATATTTCAATGTATTTTTTAAGGATATGTCAAATTATAAGTTAAAATAATAGAATTTTGTAATGATAATGAATAACATAGGATTAAACCTATGATATCAGTTATTGAATGTACTCACCCTGAATTATATTGTTTTCCTAGTATGATTTTTTTCACCTCAAAATTTTTATTTTGGGTTTCAGAAAATTGGTATAATCATGGGAAACCATGTTATAGATAATATGACAGGAAATTGAATGATAGTCCTCATGAAAAATACAATGAAATGGGAGATGGAATTTAAAGTTTTTTTATTATTCCTAATTATAAATATCATAGTAAGATCAAAAAACCCATCTTGGGTGGGTTTACTGACCCACCTAATAAGAGAATGATGAAGTTTCATGATAACCACAAAGGAAAGAAGGTTAATTTTTTGGCATGTCAATTATGTGGGAAAAGGAATCATGTACAATGTTTCAAAGGAATTGTATGATGATTTTGGTGTGGAAATGAAGGAAAAAATGTTAGTAATTTCACTGGAATGTTTTCTATTAAAACAATGGACAAGAATAATATTATTAATAAGGCATAAATGTCGGTTAAATTTTTTAAATTTGGAATGTACGTTCATTATATAAATAGATTCTCTAGGGGAATGTTTGATAAAGATAATCAACATGGTTTTATGAGTAGTATTTATATTGATAACGATGAAGAGAGTATCAATGATATATGAGATGAAAAAAGTGTTAAGAAATAAAATAATGAATATTGGTAAAAAGTTTAAGAAGATAGTTATATGATTATATGATTATCACAAATAATTTTGTATATGTAATTATATGGTGTTATGGAATATTTAATCATCTATAAATTATTACACTATTTTTTTACATAAGAATTTTATGGTATATGTTGAATGGTACTATTATCCAAGTAATTTTATTTATATTTATTTGGAAAACAAATTAAGGGACATATAAGACATAGTATAAGCATGATGTTTATATAATGATATTTGAATAAAGATACGTGGGATATGAATATTTTAATTAGATGGTAATGATTTCCTTATAAGTGATTAAGGATTTTTTTAGAAGATCTTTATACTATCATCGATGAAGTATAAAACTCTTTGGAACATTAGGAAAATGTCCAATAAGTTTTGGATTAAAGAAAAATTCATTTTTTTCAATAAGGATCCTAGGTAATTAATTTTATTACCACGACACAAGAGATTACATGATGAATTTGATGACTTGTTTAGAATGTGATCCACAAGAGATTCCTTATAATATAAGGGGAATAAATGTTAATATGAGTTTGTGTACCTCTGTCTAATGCTTTGTATTTTCAGTTTTCAGAAGGACTATATGGTTAACCATTTATGGATAATTTAAGATAAACTGTGGATGAAGTTCGTATTATCTCAATATAAGTGTGATTCAATAAATTCGATAACATATTCTAACAATTTTGGTGTGAATAAGACAGATAGAATGACCTAACATTCTATGTACTTATCAAATGATCTTCTATTGCTTTAGTGATGGAAAATTAAACTTCATTTTTTTTAATACGAACTGAATGAGAAATTTTTCAAAGCACTAAAAGTGGTGAGATTATACCAAAATCATGTATTTTTATCTTCTCATGAAAATTCATCAACATTTGAAAAAATAGATCATGATATTAAAGGGTGTCCTATTAGAAAAATTTTTATGCTATCATGGACCTGTTTTATGTTTCATTAGTTTATGTTTTTTTATTTTTAACATACACTATATCACTAAATTTATTGTTAACAATTATTGTTATCAATCTCTATGATTATTTATTCATTTCATCGATGCCCATTCATCACATATGTTCGCCAATATATAAAACTAGATATTTTTTACTTTCAGTAACTGTTATTTTCCAAAAATTACAATTTAAAATGATGTTTTAGTAATGGGTTTTATGAGGTGGGATATTTTTAAATAAACTATCACTTTTAAAATCCATTAAATACCAAGAATAATTTTGAGGGAAAACTTAATTATAAGGTGGGTATAATGTAACACCATGATATTTTCATGAAATAATTAATTTTTAATTTTGATGATATCTTATGTTATACACTACACAAAGATAATATTACACTACACTCAACTCCGACATGGATTGTGGTATATGCTACACTATGCATGGCTCATGTTTCACAGAATTTCAAGTACTTTTGATAGATTTCATTTAACGCATGACCAAGTTTAATGGAAAAACTAAATATTATTATGGATCCTTATAACCTAGACAATAAAATGGATATATATATACTATTAACTGCAATGTAAAAATATGGTTTTCACTTTTTTGAGAAATTAATTACAAATTAAAATAAAACTTTTTAAAAAAATAAAAAGAAATGTTTTAAAAAAACACTATTTAAATGAAAATAAGATAGTTTATAAAATAATAAATTCATTTTTGATTGATTTTATTAATTAAATATATATTAAATATATTCAATATATTATTTTAAATCCATCTTATATATTTTATTTACATGATATCAGAAAAAAATAATTTTTTTTGAATAAAAGAGGTATTTTTAAAAATATGGAGTTTTTTCGTCTTTACATGGTGCACCCAATTTATATCTAGTTCTGCAAGTTCTATATATTCTATTTAATAAAATAAACTTCTTCTATGTATGTGATATTTAAAAAATCGCATTTGATGATTTAATGATATTTTTCAGATCAGTAGTAAAAATAAACTCATTTTTAATAGAAACCATCTTTTTCATCGAAATAATTTATCTAGATTAATTATATTATAGAATTTAATTAAAGTAAAATAAAAAATATTTTTATCCTTTAACATAATTTTGGCCAATTGAATTTATTTCAACATTAATTTTGATGTAAAACATATCAATCTTTTGTATTTTTTTATCTTTTAAAAACCCAATTTTCATTTTGACAATGGGATTATTTTCAAATTAATTTCTACAACTTCTGTGTTTTTAAAGTTTATAAATGGATTCCATATTATAAATTGATATGTTAAAATTATCTAAATTTTATTTATTTATTTTTGGGCATTACGAAAAAAACATCTGTAATTTTTAATAATATTGTAAAAAGATAAATTGGTTAATTAAAGATAAATATAATATTAAAAAATAAATATACCATGTGACCTATTATTATTGGATGATTTATTATAGACCTAAAAAACCATCCGGTCGAAATAAATCTCTTTGGAAGAAAATTAGATAATATTATGATATTTAATATATTTTATTTTTTGAAATATTAATCATTTCATACAAAACATTTAATAAAATTTTAATTTTTAGGATATTGTTTTAAAGAACCTAAATTCAATTATAAATACTTGTTTAAAGATAAGGTGATTTTTCAATGTTAATTTAAATGTAATTTTTTGGGAATGATAAATAACATTAAATATTTATATACTAATTATGCATAAATTATTTAATTGTTGAAAAAGTAATAACCTATTTTTTTTTAAGAAATGATAGTAACCATTAAAATTCACAAACACAAGACCAAATCAGATTTTTTGAGTATATAAAAACAATAATAATCCATTTTCCACGTTATTGACCATTTGAAGACTTATAGAAGTGAGTATTACACTAATATTATTTTATTTAAAGTGATTTTAAACTTTTTACATTCGTTTTTTATAAGTATAACATTTTTAATAATGAATTTCCCAAAAGATATATTATACAATAAATATTCATTGAAAATATAGTATATTTATATTAATCATAATATTTTATTATTGACTTATCTATAAAAAATATATGTATTAAATTAATAAAAAAATGAATGATGTAATTAGTTTATTATAGGAAATAATATATAAATTTAATTAAAAAAATTAAAATAAATATAATTTGAGCTAATTAACATATACAATTAATTTTATAGATCCCATGATCTCATATATATATAATAAAATATTTTTTAGGTTAAAATATTATCCTGATATTTTTAAAAACCAATTACATGAATAGTCTAAAAATTGAAAGTATTGATATTTTCTTAATATTATTATTTATTAAATTATTTAAAAATCATAAAATATTTCTAAATTGAAAAATTAACTACAGTTTAATAAAAAAATTGTTTTTTATTGTTGAATTATTGTATTAAGGGAAAACAATAAGTAAAAATATCACTATTTTATTATTGATCAATTGGTTACACTTGTTAAAATTTAATGATAATAATTAAGGTTAAAAAGAAATGATAAAGATTAAAATGAAATCCAAAAATGTCTAAACATTTTCTATTGATTATATTAAAACCTTATATCATATCATCCTTGAAAAATGTCATTTTGGAGGTTTTTAGATATGGTTTAAATTTATTATAAATTAATATATGTAGAATTACCAAAGGTTCCCCCAACCATAACAATAAAAAGGAACCCCCAACATTATTTCTTTATATCCCATTCAACCTTTTATTTTGGCTATCTGCTACACATTTCCTTATCAAATTTACTAGTATCAATCTAAAGGTTTTGGTATTCTCAAAAGACTAACTCTCTTTTCTTTAAGAGGAGATCCAAAGAGTGATCTTCAAGGAAGTGTATGTTCATATACATACAATGGAAATCATTCCTAATGTATATGTTAATTTAACAATCCCATTATTAAACATGATTTTTTATATGTAAGTATTTTTGTTGGGTATATTTATCATCCATTTCAATGTTTCCTGATTAGATATTTCAAAATATTCCGTCTATTATTCAAAAATGGATTAAAGTAAATTTTACCAATTTCTGTATTTTTATTAAATTTTATGAATGAAACATTTTTAAATTGTTGATATGAGGCACCCTTTGACTCTCAGGTAAAAGTATGAGGATAATTATATTTTTATCTTATATGGAATAGACAATTTTTAATTTATTTCAAAACACCTTACTTCCATGAAGCTTTCTTTACACAATTGCTAGTTTATTTTAAAATAAATTTTTTTCAATAAGAATTATGATGCATTAGGTGAAAAAAAATTAATGAAGAAATAATATTTTTCTGAAGAATTAATTTCAATTGTTATATCAAAATTATTTCTTATTTTGGATGGAATTATTTAATTGGTTAATTTTTCATATATAATATCCTTATTGTTTCTATAGTTTGATTGTATTTATTATAGAATGGTATTTATGAAATTCTTTTTGTTTTACATGAATTATGTTATGTTGGATTTTTTCTTAATGAAAGCTATATTATTCCTTGGTTTATGATGAATAATTTATGTTATTTTGGAACACAAAATAATGATTTCATTATGAGACATGTGGGACCTATATCTCCCTACAATTCATTGGGTAAATATTTATATCTCATATTCTATTTATAAAGGGTTATTGTTACGATTGAATAAGTAGGATAAAATTTAGATGTCTTGTGAACTAGTTTATCATGTTTCTAATCATCTAAAGAAACTATAATGATATAGTTATTTCATGGCATTGTCTTATTATGTAATGAGTTTTCATAAATATTTGAGTTAATATCTATGTATTTACATTTTGGGTCATTATAAAAGTTTAATGTCTTTATATATAAATGTCACCAAAGGTGGTTGACTGACCATTGATGGGACATTGATGGGAGAGTGGGAAGAAGAGGTTTTAAAATATTGTATGTAGAAGTGAGATACATACAGTAGGTTAAAATCATTTATATATATTTATCATACTATCAACATAATTCCATTAATTATTTACTATAGAATTGTTTGTGTAAAAATAACGAAGAAGCGTAACATAAAGGAAAATGGAGGTTTGGGAGCATTCGTCTCTATGGTTTTAATGATGGGTTCTTTTTTTATAATTAACAAAGTTCAAGGAAAATGGAAATAATTCTCTATAGTTGGAATTATTAATGAAAATATTGAATTTTAAATTGTTATATATATTATTTGGTTAAATGGTATGAGGATGAATCATTATAAAATAATAGTTAAAATTGAATAGATTATATTTTGTGTTATTTTGATCATTACTCTCTGTTTTTTTAATTAATTTATTGTCATGTATATCTAATGGTTCCCAAATATTAAATAGGATGTAATACATATTTCATACTCTAGTTCGACCGTATAAATTGAATCACTACAATACTTGACGAAGAAATTGAAGAACAAGAATCCATCATCCACGTTGTTTGTAATTCTGTACCTCGCGAATGATGATTTATTTTAAATATAGTAGTAAGAGGACGGAGTTTCATGATGATTAGTTCATTTACATGAAATCATTACATTATATTGATGATACTATATTTATCATGGTTATTTTTACATATGAGGAGATGACATTATAATAAATGATAGAACCTTATAAACATTACAGAAAATGGGAGAGGATTTTACCTCTTGAATACTTCAACATAAGAACCACAATAAAGGAAAGGTATTTGGTACTTTGGAAATACAAATATCTCATGGAAGTGGGGAGAGAATAGTGAAGTGTATTTGGGTTGAATAATTAAAATATTAAAGGCTTATAGGAGTGATGAGAACTGGGGGTGAGGGGTGGTTTTTATAGTGGAGAAGAGAGGTGATTTCTCAGTATATTATTCATTATTTTATTTTTTAACATTAAAAATAATACTGAAGATTAATGTTACTATATAGAGTAATAAGAGAATTTTAGTTTGAACGTAGTGTGCATACATCCACCAAAAATCACCTTTAACTCAATAAATCATGTTTTTGACATCTATTGTAAATTATCGTACGTTAATATTCACCAATAAATCTAATATTTTATTCAAATCAAAAAAATTCAACCCACCCCATTTTATATGTGTATAATCCAAAAATTGACTCCATTTTATGAAAATAAATTTTTAGATATGGGAAATTTAATATTTAATTAAAATAATCATTTATTCAAAGAATATCGATTATAATATTATATCTCTTTTAATGAGACATTCAAAAAAATGTGGCCTCCAAAAATTATCCAATAATCATGACACAAAAATATTAATATATATTTATATATTTATACAAATAAATTTATGTTTTATGATTATGTTAATTATAAAATTGTAATTAAATATATTTCCCCTAAAAAAAATACCAAACCCTAATTATTTGTTCTTAAAATATTTATTTCCATACACTATGATATTATTACATCAGAAAATCATTTAAAAGATTCCATCATTTTATTTCTGAACTCATGGGTGAGGTAACTATTCATTTGAATAAATTACTATTCATAAGGGTAACATTACTATTCAAAAGGGTAAGGTTATTATTCATAAAAAAATCCAGTCGATCCTATCAGACTCTAAATATATTACTGATCACAACCATGTTTGTCTATTTTTTAAATTTGATTAAAAACGTGGAAAATTTATTTTTAATTTATCATTTATAACTATCTTGTTTGCATAATTATAATAACATATGTGGTTTCATTGTGACTTGGTGTTGTGTGCAATATAAAATATCTAATGAATTACAATTATTTATGAAGAAATATTCCATAATTTTTGTGGTATTATAATCTTCCCTCATTCAAATATTTCATCCTCTATTATTTTAATTTATATTTACATCTAAAAATATGCAGGTGGTTTTCTCTATAACATCATCAGGTTCTAATGTGGCTTCTTTTATTTTAACGTTTCTATAAAAATTGAGTAGTCAAGTTGTCCGATTTTTAAATACATTCTCTCTAGTGTCAAGAATCTCAATTGGCTCTTCATAGTAAAATAAATTAGCTTCTAGTTCTACATCCTTATAGTTGAGTATGTGTGTTTTGTCTAGAATGTATGTCTTTAAAAGTGACATGTGGAACACATCATAAATATTGTAGAGACTTGTTGGAATTGATAAACAGTAAGATATATCATTATTTCATTCTATAATTTAAAATGGTCAATTGTTCCTGGAGTTTAGTTTCCCTTTATTACTGATTCTTATAAAACCATTCCATTGATATACATTCATAAAGACATGATCTCCCACTTGGAATTCCTTATCCTTTATCCAGTTTTCAGCATAACTCAATATCCTACATTGGGATACTTTAATATGAGGATGGATTTTTATTAACATTATCAATTCCTGTTTAATAAGTTCATGGTCTGTATGTTTCTCTCACAAATTTCATACCAAAACTTTGGAGTTTGATATATCTTTCCATATAATGCATCAAAGTTCCATTTAAATTATAGAATTGAAACAATTATTTTAGGAAAATTCTGCCAAAGGTTACTACTAATCCCACATTCCTTGAATGTCAATTGATCATGATCTGAAAAAATCTTTCAATTCTTGAATAGCCATTTCAGACTGTCCATCGGTCTGAGCATGATAATATGTACTCATATAAAGCTCTATATCCAAAGCTTTCTGAAAACTCTTCATGAATTTTGATATAAATCATGGATCTCTTTTAAAAAAATCTATTTAGGTGACCCATGAATCTTACAACTTCATTAATATAGAGTCTTTATAGGTGCTCAAGTGGTAATTCTTCTATTATATCAAGGAAATGTGCTGATGTTTTAATACGGTCAACAATTATCCATATTGCTTCATTCTTACTAGGTGTCCATGGTTGTTCGATGAAAAATTCAATCATAATTTCATCCCACATCCTCATAAGAATAGGTTAAAGATTCATATCTCATCTGGTATTTTTCATACCAGCCTTCACTTGTTGAAAAACAAGACAACTTGGTATATAGTCATCATTTTCTTACATCATGTTGTCCTACCAGTAATTTTCCAATATATATCTATAAATCATGGTGATACCATGGTGTCTATAGAAATTAGATATTTTAGCATCATCTAATAATTTCATTTTTAGCTTAGGCATTGATGGATCATTTAACCTCTTTCCCTATTTTAAAAAAACATCATCATACATGAAGTCTTCCAATCTTCCATTCTTAATAGATTAATTTTTTAAAGGTTCTGATCATCAAAATGAGTGCATTTTACACTTATCTAGTAGATATGGTTTAATAATCATTTGACAAAAATGATGTTTCCTCTTTCTTAAAAATTATGGTATCCATATTTACTAGATCAATGAACATAATATCTCTCTCAATCCTCATTTGGGTCATAATTCCATGACCATTACTCCTTAATGTATATGATGCCTTATTTTCATTTCTACAGTGGTTGAGTACTAAAAAATAATATTTTTTTTAAATTGGAACCATCTCCTTTACATCATATTATGTTCTGTATGCATCAAAATGTATTTCAAACTCTTATTCTATATATATTTAACAAACCTTTCACTTTAGATATAGTATCTTGATATATTGATGGGAATTATTAATAGTACGAACCTAAGATCATGTGTTAGATGATTTTTTACATGTGTCTTCATTTTACTTGTGGTACAAGAAATTAATTTATTATTTTTCAAAGGGATGGAACCTAGTCAATTCTTTGATGCATCACTGTATATCCAAACACCATCATTTCTATAGGTAATATTACAAAATGTTACATTGAACAATATTTTTTTCAATTAATGAAAAACATCTTATACATTATTTTGTCCATAATAACCTAACCACTTTATGTGCGATCCTAGTTAGCGGGTTAGTTAGTTAGGGAAACATTCTGGAGGAAATGAAAATAATAACTTACCTCTCTAGTAAATCTATTTACCTCAGTTATGTTCATTAGAATATGAAATTCTTGTATTGTCATTATATTATCATGATCAACTATGATTCCATATTTTGATATTATACATCTATAAAAAGAGAATTTGTATGAAGACAGAATTCACACATACTAAAAATCCCATATAAATTTTTTTCTATAAGAGTATCGGGAAAACCCTGAAAGTGGTTTTCAAGGTCCCCAATACAGTGGTAACATATAATGATATCATCACTATATACCACAACATAATCATCATGATATTCCTTGATAAATCTATTCCTTAGATCTATGAAAATATAGGGTGTATTAGTCAGTCCATATGGCATTACTATAATTTTGAAATGTCCATAATTTATTCAAAATGATATATTTGGAATATATTCCTTCTTCAAATGCATATGATGATATCCAAATATAAGACAAATCATCGAAAAATATTTTACATCAAGAAGTCTATAAAAATAAATCATCAATATGGGGTGCATGATACTTGTTCTTTTCTCTCATAGAGTTTATTTTTCTATTATCAATGCATAGTTGCATGGATATATTTTTTTACATCAAGAAAATGTGATCCCCATGGAGAAACAATTGGGAGAATTAATCCCTTGTTACTAAAATCCTCTTGTTGTTTCTTCAGTTAAATTAATTCCATAATGGCTATTCTATCAGGAGTATTTGATATATTTATTGGACCCAAAATTAAATCTATAGAGTACTAAATTTCCCATTTTAGAAGACGTCTAGGTAAATCCTATGGAAATACATCAATATATTCTTGTACAAATTGGTAAATTTTTAATTTGAAGATCACATTCCTCACGCCTATATGTTTTTCATATACCTCCCAATGAATTTTATTTAGTACATCTACTGGAGGTATATCTATATATAAAATATATGATGTGGTCTCAATTCATATGATATGAGATTCTATACCTTTATCACAAATTGTAACTTTTTTATTTTTTCAATAATTTTTGTCATTATAGTTTGAATCTAGTTATTATTGAGGATTATATAAAATTTAATCAAATGTATGATGATATGGTCAAGAACTAATGTACCCTCTACCACATCAAAATGAAAATGTCTAATCATTGACTGACACATCTATGTTTCTATGATACATACCTTATGATTTTTGAATGAAAACCCATTGTTTAATCAAAATCAAAATGCCTAATTTTCTTGTTAGACTCGAAAGATATAAAACAATATGATGTTATATAATTAAAAAAATAATTGGTTAATTTTGAGGAAATATTTAATGTACCCTCTACCACATCAAATTGGAACATCAATCTCAGTAGATGTGGTCAATGAAACCTATCCTTTCTATGGTTTCCCTTTCTATGGAATGTTTTTGGATGATTAGGTCAATAATTTTCATATGTATCATCTCCTAAAAATTTATTCATTGATCATCAATTATTTGTATCTTTTTCATTCATTAAAAATATCAAAGATCCTATCTCCCCACTTATAAGAAACTCCCATGAATTTCATGCATTTTCCACGATGATTCCTTCCACAGTTCTCACATAAAAAAATTTATTCATTTTATAATGCATATTTGGAGTTTCACAATTTCCATTAGTATTAGAATACCTATTATTATCTTGATTTCAATTTATCTAAATCAATGTGGAAAATTCATTTTATTTTTTGATGGAACAAAAAACTATTTCATAATATGATGACAATTTTTGAGAATTTATTTTCCTTTGGAGAATTGGAATAAGTCAATCAACAAAAAGATAAATATTATATTTTAAATAATACACATAATCTATATAATACATGGATAGTTTTTAATTTTAGCCTCACAACCTATAACAATCTATTCATCCCTTGTATTTATGATAAATAATGTTATCCTCATTTTATTTTGTTTCACAAGAGGGAAGTAGTTTTTAAAGAATTTTTATTTAAAAGTTCTCCAATATATGTCAAATATTTCATATTCCTCCTCAGTATTTTGGAACAATGACTGAAACTGATCATCATATCCCTTGAGACAACATACTTTTAGTACTATCGTTTCATTTCAATTGCATCTGAATGATTGATATATCTTTTCATGTACTATATCCACTTCTCTAATATCACTATATTAGGTGTCCAACTAAAGTATGGGAGATTTTTCCTTGTTAAATGATCCATCATAGTTGTAGTGTGTTCATTCATCCCAACCTATGTATGATATCCAACTATGGTCATTATCTACCAATCTACAAGAATAACAGTGTTGTCTTGCTCAATGGGGACAATCCCTACATTGTTTGTTTGTATTGATTCCATTTATTCAACTATGTGAAATTACTATATAATTAAATACAATAAATTAGGTTATGAATCATAATTAATAATTATTAACTAGAAAAACAAAAAACATATATTGAGACTTTATGGATAGATAATATCATAACGGTAAACATGGTTTCATTGATGACATATTATAACTTTAAACCCTTCATACTAGTTTGTAAAAAATGTAAATTATCCTAAGACTATTTATAAGGATTATTAAACCAGCTTCATAGTATTTCCCATTTTCATTTACCTAGTTACTAACATTTGGGCCTAGGATACCTTTTTGGAGATGTTACTCCTATGTACATCTTTTCCCGAACCACATCATCATGTAGTTTCGATACATAGATTTAATTCAGTAAGATCGACATAATATATATTTTACCTAAATTACTGATTGTTATTATATGATTATCCTAAAAGTATATCTAAGGTTTATTTCCTATAAAATATTAATTATAAATCTAGTTTCCAATATTTTTTCTAAACTTACTCTGATACTAACTGTAACACCCTGACCCCGGATGCTCGGAGCCAGTGCATTATTTTTCTTTATAGGCATGATTAGATGGAATCGAATACCGAAGGAACAAATAATTTAGTATTTTTTAGATAAAATATCTTACATATAATACTCACAGTATATCAGGAATGATAAAAAACACAACAAGACACATAAAAAATTAAATAAACCACTTCCTTGAAACCCATTCAAAGGATTCACATTCATAACATGTGGAAAAGAAACATAATAATTGTAACCTAAAATTCCCAATAAGGGTTACATGAATCAATAAAAATTAAATAAATTCACTAAGGCACATAAATTATAGTAAGGAAAATTTTTAGGAAAAACATTGGGCATCAATAATTTTGGAATTAAAATAAATCCATATATTTTATCACAGTGAAAATCTAAAGGAATGTGATTAATGAGTAATAAATAAAATAGATGATTATTTATTGGTTTTTTTGAATATGGGACATGAACCATTATACTATAGAGAGAGTTTGAGTGTGTGGGTAGAAACACATCTGATTTTGTTTGGAAACAAACATGAAGGGTTTGTCACCAAATGTTTTGTCTCATCAGACCTCTTGATACATAGAGGGTCTATAGTGGGACCCACCCATCCCATAAAGATAAAATATTTATTTATAAATATATATAATTCAAGAAAAATATTCTTTTAATATATCCATACCAAGTATAGGATATAGTTACATTAATACATTCCCTGCTGAAACAACATTCAAAATAGATAGTGAACGTAAAATGGTATACAACTAAGACAATAATCATATCCATGATACAAGAATATCAATATTTAAAAGAAATATAATTTTAAATTAATATTGATATCAATTGGGATGTTGATTCACCAAATAAAAATTTATAGCTGCACAAAACAATGTCTCAATGAAATGGAAATTGAGAAAGGTCACGTACCGTAATTTCTACATAAATTTGTTGTGTTTTAACCTCATGATAAAACATATATTTATTAAAATAATGATCCAATTGTGAATTATATTCATTTATATAAATATTTATCTATTATTAACATTGGGATATATTTCTTATATTTTTTTTAAGAAAAATGATGTGTTTGATATCATGTTTAACATAAACATTTCATGTTGCGCAACACTTTTCCTATTTTATCTAAATGTAAATTATAAATTAATATTTATAATTCCTGAAGTATATAATGCTTATAATAATTAATAATATATTATATAAAATTCTTAATATCCATACCTAATTATTTTTTTGGGTTTTGACATGGAAATTTAACCATAGGTGGTTGGTCGACCTTTAACCGAACATTGATGAGAGAGTTGGAAGAAGTTGTTTTAATCATTAATATATAGTATTGTGACTCATACAGTTTGTTAAAATAATTAATATATAGTTAAAATACTACTTAATTAATTAATTTAAATATTCATTATGGAAATATTTGTGTAAAAAGAAATAGGACACGTAACATGAAGGAAAAGGGGGGGTCCAAGTGCGTTCATTTTCTTGGTTTTAATTATTGGTTCCCTTATTTATATGAAATGTAGATCAATTAGATTGGGTATAATTCCCCGAAATTGGAATTATTAATGAAAATAAATATGTTTAAATAGTTATATATAAAATTGTTTTTAAAATTTTCTGAGGATTAATCATTATATAATTTTTTTTTGAAAATTGCTTATTTTGTTTTGGGCATTTTTTCGATCATTACGCACCAGTCTTGTTTAATAATTAATAATACGTATATATAGTGGGTCCATAATATTAAATAAAATGTAAAAAATATTTCATAATCTTTTTAATCCATAAAAATGGTTTCATGTATATCCTTGGTGGAGAAAATTAAGAACAAAAAATCAATCCTCCATTGAGGCTATGAATCACCACATAGCAGACTATGATTTCATTTTAAAACAAATGAGAGATTGAATAGAGATTCATGATTGGTATAACCTTAACATTATGTAATTAATTTATATAGATTATATTGGAGTTATCATGATCATTTATAAATATGATTTGAGGACCACATTATAAAATATTGAACGTGAAAAGAAAATAAATAAAAAAAGAATGGGATTTTAACTCTTGAATACTCCTCATTTAGAACCTACATAAGGAAATGGGTTTTCTTCATTTGGTAAGATCAATATCTTCTGATAATGGGTAGAGACTAAGGACAAATATTTTTGATGAACTTTGATAGGATTCAATCATCAATGGAGTGAGGGGAAGTTGGGGTGATGGGTGATTTTTATAGTGGATGAGAGAGGTGATTTCTCCTTATTTTTTTCATTATTTTTTAATTATCTCAATAGAGCCAAGTGTTTGGATTCATGTGACTATATATAGTAATAATTTCATGTGTGTTTTAACCATAATTTCCTACATCATCAAAACATTACATACGACTCAACAAAACAAGTATTTATCCTTTATTGTAAATTACCCAATTTTACTATTGACAAAAAATTCATGTATTTTAGAAAAATTTATTCCATAACCATTTTTCAATGCGTATAATATAAAAAATGAGTTCCATATTACGAAAATAATTTTAAAAATATGATATATTTAATTTTTAATTAAAATCACCCTTTAAATGAAAAATGGTTTTAATTTTATAATTGTATATTTGAAACATTATAAAATTAACGGATGTCCCACTAAATTATACTATAATCATGATACAATAAAATATTAAAATAGTAATATATTAATATATTTATGAAAATTAATTTTATTTTAAGTGATTAAATTAATTATAAAATTGTAATTAAATATTTATTTAATAAGAAAATACCATCAACAAATTAATAATTGTTAAAATATTTATTTACTTTTACTATGAAATAATAATACAATATTTTCATTAATAATATTCCTACATATTATTTACACTCTCATGGGTGAAATTACTATTCTTTTGGGTGATTTTCTATTCATAGTTTTTATATTACTATTCAAAAAGTTTAATTTACTATTCTTCAAAAAATTATGTTTGTCCTATTAGGATCTATATGTCTTACAGATTATAAATGTGTATGTCCATTTTTCAATTTTTTATTCATTAAAATTTCAAATTTATTTTTAATTTTTAAGTTATAACTATCTTTTTGAAATGATTATAATAACATAGTGTTGTTTTACGGTGACTCTGTGTTGTATAAAATATAAGCTATTTAATGAATTAGTATAATTTATGAAAAAAAATATAATAATATTATAGTGTATTAAAAACATCATTGAAATAGATAACCTGAGAATGGTTTGGGTGAGACTGCTAAAGCAGTGACACGGGAATGGAATTTTTCTTAACACTATATATCTATAGAAGAACAAATCAGAACGCCCTAGACATGATTCTCCTCACAATCACAAACAGTCCAACAATTATTGTTGCCAACATAGCTGGTATCTAAATCCTAAAGTGGAAAAATATAGGAAAAAATTATATAAAATAATGATTACACAATATATCCTCAAGGGGTCATTAATGTTAATATAAAAACAAAATCTTCTTACTCTATGTTGTAGCCATGATTTTCCGAATAAGATGAACCTGTTCAAATGAATCTATATAAGACTCGGTCCCAATAGCTCCATCTCACCTGACTCTATCTAAAATTGATGTGATTGACATGGACAACTATAATGTTCCTCATATTGTTCCATATGAATATTTTAATGACGACTATTGTTATCTGGGAACACCACGAGCGCTAATTATTTCTCCCATGACCAACCAATGTCAATAACACATGGATGTAGCATATCCTTAAGTACTTGAATAATATGTTTTGATTACTAATCTAACTTTTAGTAGAACAAAATATGCAGAAAAACCTGTTTACTAATAATCTTATGAAATACTTGAAAGACGTACGATGTAAAACGTGAGTCACGGTATAAAACAACACTATTTGGATACCCTCAAAAAAGGACTATCTCCCGCACATATAAGTCTCCCAGCATATCCACTGAGAATGAATCTCATATTGGCATGAAATGAACAAATTTAATCTACCATTCCACAATAACAATAATAAAATCATTTCTTCCAAGGCCTTCTCAAGAGACCACCAAAATTTTCACTATAAACCCATCCCACTTCTACTACATAATGTGGAATGACTCTAGTAAACCCCCCAAGTTGTTGATTCTCAGAAATCACCTACTCAGATGTGTAGCTTCCCATTTTGAATCCTTCAATATCATTTTTCATGCTAGGCGAACGACACTGTCAACATAGGACATGGTAGGTTTTGATAAAACCTACATTCATGACCCCATTAATGAAATAAAACTCACACATCAGCTCCTCATGCATACATGTAGGCACAACAACTTAGTTCATGAAATTGATTACCACATCCTCCTATATATTTCAATCTGATGGTGCCCCACCACCTTAAAGTATTTACATTATGGAAAAACACAATCAATACCCATACTTAATATCTTTAATTTATCTCAAATGTGTTGACTCCACTCACATAGATACGAAATTCCTCTTCTCCAGTCCTTCTTGAAACACAACTAGAATCTCAGCAAGAAAGTCAAAAATCTTCCACATAGAACTAGAATCCCCAATAATAAGAGACTTTGTTTTCCATATCAAGTCATCAAAAAACATAATTTACCTTCCCAGATGTATATGATAGCTCAAATAAAAAGACTAAATACACTCAATACACCTCTATCATCAAAGATTGCAACCCCACAGTAAAAATCTATACATTAAGCCCATTATGGTTGGTAAACAAAGTAAAATTATTTCCCATCAGATAACACTGCCAAAATATGAAAGCATAAACCAGTTATTCTAACTCGGGATCATTCATTGGGTAGTTCCATTCATATAAAGACAATTTATGTGAAGCGTACACCACAAGTCGATCAACCTATCTCAACAATTCTCCAAGAACGACTCCTAATGCATCACAGATTACTATATACTCCACCACTAGGATTGGATAGGATAATGATTAGTGTTGTATTAAACCACCTATTCATCTCTTAGTATCGATTATCACATGCCCCAGAATATTCAAACATTATCATATTTTGTGTCTAGCCTGAAAGAAGAGACATAAAGTGGAAATATTCTTGGATGATCCTTTAAAAATATCTTATTAGGAATATAAATTATCATATATCAAAATAAAGTCATTGGATACTCCCAAAAAATCCACTACTACACCTTATTTGGTTCCACTATAACCCCTTCCTCTACGCTGATGTGACCCTATAAATGTACCATATAGATCCATAATTCACACTTAGATATATTGGGGTGTTTAAAATGATCTCTTAGATTACATAGGATGATTTTAAGGTGTTGGGAATGGCCATCATGAGACTTAGAGTACACCATGATTTAATCCAAAAAAACATCCACAAATTGATCTTGGTATGGATGTAATAATCCGTTCATTAGGGACAATTACATATAATGAGTATTATTCAACAATATAAACATCCTGAAAATTTCATAAAGGATATATCTGCTTCTGAATGTTTTCCATGGAATACCCAATGGTTGATATTTCAAGTGATGATACCCCAATCTTAATTCAATCTTGGAGAACATGTGACCTTTTCTCAATCATTCGTAGAGATCAACAATATGTAGAAGAGGATATCAGTTCTCACTATCATCTAGGTCCCCATCTTGTAATAAACACATATGTGAAAAGTCTCATCATACTTATTTGCAAATAAAACTATATAACACCAATGTGATGTACTCAGATGGATAAACCCGATATCTATCAACTCTTCCATTTTTTTCTAAATTGCATGAAGTTATTTGGAGGAATTCTGTAAGATGGAATAGAAACTTTCTCATACCATTTTATAAGATCAATTGTAAATTCCATATCTCTATTATGTGGATGCCCTAATAAGTATTGTAAACACATATCCTAAATCCAATTTACTTTGTGTGGAATGAAAACTCATTACTACCACCATCATACTTAAAAAGACTAGTTCCCTAGGCGGTGAGGTCCCTTAATTTCTGACAAACTGGTCCTACCCACCCTACCATGTTATCCCACCATCCACAATGAATATAATTATTACCAAAATATTCATTAATGTAACACTCATTTTTAGAAACATTATTTTGGATATTTATGCTACTAAATAGTCTATATCAGAAATTGGCTTGAATCTTGAAATTTTAAGGATTTAAAAATCCCAACTGAATTGATAACCTAGAAAATCTAGAGAACACCCCTAGCATAAATAGATGTCCCTCAATCATACTTCTAACAGTGAATCGATCATCTTAACCTCACTCATAAAATCACATTTTAGACTCAACTAATTCATAAGTTGTCTAGATATAATGTAATGGTAGTCAACATTATCAAATAAGTCAATACAAATTGTAAATGTTATAAGAATGCTACCTCTATAAATCGATGGTCCAGCCTCGCTATACATAATTGTATGCTAAAAATCATGAAACTCTTATACCCATATTCTTAGTGATGCAGTCTCAGTCCCTTGAATTTCACCACTCAACTGATACAAGTACACTGGACCAAAATCACAACATCAACTACCTCGGCTTCCACGACCACCATAACTCCAAATGTCAAACTGATATGTAGTTGAATCCCCCTTCCAGCACCTAATTCTGAACCGATCCTCTCTCATTACCCATCTATTACGGGTTCTTATCAATCCATTATACATATCCCATTTCTCCATATGCATGTAACTCTATGGATAGTTGGTTAAAATATCTAGGAAAATGACTCTACCAACAACACTAGTGCAAAAGTTCTGTAGTATGATCCCGAGTAAAATATCTTATCCACTATAAAAATTTATTTTCTTTTCTAAATTGAACATTATCATATTAATGATTCATACTACTGTATAATGTACCACATGATCATCTAATAAATATAACATATCATCCTATGTGATACTTCTTCATGATCCCGTAATATATGAGAGCCTGATCCACTATCCCACTAAAATTATTTATCTAAATTATTTTAACCTTATACATAATCTCATATTTAAAACCAAACTAAAATTATCTCAATGTTTCTATGGCATCCCCTACCAGCATTAGATAAAATCATTTCATATCGATAAAGTGACTAGGATCGTTCATCACAGACATATTCTCCTAGTTTAGATTCATAAAATATGATGAACTATCCTATCTCAATACCTCTTGATAAAATTTCTTCAGTAACAAAATATATATGTTCTTAGATTCCATTTTATCCAACATATCACCCCATAATTGAATATCCCACCTCCAAATATTTTATCCTAACATCATATAATCATTTAGTTTGAATCTATTATTAGTAGATGACTATAAGTGATCATTTATCTTCTAGAAAGTATCAATACAGAACTCAGTTACCTCAGGTCCACCCTCTCTATTTAAGGTTAGAGGGTTCTTCAATTGGAAATAGCATGTTTTGTTGGGAATTTTCTACATATCATACTCTGTGTCTATTTCTCTAAACTACAAAAATTGAGGAATATTCTCCAAGAAAAATTATTCTACTCCTTCACCTGACCCTATTAGACCCTCATGAACCACTAATGGTGGATTATTTGCAGAAATTTCCCCTTATAATGTTTTGAACAAGATTTAGCATAATATAATATCTTTATAATGGAAAACAAATATCTCAGGACACATAACATAGCATTGAAACATTTGTAGATATTCACATAAATATATAACAAGTCATTCCCCATATCCATCCACACTATCAAAATTGAGGTGATATCACTACCATTAACTATAACGTACTTGGGTCATGGACCACATATGGTTAACCACATTCTCATTAATCATGTATCTCATTGGACACCACTTTTACATTTTCCATACATTACCTCAATAAAATTTTCATTTTCATGTTAGGAATATATTAGAATTTAGTTCTTCATGTTAGGAAAATCATTTCATTTTTAACAACTTACCCAAAATGGGCTTTTCAATGAAATCCTAAAATGGTGCATGTCATAATAAATCTTTAATTCCTAGAAAGATGCACGTATGTACCACATTCATACCATAATGACCCATGAGTAAAATCTCAAGAATCTATAAAAAAATAAAATCACACAATAAGTGAATCACATGAGGTGAAAAAACAATAAACTATAATAAAACACATCAATAATCACAATCCCACCTTGGGAACATGGTTTTTTCATTTTAAAAGGGTTTACTACTCCCATGTATGAGCTCATGAACATGGCCCAAATAAACCAAATATTATACCTACCACTACTGAATTGTATGGAAATTGGGTAAAAATAAATATTTTCTCTGATACAACATTGTGACATCCCAAAATGGGTGTTACATGATAATGACCTGATCTGATCATCCGAATAACCCCAAAAGTGCCTCCTCATTCACCCAAGACATTTTATTAGAAATAAATGCCTAATAAATAAAATGGGTGACCATACCCTCTTTTCTATAGTAGATCAATAGCGGATGTAAATACACAATAGAAAAAATATACAACCAATAATTAGAAAAAACATGTATCACATAATGACCAGAACTGTAATACAATATCCAAAAAAGATGTAAAATTAGTCATTTCATAGCACGTGTCTAGTTTCAAATGAAAATCCAAAAATAATTAAATTTGTAACTCCCATGTGGATCCCAACACCATGTGTTGATCCCCCATCCATGCTCCATACCAACTTATCCACCTAACATAGGGCTAACATCCCTATCCTACCCAAAAAAGATGAATTCTATTCATGTTCCAATAAAAAATCACGAGTAGGGTGTGATTACAACTCATAAAGAAACCACCAATGTCCCCTAAAACTATATCTAGTTAATAGAATAGTATGATGTTGTATAAATAATAATGTTTAAAAAATAAATTAAATAGTTTAAATATTCAATTATTCATTATTATACCACACTCTTTCCTCAAGGATCAATGTGAACCCTAAAACCTCAATACATAGTTCACTAATGCGAGATTCTGAACCATATCACATAGGGAAATAAAAATTCCTTATAACATGGGATTTCATTATTCATTTAATTTCATTTAATATCTCAATAATTTATAACCACATTATAATGAAAATCTAATGTGTATATAATGACCTTTATTACACCGTATTTGTATTTAGAGCATTTGTCCCTATCCCACAACACATGGGTATTCAAAGAATCCCTCTTTTCCACATACAATAAAATTTACATGCAAGAATTTTGGTGTGAAACGTCAGGGTTAGGACCCTGTGGGTAATTGGAGCATCATTCTGTTTCAAAAACCCCATTACTCAATCAATCACATATATTATGTATAACAAATTCAAAAATTTAAATCAACATTAACCTCTTATAAAAATTTCACATCATTGTATACCATTAAAATTTTTCACACAAAAACATTATTTGTTACATTAATCATCATAGATAATTTTATCAATTCTCCATTAAACAATTTATCAATATTTAACCATATAAACCATTAACCAATCAACGATAACCCAATCACCCCGTTAATTACCATTATCAATCAATTCCATATCCCATAAATTTTACCACCTATACAATCACATTAATTAACAAATTTCATAATTCTAATATCTATTTAATTTCAAGATGACAACATTACAATAATTTTTAACAAACTAAAGAATCAATTTCACGATTTGGTTTTTGAACAATGAAATTACGATTTGAAAATGTCACAACCCCCTCCCACCAAAGATGAACCTCCAAAGCTCGAAATGGTGAAAGGGAGATAATGACCCCTGATTCCCACCTCCAGTAGGCCCCGTGGTGGGGACTAGCACCAATGGTATGAGTTTTCACAAATATAGGAGGCATTACCGTTTTTATTATTTATGATCGGGAAATAGGACATGTGAACCACCAAAAAGGAAAAGAACAACTGTATAGAAATAAAACCCAAACCAATACCAGATGCATGTTTAATCAATTTTTTAACAAGGTAAAAGTACAAGAAAGCTCAAAGTACAATACCAAAAGAAAACAAGAGTACAACAACTACAACAACTCCAACTGTCTAACTAGTAGGGCCCCGCACAGCCCTGGTAGTCCTCCTGGAAACCTGAAAGTAAACCTAGGGTGGTCATACAAGTAGACTCAGTAGGGAAACCTAAATCTCTTGGGCACAAGTGGGGATACATCCTAATGTCCTGTGAGAACAACAGAAGAAACTTAGCAAGAAATTCTATCCACCCAACCCCACCTTCCTCACTCACCAAAAACACAATCACAATAGGTAGTAGTATATAAGAACACGAGTATGGGGTACCCCTCACCATTTCCCACTAGTTAGCTTCTCTTCGTAACGGCTAACGTCCTGATGCTACCACACTCTTCCCGCCCGCACACACCTGGGCCTCAAGAACCACACATCTCGCCCGCACACACCTTGGCCTCACAACCATGTATCTCCTCCCCATACACCTGGGCCTCACAACCATGTAACCTGCCTGTACACACCTACGCCTCATCCCGAAGGTTCTTGGGAAATAGTAATAGTAACAGAACTCTCGCCCGAAGAAAGATGGGCCTCATCCTGATGATTCTTTGGAAAAAAAACTTGCCCGAAGAGTCTTGGCCAATACACACCAATTGAAACCTACACGAAGAGTCTTGGGTATAAGGTCGGCTCAATCCATCACAGCCTATGGTAGAATGAGCAGGAAGGAGTAAGTAACTATGGGAAAACACACACTCCCATGAAATGGGAGTGTTCGACACTAAGTGCTCAACATGGGTGGGGTGCGTCAAAACACAAAGATACACACACATATACATATATATATATATATATGTATACCAATCACACAGCCCAACATATGGCTTCTAAACAGAGAAACTGAGCACATTCCTCGGCACTACTACTAAGAATCATGCATACAAAAAACAGCCCCGACCACATATAGGTTTTCATGTTTCTACAGAATCATCTTATTAGTTCCTTAACTGCTGGGAAACTATCCACAACCAACCATATCAATCGTTCATAAAGCATATCCCTGCCATCAACTAATCAAGATAGGAAAACACAAAAAACACAACCAATTCCCTCTTATTAACCATCCAATCCCATTAATTATTACTCACATTCCATTACCATGACCCACCATTTATTAACTCTTCCACTTTTTATTTATTATTCACGGCCCATAGTTCATTGATATTCCAACCCATCCCTGCAGCCCCACTGCCAACCACCATAACCACAACCACATCGTACATCATCATCCCTTGAAAACATTTATCATAGCCCCGCTCCCCATCACCAACATAACATTCACACCAACCCACAACCAAGACAACTGTTGCCCCGTTGCTCACCCGAATTACAATAACCCAAAAAACGCCCCCTTATAACATCATTTACTGCAGCCCTGCTACCCGCTCTATTCGTAACAACCCAGGATTCACCCCCCCCCCCCTTCTTCCTTTTTCACACACCACGTAACCAAGCCAAAGCCAACATGTTCATTATTCCATTTTTGTTCAACTGGGTTGATCAGACAAGGGTTATAGATTTTAATCAGCCAACATTACATGATTGACCAGATTCCACATTCCACAAAGTTTCCACCTGTAAAAACGGTCTAGAAAGATAGGGAAACATTTAATTTCACAAGAAAAGGCCCCCAGTGATCGTGATTTTCATTAGGCAGAAGCCTATTCAATTCACAACATAATATCACAGGATATAAATAATGTAACTGCATTCACAAACATCCTATCCCCGTTATATAAGCCAGTTTTTATCTTTTTTAAACTCGGTCAAATGTTTTTAGTGTAAACAATAGGACACCCACCCCACATGATGCACAATTTAGAGAGACGAAGGTAAGATCCCTACCTCAATTAATTCTGATCACAACGCTCCCCTGGATCAATCATAGAAGACATCCTTCGGCGTTCATCACATATTTAGAGTCCCGAAAAAACATCCTCGGGTGGATGTTGGAAAGGAAAGGACAATGGAAAGACATTGGGTCCAAGCTCGGAATTTTTCCCTCGTCTTTACGATCACGTGGCCGCTGACGGATTGTAAATCGGAGCTCAGACGAAGAAGTTATGGAAGAAAAGGAGCCTTCGAGTCTCTTGGGAGAGCTCTGCTCAGAGGAATGGGGAGGAGAGGGGTGACTTGAAAAGAAGGAGGGGACCCCTCCTTTTATAGGCAAGAAAAACAAAAGTTCACTTCATGTAATTTATGGTACACGTCATGTACTATGCCATTTCACATAGTCACCACGCAACTTCAAACACGACATTCAACACGGAATACATCCCTTGACTGGTCAACACACGACTTGAAGGTAACACGTACGTGGGGAGGGACTACACGACATGTAGTTTTGGATACACGGCGTGTACTCATTTATTTCACACATCAAGGACATGACTCCAACATGGAACACGGCCGTTGACTGGTCAACACATGGTTTGAGGGTAACGCGTACACAGGGAGGGACTGCACAGCGTGTAGTATTGGATACACGATGTGTACTCATTTATTTCACACGGCAAGGACATGGCCTTGAACACAGGGTATACCTGGCGAGGGGGTACATTGTGTGTACTCACATTACACGACATGTAGTTTCAAAATTCTGAAAAGTGTGGGAAAGGTCCATTTTACCCTCCAGAACACTTCATGACCCTCTTTTTGACAAAGTAATGGGCAGGAGAGGCCCGAGCCATTACATTAGATACCTCTTAAAACATTCTCGTCCTCGAGAATTCAAAAACCAACCCAGAGGAACCCAACAAGATACCTCTTAGGGTTCTCGTTATAACAGGAACCCAACCAACAATTCTAATCATAAGTGTTAGAATTACCTCTCCTATGACAATATATTATCCGCTTTAGGCGGCACTGACTCACCTTCACGGGTTCAATCGCATCCACATTAATGCGTCTCAATTTATAATTGGGTATCCCAACATTCATACATTAGGATTTTTCAACTTGCACTACCCCCAACACTACACAACCAACACACTGCCCGAACACATGGTTTGAGGAATTCCTTCTCCCATGTCGAGATATTATCCTCTTTTGGCGACACTGACTTTCCCGCATAGGTTCAATCGCAACTGCATTAATGCATCTCGATTAAGGATTGGGTTTCCCCTTTTCACCACATATCTGAAAACGTTACACACTTCTAGAGAACAAGGAAAACAAAACATCTCACAACCGACAAGCCAATCATTCCATATATCAAAGGTATAGAGTATAACATCAACACAAACCTCATAATAGCATGGGAAAACACAAGTCAAAACAGCTACGGGTACTGAGCGTGAATCTGAGCCTCTCGCTCCCAAGTGCTCTCCTTGAGGCCGTCATGCCTCCACAACAGACGAACCAAGGGAATGGTATGTCCATGAAGAACCTACTCTTTACGATCCTCTATTCTGACTAGTCATTCCTCGAAGGTCTCTTCATCTCCCATATCTAGCTCTCCTCAGTCGATAATGTGAGAGTCTTTGTGTAAGTACCGATGATGCTGGGAGACATGGAAGACGTCATGAACATTCTCCAACTGAGGTGGCAAGGCTAGCTGATATGCTACCTCGCCGACTCGCCATAGCACCTCGAATGGTCCGATGAACATAGGGGAGAGTTTACACCCCTTCCCAAACATCTGCTTCCCCCATCAAGGGTAAAAATTCTAGAACACATGGTCTCCCACCTCAAACTCCAAAGGCCTCCTCCGACGATCAGCATATGACTTCTTTCGGTCATGAGCCGCTTTCATCCTCTCACGTACAAGCTGGACTTTCTCTGTGGTGCTCTGTACTACCTCTGGCCCAAGAGCACCTGTCTCACCAACCTCTGCCCAGCCAATGGGTGAACGACGTGGTATTCTATATAGATCCTCAAACGGTTCCATGAAAATAGTAGAGTGGAATATATTGTTCTAGGAAAACTCTACTAAAGGAAAGTGTCGTACCCATGATCCTCCGAAATCTAGAACGCATGTTCGCAGCTTGTCCTCCAATGTCTGGATAGTCTGCTCTGTCTTCCCATCAGTCTGGGGGTGGAAAGATGTATAAAGGCATATTTGGGCACCAAAAGCATGTTGTAACCCCCTCCAGACTCGTGAGGTAAACTGAGTATCCCGATCTGAGACGATAGTCTTCGAAACTCCATGAAACCGCACAACCTCGTCAATATAACTCTAAGCTGAATGACTGCTAGGGGAACCCAATACTCCCTCAGAGCACGAATACAAATAAAAGTGATCCCTAGCTCCTCAAGCCACCCCTCTGTCTCTGTATCCGACGTACTACACTCATACATCTTGAGGGTTTGCTATTGGAAAGAATGGTGAGTCTTCTACCACTGGCTATCTTCCTCCCCTTGCTCAATCCTCAACTTATCGACCACCTGAATCTACTGGGCATCAGTAGTATAAGCCACACAAGGACGACGTCTAGGTGCCACAGCTATACGATAAACAAAGATCACCTAATCCCAAGTAGTAAAGAAATTTCTCAGGGTTTCCTTTTATCATTTTATTTCAAATTTGTTTCCCAGAACACCAAAATCAAGTAAAACAAAATCATGATGATGCTTGTACCTTACCTAGGGTCTCTACCCTGCAATCAAGGTATTCTCACTTGGTTGTTCGGTAGGCTTAGAGTCCTTGCATTATATCATGGGGGGCCTTAAAATCCCGTGTCCAAGCTGGTCTTCTCTAGCCTATGTCATGCATCGAGATTAACCAACACTGTTTCCCTTCAATACCATGCAATCCTTACTATGCCTAACTCCAGACTCCATCCTATCTCTCAACCATCACCTCTGATACCATTCTGTCACGACCCCCTCCCACCAAAGATGCCCTCCTGAGCTGGCAATGGTTAAAGGGAGATAATGACCCCCGAGTCCCACCTCTAGTAAGTCCCGGGGTGGCGACTAGCACCAAGGGTATGAGTATTCACAAATATGGGAGGCATTACCCTTTTTATTATTTATGATCAAGAAATAGGACAAGTCAGCCACGAAAAAGGAAAAGGAAAAGTGTATAGAAATAAATCCAAACCAATCCCACATGCAAGATTAAACACTTTTATAACAAGGTGCAAGTCCAAGAATGCTCAATGTACAATACCAGAAGAAAACAAGAGTACAACAACTGCAACAACTCCAACTGTCCGACTTGTAGGGTCCCGCACATCCCTGGTAGTCCTCTTGGTAACCTAAAATTAAATTTAGGGAGAGCATACTTGTATCCTCATTAGGGAAACAAAAAGCTCTCGAGCACAAGTGGGGAGACATCCTAATGTCCCATGAGAACAACAGAAGAAACCTGGAAAAAAATTATATCCACCCAACCTCACCAGCCACACTCACCAAAAAAACAATCACAAGAGGTAGTAGTATATAAGAACAAGAGTATTGGGTACCCCGCACCATTTCCCCTAGTTATCTGCTCTTCCTAACAGCGATCGTCTTGACGCTACCACACTCTTCCCTCCCGCACACTCCTGGGCCTCAAGAACCACACAACCCGCCCACACACACCTGGGCCTCACAACCACGTATCCCGCCAACACACACCTGGGCCTCACAACCACGTAAACAACCCGCACACACCTGGGCCTCATCACGAAGGTTCTTGGGAAATATTAATCGTAACAGAACTCTCGCCTGAAGACACATGGGCCTGATCCCAAAGATTCTTGGGAAAACAAACCTTCCCAAAGAGCCTTGGGCCAATACACCCCAATCGAAACCTACTCGAAGAGTCTTGGGTGTATGGTCGCCTCAATCCATCACAGCCTATGGAAGAAGGAGCAGGAATTAGCTAGTAACTATGGGAAAACACCCTCTCCCGTGAATTGGGAGTGTTCTACACTAAGTGCTCAACATTGGTGGGGTGCATCAAAACACAAAGATACAGATATATATATGTATACCAATCACACAACCCAACCTATGGCTTCTAAACAGAGAAATTGAGAATGTGCCTCGACACTGCTACTACGAAGCATGCAAAAAACAAACAACCCCAACCCCATTTTGGTTTACATGTTTCAAGAGAATCAGGTTATTAGTTCCTTAACTACTAGGAAACTATCCAAAACCAACCATATCAATCGTTCATAAAGCATATCCCTGCCATCCACAAATCAAGTTAGGAAAACACAAGCAACACAACCAAGTCCCTCTTATTAACCAACCAAGCCCATTGATTGTTATTCCCGTTCCATTACCATGACCCACCATTTATTAACTCTTCTACTTTTCATTTATTATTCATGGACCATAGTTCATTCATATTCCAACCCATCCCAGCAGCCCCACTACCAACCACCATAACCACAACCACATGGTACATCATCATCCCTTGATAATATTTTTCGCAGCCCCACTGCCCATCACCAACATAACATTCACACCAACCCACAACCAAGACAACCACAACCCCGCTGCTCATCCGATCCACAACCACCCACAAAACACCCCCATTTAACATCATTTACTACAGCCCTTCTTCCCGTTATATTCGTAACAACCCAGGATTCAACCCCCCCCCCCCTTCTTCCTTTTACACACACCACTTAACCAGGTCAAAGCCCACATGTTCATTATTCCATTTTTGTTCAACCGGCGTGATCACACCAGGGTTCCAGATTTTAATCAGCCAACTTTATGTGATTGACCATATTCCACATTCCACAATGTTTCCACCCACAAAAATGGTCTATAAAGATAGGGAAACATTTAATTTCCCATGAAAAGGCCCCCAACAACCATGATTTTTAGTAGGCATAACCCTATTCAATTCACAACATAATATCATAGGATATAAATAAGGTAACTGCATTCATAAACTTCCCATCCCCGTTATATAATCCAGTTATTATCATTCTTAAACCGGTTCAATATTGTTTCACATAAACAAGAGGACACCCACCCCGTATGATGCACAATTTAGAGAGACAAAGGTAATATCCCTACCTCAATAGGTTCTGATCACAACGCTCCCCCGAATCAACCTTAGAAGACATCTGTTGGCGTCCGTCACCTCTATCGAGTCCCAGAGAAACATCCTCGGGTGGATGTTGGAATGGAAAGGCCAAAGGAAAGACAATGGATCTAAGGTCGGAATTTCTGTCTCGTCGTTACGATCCTGTGGCTGCTGACGGATCGTAAATCAGATCATGGTCGAAGAAGTTATATAAGAAAAGGAGCCTTTGAGTCTCTTGGGAGGGCTCTTCTTTGAGGAATGGGGAGGAGAGGGGTGAGTTGAAAAGTTTGAGGGGACCCCTCCTTTTATAGGTGAGAAAAACAAAAGTACACGGCATGTGATTTATGGTACACGGTGTGTACTTGAGCATTTCACACGGTCACCACGCGGCTCCAATACGGCCTTCAACGCGGAACGCGGCCGTTGGCTGGTCAACACAAGGCTTGAAGGTAACGCGTACATGGGGAGGGATTACACGACATGTTGTTTGGGATACACGGCATGTACTCATTTATTTCACACGGCAAGGACACGAATCCAACTCGGCACACAGGCGTTGACTGGTCAAGACATGGTTTGAGGGTAACACATACGCGAGGAGGGACTACACAGCGTGTAGTATTGGATACACGATGTGTACTCATTTATTTCACATGTCAAGGACACGGCCTTGAACACGGGGTATACCTGGCAAGGGGGTACATGAAGTGTACTCACACTACACGGCGTGTAGTTTCAAAATTCTGAAAAGTATTGTAAAAGACCATTTTACCCCCAAGAACACTTCATGACCCTTTTTTTGAAAAAGGAACGGGCCGGAGAGGTTCGGGCCATTATAGAAAATTCCAAATACCTAATTAAAATAATGTATATTGGATTTCCATTAATTCAACCTACATGAAGATCATTGATGAATGATCACCCAACCACAACCCCCAATTGATGCATGATGGTCGAATCAATAATAGAATAAGTGATATAGAAAAAAATAGGATTAAAATCAACCCCAAACCCCAAATTTTTTAAAGGTTCCACTACTTCATCATTTGAAAGAAGAACATGAGTACTCCAAATAAAAAAGTCTTAGGCGGAATCAAATAACATAAGAAATTTTTTAATGATTATGAAATCACTCCAAATCCAATACGTGTAGAATAAGGGTTGGGTGGAGGATATTTTCATGAAAGAATGAAACCAAAATGTACCTCACAAACTCTTTTAAGTTTCTACATTGGAAATTAAAAAAGATGTTATTACATTATATTTCATGTAATTCATTATAATATATTTCAACAAAGAACCTTCCATTATAGTTGATTTTATTTGATTAAAAAATTACAAATCATGTATCCCTTTAAAATGTTGAGTAAATTTTCCTAGGACTATTTTTCATCCAAAAATTATTATACATGAAATATCTAACCACCTTCTAGCCTTACAAACTAAAATGAAACCTTCATCAACCCTATAAGAAAATTGAAAATACAAAAAGAAATTTACCTAGAAAAATAATAGGATCTTACATTATTCAAATGCATACGATCAAAAACAAATAGTTTCCTAACCATCATTGCTTCAACATATTGAAAGTCTAGAGAGATACCCAATCCAAAAAATGTCATATTCATCGAAAATCATTCAATGGTAAAATATTGTATTCATTATTAATTTTAAAAATATATATTCTTTATAGTATTCACATAGTGAATATTTCATGGGGATATACTAGTCAAAAAATATATGTGTGTATAATTATTCTATCCCTATAGAAGACTGAACATACTATATCCCCATAGAATAAACAGTTTTTCATAACCTGTAAATTATCCTATAAGAGTCTTAGTATAGTCTATCACCTTAGAATATTAGTAATATATTAACCCATATAATAGTATTGGAAAATATGACTCATATAATATTAAAATTTTATTTTTCCCCTTTGAATATTAGGGTACTCTTGACATAGAATATATGATTGGTTATAACATAGATAGTGCATGTTTTTAATGGGGATGCACCTGTAAAATATTAGGTTAGTTTTCACCTATAAAATAATGGGTTCTATATAATGATGAAAAAATAAGTTAGGATTAAATATTTTAATGTGTATATTAGATACTCTCCTATACAATTTTGGATTTTTAGCTACAACCATAAGAGATAATGGAATGAGATTAATCCTCAACGGGTGAAACTGTGGATGTAAATAATATTTACTATCCGTGAAATGTGATAGACTATAGTCATTTATATACACCATATTGGTGTGTAAATAGTATATGTAGGGTAATATTTATCTGAACTAATACAAAATTATTATGCTAAACTTTTAAATTACTTAATTTTCAGTTAAATTAATATTATTATATTACTGTGGTTTAAATTTATAATATTTGGTGTGATAATATTTTTCTTGAAAGGTTTATAATATTATTTATATTTAAATGAACAAAAATTCACTCCCACTGTCTGATTTTTATCAATTCTTCAAGTCAAAACAATTTGTATCAGAAGATGACCATTTGAGGTTAATATAAAATGTCACTTTTTGATATATAAAAATTGGAATTAGTTTTCCTATCATAAGGATGTATTAGGACCCATTTAATTGTTTATATTAATTTTTTGTCCTAATTATCTTATTCTATATCATTACTAAGGGAAATATCTTTTTTTAGTTATAACCGACATAAGGGGGGAAATGGTTTGAATATGATATTGACACCAAATTTCAATTATAGTTATTATAATCCATGGGTGATCTTGATGGATGATTATATAATGAGTAATGGTATTGTTTTTTGGGATACTATGATTAAATATTAAGTTTTATCCTAACATTGATCTGATTATTTGGAAAGATAAATATTTTGTGAAATATAATTCTAATTATAATGTCATGAATATTCTTTTTTTTATTTTATGGGACTTATTTTTCACAAAATTTGTAGTTATAGAACTGGTCATGTAATTTGAAAACATGTTTATGTAACTCTCCTTTAAAATGGTCATTATAGGAAATCAACCATCTCTAATTTTATAGAGCCTAGACAAATGAAAATATAGCATCCAACTAAAAAAAAGAAAAACACCATTTTTTCAAAGGATATTTCACTCGAGATAATTTATATTCCAACTATTAATATTGATATACTAACCATTTGTGGGGGTATGATGAATGTAAATATTAATCCCAATTGTAAAAATTTCTAAAATCCAGGAAATGTCAAAGAGAATGAAAACAAAATTGTAACTACATGGAGTGATTTTGAAAGCTCATACAATAATGATAAAACATGAAAGGAAACATTTAATGTTTCATTTATTAAAATATATTCTATATTAATATATTTATTGACTTTTTTATTTTCAAGTGAGATTTTTTCATATGATAGAATAACTGGAAACATATGTGTGTCACATATAATGAAAATTAGTTAGTTTAATTCTTATTCATATTAATTTATTATTTCCGAAAATGATTGACCATATAATGATGATATAAAGTCAATGAGTCATTCATATGAAGATCAAAGAAAATAAAACACTTCAATACATGATTCACTAGATGAGAAATATAAAAGGGTTCATCGAAATAAAAATATTTAATCTCATAAATTATATAATATTGATTCAAAAATATTTAAGCCTAAAGAATAAAAAAGTTATTTTAAATGAGAGGAATAAAAATAGATATTCTCATAGACATGAAATGGATGGTGATAATTTTTAATTTCTTCAAAAATAAAATGAAATTCATGAGAATGAATTATAAGAAGTTAGAAATGATAATACGTGTTTGAAAAGGTAAATTG
Source organism: Viscum album (assembly GCA_963277665.1). Taxonomy (NCBI): domain Eukaryota; kingdom Viridiplantae; phylum Streptophyta; class Magnoliopsida; order Santalales; family Viscaceae; genus Viscum; species Viscum album. The sequence continues at coordinate 1,088,521,780 of OY728158.1, forward strand.
ATAAAAAATGTTCATTAAATGTGAATATTGTAAGGATTGAATATTTCATGAAACGTAATGAATTAAAGAATAGACTTGGTTGTGATTATTTTAATCAAACTCTCTATAAGAACAATTTTTTGAATGGAAAATATGATGAAATTTCTGTTCTTAATTTTTTTTACACGTGGAGGTTATTTTCATTATAATTGGGATTTTAGATTTAATTTCATTGAATATTTTTTTACCAAAGTGAATTTTATATCTAAATATGAAATCATCGAAGAAATATCTAAAACATCCACTACTAGGGTACCTAAAGGTATGTTTTCTAATTCATGTGAAATTATATCATTTTTATACCAAACGAATATGTATTTTTGGATTCTACCATTCATAATTCATGTTAATATTAATATCTTTTTCACATGTTGGAATGGTCATTATAATATTTATCATTTCATTTTGGATAATCTATAAAACATTGAATCATTTTTGGATTAATCCTTATACTTCAATATTTATCTATTTTCTAGGTTACTAAATGTGACTATAATTATATATATATATATATATATTCTTATAGAATTATCATTTTGATATTTATAGTGAATATGTTATTTTAATTGTAAATTCATGATTAGTTTTTTGATAATATTTTCTAGTTACTTTCAAAATTCAATAAATAACTTATGATTTGTTTCATGGATCCTTATGATATTACAATATGTTCTTAGTGGAGTCCTCACTATTAATATTAAAAATATACTTTTACTGATATGATATTGTCATTTTTAATAGAATTTGTTATGAAATGTATAAGTATATTTATTTTTTCTATTATCAAAATATAAATTAACAAGATTTGTTTTTCCAAAATATAGAAGACTGAAATCGAGGAAAATGAAACCCTTGTTTTTTATTTTTTAATTTACTCACTTCAACTAAAGATTCTAAATATCCATTTTATTTATTTATTAATATATAATTATAATCAATTTTTATTAATTTTGATGTATTTTAATTTGTATTGATTATTCTCATGATTAAAATATATACAATTTTAAATGATAAATATTAATTATGAAGTTAAATATATTTTATTAAAAGGTCACATAATTATCATTTCTCATATGAAATTCATTTTTCTATAACCTATTATGTTTTATCAAGATAACATAGCTCGAATGGATGTAGATAATTTCATAAGAAATTAATATTTCATTAATTATTAAAAATAATTCATTAATAAGGTGTAAGAAAACATTATTTTAATTTGGATAATTTTTTATTACATTATTGTTTTTTTCTTTCTATTTCATGAATGACAGAATAAAATTTTTAATTCTGTTTGGACCTGATAAAATTTTAAATCTTTTCCTTAGTGCATAACATGGCTAATCAACAGAAAGCAAAGATGTTTTACAATTATATATCTATTATAAGATAATACATATTGATTGTGATGAAAATATTTTAGTTAAATCACAATGAAATTATTTTCTCTTTTAATTAGGGAGACTCATATTTAATTCTCAGATTTATGGGGAGTTTGAATTTGTTTATATGCATATATTTTCATTTTTACAAGATATTGTTATTAATATAAATTTTATTTCTGTTTCCCAATTTTAATTTATATAAAAATTTTATTATCATAATATTGTTTTATGGTTCCATATATATAATATTTTTTGTATAATAACTATTTAAATTATTATTTTTTATAAAATTTTACTTTATGAATATTTCAATTTATTTTCCGTAGACATATTTTTGAATCATCAGATAGTATTCAGCACAATATTCAAATAATAGAATACATTATAGCAGCTCCATGAACCAAGTCATCAAATTGAATGATTTGAAATTTTTTTTATAATATGCATATTTGTTTTTATGATACTTTATTTAAGAAAACATTAATATAGAATATAATGGATTTCCATTTTCCATTTGTATTTAATTTTACATTGCACTTAATAACTGCTTTGTTTTTTCATGTATGGGTGATTTATTAATTTTTGTCCCCTTGCATTGATCATGGATTTTTAACATTCATAATTTTAACCATGATATAAATGAAATATTTATTCAGTATATATTTATTTAGAGTATTCAATAAAATCTAGTGATAGAAATTGAAATACAAAATTCATGTATATGATAGCTCATACGTATGCATGAAAACTGATTAAATTTTCATGCTTGATTGAATTAAATTGGGGAAAATATTAAATTATAATTAAAAATAACATATTTTAAATATATATAACATATTTTTAATTAAACATTTCTCAATTACTTTTTATTTATAACGCAATTTAAAAAAGAATCACAAGACATTGTGAGGTAGTAGTATGTTGTACACCCGAATGAAGTTATTGTATCCCCCATAAAATGAAAAGTAATAAGGTATATGTGATATAAAAATGATATAAGAAAAATTTGATTACAAATTTCAAATTTATTCATGTAATTTTTCTATATTACTATTAAATTAAACAAAAAATGTAAAAAAATCACATCAATTTAAGAGGTTGTAGTTCATTGTAAACTTGATGGATGATATTTTTTTTGAATGGTTTAGTAGGTAATAATATAAAAGTTTATTGTAGTTAAATATGTATAATTATATCATAAATATTACAAATAAATGAAAAATCCATAATTATATCTTTCATTATAGGTGGTGATTGAAAACAAATAACATCTGTTCACGAGGAAATAGTTCACCGTATACACGAATGATGATTTCATAACCCATTTAATGGAATTGGAAATGGATATACGTTATAAAATTTTCACAATATCATATCATTATATTTAATGTAATTAATTAATTATATAACAAATTTTTTATAAAAATTTAATTAGGTGGAGGATGAAATAAAATAAAACCCTCGGTTAGGGGCATTAACTCTTCTCCAGACAACTTATTTTCGCTTTCACTAAAAGGATTCATAGGATGTGTTTATGACTAAGATAAGTATTCTAGGATGAGAGGAGGGATAATATTAAGTTATTAAGGAAGGTATTTTCATTTTAAAAAGGTCTTAATTATATTAATGGAAGTGGATAGTGGGTGGGATTTTATCAGTGAGGATAATTGCACATTTGTAATTTTTGAAATGAAAAATATGTTACAATGTTTCTTCATAATAAATAAGGATCAAAATATGGTATTTATAATCCCTTAGTGATTTTAATTTAATAATATGTCCATAAAATATTTTTCTAACTTATTACATTGTCATTTTATACCATAAATATATTGGATTGTCCCAGTAATCATTTTTTAACCATAATCACATAAAATAATTTTTACTATATTAATCATCACAATGGAAAAAATAATTTTAATGTATTAAATAAAATAAATTACTAAAATTACATATATTAATTACATTTTTTCAAAATACCATTAACTAAAATTTTTTAATTTAATTTAAAATAAATCTTGCAGATGTGACAAAAAAATGTTTTCCAATGGGAAATGTTTCAAAAGATTAAAAATATATGAAATCAAAATTCCATATGAAATTGATTCCATTGTTCTAAATTTAATTAATATATATATGTAAATAATTATACTAAATTTACTTTTGAAAACAGTTATATCTAATTTCTATGTTATCAAATTATTCAAACGAAATAAATTTTTTTAATAAAGACAACTATGTTTCACTATTTATCAAAAAATCTTTATTCCTAGAAAAGTCCCAAAAATTAAACATATGATAATGATGACTAGATTATTTTGGAAAATAATTTTATTTCTTTAAATGAATTTCCTATAAGTATAAAAAATATTTTTAAAAATATGTTCTTAAAAGGATATAGAACTACTTTGTTTTCGAAAAATATAATTTGGAAGCATAAAATTGGATTTATTATTATTTATTTCCTAGAAAATATATATAATTAACGTCAAAAATTTGAATAATATATAATATATAAATTTAGTTTAAATAATTCATCAATCGTGATTTTTTAATTGAGGTAAAACTTGTTTCTATGCATAAAAATAGTTTTTCATAAAAAAGATTTCCTTTATTTATAAATATATTTTTATTTTTTTCTAATTAATTTGTCACCAGATAATTAATTGTATATACTTGTGTAAGACATATGTTTTCATAATATATTTTTACCTTTTCAAACTCTCTATTCCAATGGTTGTGTGATAACTATCATATTTAAAGGAAACAATTTAATAGAATATAACATGTTGTTTAAACTACGAGTAGCATGTAATGAAAGTGTAACTTAATGATGTGTGTAATGAATGAAAAATAAGTTTTGTGTGTAGAGTAAAATAACAATAATAATAAATTTATAAGAAAAAAAAATTAACAAAATATTTGGATGTTATATAACTATGACTTATAACATTAAATATGAAAAAATATATAATTTATTTTTATATTTAATTTATTATATATTTTTTATAATTCTATAATTTATGGTGTCACGTAGAAAGAATTTCATATAAAATTTTATAATTTTTTATTTATTTCCATTTTAGAGGTTTGATTAAATTGAATTTTGTTTTGTGCCACATATTCCTGATCAAATTTATCATTTAATTTTGATTTACATTCTAATATATTAATTAACATTTATTGTAATGGATTTTATTTTTTTGGGTTTTATTAATATATAAATTAATAATTATAATTCTATAATTTCTTTTATTTAAAGTCGAAAAATATTATCTTGGGATATATTGTTTATTTGTTATTTCTATATTTTAATTACATTTTTGTTGTTTCTATTTATAAAGATATGTTTTGAAATATTTTTTTTGATATATATATATATATATATATATTTATTCAAAAAGTAATGTATTTAATTTTTTCCTTATATTTGGAAATTTTAAATATATTATGTTTTTATGTATTATAATTAAATAAATATAGTTCAATAAAAATGCTTCACTCACATTGAATGTTTTATGATTTATAAAACATATTTTTTTATTTCGATTATATCTATCTTTTTTTCCTTTGTATTTTATATATTATATTCATAAATAACTATCAAATGAATTCAATAATATTTTAATTGAGATTATCTATATAAAAATAAATATATTTCATTATTTTTATACTATGTTAATAAAAATATTTAAAATAAAATATTTCTTTTAACTAATTCATTTGATATTTGTTTAATTTTATATATTTACTATTTTTATAATAAATCTCATGTCAATTACTAACCCCAGTTGATCCCATTCTTTATAGAAAATTGTGTCGGTAAGTGGACTCTCTTGGATTGTGGTCAGTGATAAGGACGAAGTGGAAAAACTAATAAATGCAAGGAATTATCTAATGAAATATATAAAATCTAAATCAATGAATCTTTCTCAAAAAAACATACTTAGTGGGAATATATATGTAATCTTATATATATGAAAATAAACAAATATTACATATAAACATGAAAAAATACATAATCAATGAAAATGAAAATTTTGTACAATTAATTTCACCATACATGACATAAAATTCCAATAAATTTATAAAAATATAAATTAACTAAATGAACTATGGTGAACTCTTCCACAAATTCCCTTATAATGATTATAACACGAACAATCTCTACATACTAACTCCATAATTCCTCAAACCATTATAAACACCTTCCAAAAAAAATTAATGAATGTTTATTACATTGAAAAAAATCTACATGTGACCATTCATTGGAGAGTATAATGAACCAATATGAAACACCATTTATTGGTAAACACCAATCTAATACTACGTATAAATAATAATTGACATATATAAAATCATAATACACAGGTAAAACCTATTTACTAAATTCAATTATGTTTACCAATAAAACATATCCATATACGGTGGAAGGAAAATATAAAATCATTTTTGAAAATATTCAACCATATTAAATTTAAATTAAATAATATAAAAATATAATATTAAACCACACTTTTTTAATGTCAACAAAAAAAATTAGTCATCAATACAGATGGACTTCATGTCTAATCATGGGGCTTGGAAAAAAATATTGTTTAAGTTAAATAAAATGATAGTAGATACCTAGGTAGGCCCATAGAGAGGAGATAACCCAAAAACAATGTTATCAATTTTTGAGATGGTCAAAGGAATCGTGTTTTATTCTTGGTCTGTTATTTAGAATGCAAACAATGAAACAAAGAAACTGGATAAAAATAGTAGTGACATAGTGTAATGGAATGGGTTGGATCTATTGATTTTAATTCTATATTGGTTCTCAAATTCTCCAATCCACTTCTACTAGTCATGTAAGAGATATATTCAATAATAACTTTAACATTGTCCCTAAACCAAATAGTTGTGGTGATAATACACATATATATGATTTTAGGTTTTTTTACCCTCCTTCATATGTGCTTCCAAATTACAGAGGATCCTATCAGCTAATATAAGCAATTCCTAGAAAAAAGTTTTTATTTCTAAACATCTAAACGATACCACAACCAATTATATACATGTAGATGATTAAAAAGAACATCATAACCCTATTTTGTAATGTTACATCATATACAAACCAATAGTTTGTGGAGGTGGAATAATTTTCATCAACCAAGGAAGTAATTATTATCAAAATCTATAAACAAATAAAATCATACTGGTTAATAACATCTAAAATTTTATTGTTTAAACTTGTTTATCAGAATAGTGGAATAAAATTATTCCATTAAATCACAAGAATAAAGAAATTACAATGGTTTTCAACATCCCTTCCTTGATCGGTTAGAGATTACCCCTCATTATGAAGGGATGATGAGAAGAAATTAGGAGAGAAAATTATTATAGACTAAAAAACTAAAAATGTGAAATAAAGGAATATAGAAAAATTAATGAACATTCCTGAGCATCATTTTCCACTCATTATTGTGATCAAAATTACATTAAATTTACATAATTTACTCCATTGAAATCATTGGTAAAACCTCGTGATTATACATGTTTATAATTTTGAATATGTTTTTTCCTTGTTCAATATGTTTATATATGGCTTTATCTTCCATATAATAATTGGTTTCATTCCTCGACTCTTGATTAAAATTATTAGAATATAATGATCCATGTGGAAATCTCTAATATGTTATGTGGATACTGATATAGATGTTAATGGATTTTGCTCAAACTGCATGTGACTCTTCTTCCACATCTACAGAGTGAAGCTAAATACATAAAAAGTATCCTTTTAGCCAATAATCCACTAAACTAATTTTTTTATATGTATAGAGATGAAATATTTCTATTTATCCATGAAAATTAGCTCTGAAATTAATATAAAAATATGATTCACATGCAATGATCATTACATTTTTTAAGTCTCATAGGTGAAAAAATTAAATTTCATATAATTCCCCAATGTGGTAAATTATATTATATAATTGGATTATTATAGATGAATTCCCATATATATGTGAATCAGATATGCAAAATATTCTAGCATTAACGGACTTTTATAAATCCTATGGCCCAAACGTCTTAATTTTTCTTTCTGATTTTTGTGAACCCACCGTTCAAGGGATGAATTGGAACCCTTAAAAGGCCCGAAGTCTTGGTGATTACATGGATCATAGGATTAAGAGATTACATGACCCAAATGTCATAAGGAATTAAATCATATTTTAACTAGAAGGAACTTACCCTTCCTAACATCTACATCGTGATGACATATCTCCACCTTTTCATGGTGTTCTAGCTAGGATTCACATGCAAGCACATGATAGTACTGATGGTGTAACAACACACTCTCATTCATCCGATTTCAATTAGTTCTTCTCTGGTGAGTGCACTTTCTCTGAATCTTCCTTTGGGGCTACAACTTTTTTATAGAGTCAGTCTGGGGAAACTACAATGATCATGTACCCCAAAGGCCTTGAGGTGGCCCGAAGGACTTAATTGTTACCAAAAAGCCTTACTGACCAGAAGGCATGGGATGCATAAAGGTCTAAAGGACTCTAATCCCAAACTGGTGGTCCAAGGTGAATAGTTCTAACTACTACAGTATTGGACAATGCCTACTACAGTCTTTTCTGTAGTACCTACCTAGTACTTCTGCAGTACTACTACAATACCAGAATTATGCCTCTGCCTTGTTTTGAACCTATGCCTTGTGGATGCACTAAGGAGTTCATTATTATTTAAAATGGTCTCTAAATACCTAAAAACTTTCATCAAAACATTTTAAAATAATTATATGATTTATTCTTATAATTCATTTTAATTTAATTATCAATTAAATCTAATGATTTAATATATTTTTAAAATAATATATAGATTATTCCTAAAAAAATATTTTATGATTAAAATAATATTTTCCTAAAATAGGGGGTTTAAAATAATTAAATCTCTTGATATCATATATGAAAATATTTCCCGACCAATTACCCCACACATAATAGTATGACATTAGTAATGAAAACTTCAATATATTATCGATGAAAAATTCATCAACCTATCTAATATATGTTTGTATTTCCGATTCAATGTTTCCCAAATTCGATATATTAATTCTAACTTCTTAAATCACAAAAAGTCTCAGTTATACTTACATTCTATGAAATATTTCACTACATACTCTTATATGATTTTGATGTAAGAATTTTATCATTCTAAAATTACACATTCTTTACCAGATACATGATGATTTTATTTTTCTCTAAAAAATGAGTTATGTAATTATATTTATCATGAGGGATTAATTAGGATTAGTGTTTGGTTAATGGTTGGTAAGATTTTAATGTCAAACTATTGAGTCCAAACGAGGTATTTTGGGTCTAAAATGAATCACATTGCATGATATTCAGTTTTTTCCACCACTGATTTCCACCCATAACTCGTCATTCACTCACTCCATTTTACTCATCAGAACAACATAAGGACATTCTTCACCCATATTTAAATCTGTTAGTAGAAATAATTATCTTTTTATATTTCTCTCTAGGATATATTTTCCTTCATATATTCATGAATGTAGAGGGAGTGGATTTAACTAACATTCAGAGTGTGTGGGACCATATTATCCTCCCATCATCGGCTTTAATATTTAAAATTTAGTATTAACTACATCATTATACATTATTCTATCCTTCCTAGTTGTATGTTTTTCAAGACATTTTTTTTGTGGATCTCTCATCATAATGAAAAAAAACATTAAAGGGAAGAGCAAGGATTTTATACATAAAACAATATAAGATCATGAAATCCAATAATTAATGATATAAAATACATTATCCCACTAATTTCATTATTTTTTTAACAAAAAAAATTATAATTTTTTTTTTCAAAAAAACCCCTCTTAAATTCAAATAGAATCAACTGAATATGATATATAACTCCATTTTTCTATCCCCCATAAATGAATTCAACTGAAAATATTATTAATGGATGAATACGGTTACAAGTATTGATGTATAATTAATATTTGAAAAACTATGTTTCGAAATTGATTATAAAAACAAAATAATGATATAATCATTTAACATACATGTATATTGAAATCTCTGGTGTTTGATTAGATTATTTATAAAATTTTTCCTATTATAGTATTTTCATTTTCTCAAGTAATAAGTTATTTTAATTAATATGTTTAAATTGTTAAAGGATCCTTTTGGGCATGTGTTAAAAAATATGGGGAATTATGATATTCATTGAGTTTAAAAAATCATTGGGTTTTTCATGAAATTACTTCCTTTATATTTTGCGAACACATTCATTTAAATAATATTATATGATTATTTGATTGATAAAATCAGTTCTCAAAATTTTTATCGATTCATGGTCTATATATATATTCAATTTGAGCTTATATTTTTTAAAAATATACTATAAATATACAAAAGAATAAAAAATATTGAAATGAAAAAAATACCAAATAAATTGTCCCTCTTCATCACTTAATTGATATTTTATCTAATTTTAATTCATATTGATTTATAATTATAGTATATTTACAATGGAATCATTAAATTCATTCAATTTTTAAGGAATGACATAACCTAGTGGGTTTAATAAAAATATAAGTTGTAGGAATGTGATCTCCTCTATCGGTTCTCATAGTATATTCCTAGGGTACTTCTTTGGAATGAGCACATTAACATTGAATAGACATTCCTCTCCTTCATTCATGATTTACACTGCACTAAAATAGTAAACATGAGTAACAATATAGGTTTCTTCACATATGGAATGAATTTTAGCAAGCATCAGCTTCATTCTAGAATTTTATATTGTCAAATTACCTCCAAGATGGATGGTTTTATGTTTAATTTTCTTCTCATTAGTATTGTTGTTTTCTCTTTGTAACTATCTCAATTTTAGAATTATTATTTCTTAATCTCAACCAAATATTATAGAAACAATATAATCACTTTTAAATCCTTACAATGGTCAATATTCATCTCACATATTTCTATGTAGGTTTCCTGTTCTAATTCCGTAGTCAGGTGATTTCATTATTAATAAATCGATAAAATAGTTTTTCTATGGGTGTTTTCTATGATATCTTCCCATCCCCTAAGGTTTATTCTATAATTTTTATCCTATCATTTTTTTATTATTATACAAAAATAATTTAATATCAATATTAAAAACTTATAATTTGATATTTTTTAAGGATGAATGGGTGTTGATGTTTTATAATTTACCACAATCATGCGATGAAATGATTCCATTCCATTGATGAAAAAGGGGATACCATAATCACAAATGATGTATATGGGAACTCCAAACATATAGAATATTTTTTCATAGAATAAATTGAGCACAACATGAGTATCAAAAATTTTGGTTTCCTTTTCTCCCACCCATTTCAATACACAGCCCCCAACAAGTAGAATAAAATAATTTCTAATAGGAATGTCTAATGGTCCAATGGAATAATTTATAAATCTTTTCTTAAATTGGTAATTTTTATTTTAGTAAAGACTTTAATTTTCAAAATATTTCATAAAAATTAACATTTATTGTATTTATAACAATATTATGTGTACCATTAATCAATATGGGCAATTTAACTTCTTAATATATAACAATTATAGAAATAAGTTGAGTCACCAATTTATATTTAGAAGCTAATGATTTCTTGAACTAAATATATATTAAATTTACCTATTAGGAAAAAAATTATATATCATTTGTTTATTTGAATCATTCTAATGGAATATGTCTCCCTAAATATAAAATCTAGATTCATATAGGAGTTTTTCAATTGGGGAGAAAAGATGATATGGTTCCTATAAAGTTAAAAAAATAATTTTCTATGCTGATATACCATGTTACACTCCCTTTGACAATATTGATTTGGTCTCTAAGAATGAATCTATTCAATTAGTTTTTATTTTGAATTTCAACTAAAACAGTGTATGGTTTTAATGTTAGGTGATCAAAAACTTGATTTTCTAGTTCACACTTTTCATTTATATCTTTGTAAATCACTTATAGTAATATAATCCATTTTACATGAATTTTAATAAGATTTTCCTTCTTCATTAAATATCTTAGATGAAAATGATCTATAATAATAAATTTTCTTTTCAACTATATATGATCCGAATCTATCCAAATAAAAGCAATCTATGAAAAACATTTTTTCTATGATAATGTAGTTGAATTGGAATTAATATAGTTTTATTGAGGAATATACAATAACATGCGATTTTCCATAAATTATTTGAAATATAACTTCTAAAAATGTATGATGTTGTGCATCATAAAATGTCATTTAATTGTACTTCCAAATTACGTGGTTACATCAGAGGTTGGTCCGGTAATCTCTAGTTCAATTCATCGAAGGATTCCCATCACTCAATATTAATTTCAAATTCAACATCATCTAAAATTAATATAGAGACCTAGAGATCAATATATCATAAATTGTTCTTGATGATCCAGTAAGATCCTATATATCATAATAATGATCTAATTTTCACTACACAAGTGGGATTGGGCATGGAATATTTTACATGATTTTCTTTCATTTATCAAAATTTATAAATTTATGTTAAATGATCTGACCATAGAAAATTACATTTTTAACCAAAATTAAAATAATCAAATGATTTATAACATTTTTTTATCAATTCACATGTTTAATAGTTTTTCTAAATTTTTTAAGAAATTATAAATGTTTATCCAAAAGCTATAAAATCATCCATGAACTCCTTCATGAAATTCCCAATGTGATCAGAAAAATTACATACAATGAAAAACTAAAATATACCTAGAGTATTGCACAGCCCAAATGGAATAATCCAATTAGGGGAATTCTGATAGTGGCATTTAAAATTATCATTTTCATGGAATTTATGTGGAATGATGGGTTGTAAATGAAAAAACACCAATTTTATATGAAATTATGAGTTATTTATTCCAATATTTCTAACATATATTCAATCAAATGGATATGGAAGTAATCATTATGAGTGACTAGGGTTATCATCTTAGAGAATATAGAAAATCTATAGATATGGTGATGTTTCTTTTGAATTTTTTCATTATTTTCATTCCTCATAATGTTTAGGACGTTTTTTGTTGTACTATATGGATAGGATTACACCACTGGGTGTCTAAAAGGGGATATATGATTCTTTATTCAAAAAGTTTTTCTAATTTTTTTATTTAGTTCCTCCTTCAACGAGGGATTTGGGATCTCTTGTGGATACCTAATATGGTGTTAATATCCATTTAATCGACTGTTATGTGGTAATAATATTTGGTTGGTTACTCATATATCACCTAGCCTCTACCATATATCTTATACAATTCTTCTCATAAGTTCATTCTGATTTTTTTAATGATTTGATATTAGAGTACTAATATTATTAATAATAACATTTTTATTACATTATATAGCCATATTTAAACTATTTAGGGAGTAGTTTTAATTTCATATTTTTTGTTTTTTTATGTAATTACTTTAGAATGAGGTTTTGTACTCCTTATGATTCAATATCAACTTCTTCTATTGTAAAAAATAATTTCATGACTTATAGATTTCCTCATTTCCTATGGGATTATCAATAAGAAAACACTATTACATGGTTATAAATTCAGGAAACATATTTTTATCCTCATAGGTTTGGACGTCAAATTGATGGATAGTTTAAAAAGTGATTGGTCATTTGAATGGTGAATCATATATTAAAATATATTGATGCAAGATGTTCTTTCTCCACAATCGAGTGGGATTTCTTAGTCATATATATTAATGATTGTCTTATCTATCATCCTAAATTCTATATCCATGTTTATGAGTGAGAATACTAGTACATTATCCTCCTCCACATTGAACACATATAAATCACCTATAAATACAAGTTCTTGGAATTTAGTAAGGATGTTATCAATTAGTCCAACAATAAAGATTTTTAATCCATTTACAAGTTAGACTACTAACATTTTGGTAATAAAATATCCTATATAGATAATAATAATTCATAGATGGGAATTACATTTATTTAAGACATATGATACCACAAATCATCTTATAAAAAATGATCTAACTGTGGAGGGAATAGAAAGTGTCATGGGATCTAGAAATTGTTATGTAAATGTGTTATGATCAATGTTGATACCAATAACCCTATTATAATACACTTATTCTCTTTTGGAATCTATTATACGAAGATAAAACCTATTTATAAACAAATAATATCATGTATTCTTTTTTAGGGCTTCATGAAGGTGGATATTGATTACCACTTTCAGGAAAGTGTTTGAAATTTTTCATTGAAATGATTCATCCCAATTCTTCTTCGATTTTATCATTTAGGATGGTAATTATGGGAGAATGAAATTATTATACTTTTTATTGATTGGATTTTATTATCTTTTATCTTCATCTTCATTTTATTCTTCTCTTTTTATATTTTTCAGTCTTTTAAATTAAGGAGGTCATACTAAATTCTTCCAAGAATATTATGAATTTGCAGCCTCATGTTATTCCCCTATATGTTGAATGTGTTCAAGTTCATGAGTATCAAGTAGTTGGATCTCCTTGGGACTTCATGTTTTGATCTCAATCATGGTATCCTTGTGGATAAGAATTATTCTTTTAGGTAGTTTCTATGGGGTTTGATTATAATATCCTCTAGAGTTTTGAATATTTTTATCAACTTATCCACAACATTCATTATCGCTTCATCCTAAAATCATTACTATAATAAAATTAAGTTTTGTAAATAGTCAAGGGTTTTTCAATGTAATTATTTAATTATAATTTGATTAGTTTTTAGTATTGGATCTAGGGATGTTTACAATATTTCTGTAAGGGTGATTGTTTATGGATCTTATAGCATTGTTATTGGAATGGATTCTAAATTGAGAAGTGATTTTAATAGGGTGTCTATCCTAGTCATACTAGATTACAACCCCAAATTGTAAATGGTTATGATCTTTCCATCCTTAGTTTTGTTGGAATTAATTTAGTATTAAGGCTAATACATAAAGGTATCTTTTCTACAATTCAGTGCACTTTTTGTTGAAACGATAAGGTGATGATCCTAATCCATATTAATTTCTTTTATTTATTTATTTATTTTCATTAAGTATTTATTTTCTCCAAAATGGTTATATCATCATGAGTAGTTTCAATTAATGATGATGAATCATATGTTCTTACCTCATTAACTCATCTCATGGTAGTGCCTTTTTTACTGAACATTGTGAGTTTTATCTGATAATAATAATTATCCCACTTGATTCCTCATGATATAATTTTAAAAATGATCCTCTAAAAGATGCCCCAAGAATATTTCATTAATTGGTTAGAAATATATTGTAGATCAACAGAAATAAAATTTTCTCACTAACCAATTAATGTATACAGGTGCCAAAAAACGTCTTAAACCACTCCTTGTAGTCATAGAGGGTCACTCGAGATGTTTTTATGGTCGTATATATCTCTATTTTGATTTCATTACTCCAATAGGTGAGATTTTTTTTTCAAAAGGCACTATTTAAGATCAGAAAATCTATATACTTCCAATGGTTATAGTCAATTAATCCATTTGTTTATACCTCCATCAAGAGATAAAGAAAAGTATTTACACTCACTTTCCTTTCATACATTAATATAAGTTATAGAGTCAATTAAACATTGTTGGATACATATTGTTTCCATTTACAATCTTTTCATATAAGGCCATGTAACATGGGAATTTTTTTTCATATTCCACTTTTTAATTCAAAGTCATTTTCCTTTTTAATAATATCAACTTAGTTATGTTGATTATAAAATTATGGGGTATATAAATCATAGAAGGTTTAGATAGTGATTCCATATTTCTCATTAAGATCTGAGTGAACATTATGGGTTTCACTCATGTATGTGATAATTAAATCTTCAATATCTCATTGTAAATTATTGTTTCTTGATTATAAAAACATTTTACATCTTTAAGATTAATAAAAAAGGTGATTATAAATTCTTTTCATAATATAATAGTGGGTTTTATTTTAAAACAATACCTCTCTACAGATTGTACACAGATTAAAATCACACCTTCTCATAGGTTATAGAAAAATAAAACATCCTTTATATGAAATATAATGGTAGTGGTGACCAATGTAGTCTTCCTGAGTGGAGTCATCACACAAATCTAAATTCAATTTTTTATTTGGAAAATGGAAAAGTGTTTTGGTTTTGGCTTCTTATTTTTGACATAATGGGAGAAATTTAAAAAATTGATGAAAAAATTGAAATGAGAAGGCGTTTAGTATTTGGATGGGTAAACCAATTGAATTTATATAAAATTTCTCAAATTATCCAGTATTCGTTTATAAGGCTAGTGAGAGCCATAATTCACTATATATTTTTATCTATCACTCAACAAGATTATTGTATGAGAATATTCCTAACGTGGACCCCATGTTGTTCCACCTTCATTCCTATACAATTCACCTCTCATTACTAAAACATTTCACCATATAGAGATTAGATCTGCATGGAAGGAGAATAATGATCATTGAAAAAGGTAATAATTAATAATAGAATCGAATACGATATATGATCTTAATAGTAAATAAAAAATATAATTTTATCACTGTAACTATTTTAAGAGATGAAAATAAATAATATTCAAATAAATAGCATGAACTCTAGAATTTCAATAGATTTCACCATCGATTCCTCAATCATGTGATTTTTATCCCACCATACAAAGGCCCACCAAGAACAATGGTGGATATTAAGTCATTTCAAACTAAAAAATTAAAATGAGAAAAAAAGTAAGAATGTGTAATGAAAGAACAGTTTTGTGCATCCATTCTCTCTCAATCATGATCAATATACTATTTAATGTACATTGATTAAATAATTATAAATTTCTGGTCAATCCTCTATAATCTCCACATTTTGGATTATGAATGCTTCATTTTTTTTGTCATGATGTGTATTTTTCTGTGAATTCGTCTTCTATGTAATCCATGGATTCCATCCATGATTCATGATCATTATGATATGCACATAATGATCAATGATTCCATGTTACTTAAGTTTCATGGATGATGATGTAGAATACAAGGGATTTAGCTTCATGTGTGGGTGACACATTAGAGGTGATTTTTTTAGGGATCTTGGATTGCCAACAAATTCCCTTAAATATCCAAAAATATCATATATAAATATCTTTATTGATATGGTAATGACATAAACGTATTTGGATACAAACATTGGATGTGAAATTTCTATTGGTGGAGGATTCACATACATATATTGTTGTGAATATATATTATCTTTCATGACTAAATTCTTATTATACAGATTCCCCGAATGTGATAAATTCAACTATATGTTTGTATTTACATAGATGAATTTCAATACATAGTTTATTATTCATATAATAAATTTTCATATATTATATTATTTTCATATTCAATTCTACAAATTTTCTATATTTCATTTAATAAGCTATAAACTTATTTTTTTATTTATAATTTACTATAAATACATAAATTATTCATAAAAACATTTAAAAATAAATCTAGTATTTATTCTATTAATTCATAATTTTTGAGTAATATGTTAATAATTTATCAAAATAAAATTATTATAAAAACAAAAGATTTAATGGAAATGGATTTTTTGATATCATTGAAAGTAAATAATAAATATATTATTTTTTATTTCATTGATTTTTAATGATACCATAGAATAATATAATGAAATCATTCTCCCTTAAATAATTTATTGGTTTGTGGATCACTAAGGATGCATATTTGTAGGGCTTGTTGAGACCATGCCTCATGATATTTGATAAATATGGAATTATTTGAAGACAATTGCGTTCATATAAATTTAGATTTGGTTAAATACATAAGTATTGTTATATTTTACATTTTTATGAAATATATAATTTATCATCTATTTAAAAACATTTTATTACATGTTAAATAATTACCTAGAGTGTTTTAGATTAAATTTAAACAAGGGATGGATTGAAGATTAGAGGATGTGGTTTTATAATATAAAACAAACCATTTATGTATTCCAACATGTCATTGGTTTTTTATAGTGTTTTTAGAAAATTTTTAATAATCAAATTGATTAAATTTTAATAAAGTTATAAAGTTTTGATTAATTGGTATGACGATGTTTATGATAGTAAATTATTGATGAAATAAAACCTTATTGATATGTTACTATTTTCATTGTTTTTGATGTAGTTGACACCGTAAAGATAACACATTATGGTTATTTTATGGGGTTTGAAATTCAAATATGATATATTAAATACACTGATCTATAAATTTATGTTATTTATGGTGTAGAATATGTGAGTAAAACTATTATAAATGATGAGTCAAACCTATAATGTTTTTATATTTTATTTATGTAAATGAAAACATTTCTAATTATTTACAAACAAATGAAGGGATTTTTGGAAATAATAAGTCTTTAGATTAGTTGTGAAAACATTATGTGAGAACCCATGTAAAATGTAATGTTCATCTGCAAAAAATCATAACATTTTAAATATCTTCTAGTTTTGTTTCTTTTAATAGAATAATGAATGTGTGGTATAGAGAGAAGATTCTCAAAAATATTTTTATAATGAGATAAGAGTGACTCAACATAACAAATGGAATAAAGAAGATATGAGAGGTCACATATATTAGGAACATTATTCTATTTATTCTTCATGGATGATAATCTTAGTTTGAGGAATTTGTTTCTATAGTAAATTTGAGAGATGTATACATTGTTTAGGCAGATTGGATCAAAAATATTCTTACATAATATAATCTATATCAAATTATCATTGATTTTATATTTTAAGAAGTGTTAACCAAATCAAAGGTAACTATTTAATTTTTATATATATTTGTTTATAGACGTGTTTCCATGATAATTGACTTCATGAAAATTTTATATATGTTAATGAGAAGTTTATAAGTCTTGAGATATACTTTTTTAACAGTTTATGAATATACTATGTACTTTTTTATTCACTATGTATTGTTAGTTACACATACATAAATGTGTGTGTCAATTTCATGATAGGATTTATCCATTCATGTTTTATTATATAAAGTTTTCATTGATTGTTTTCTAGTTGTATTTTTATTAGATTACATATGTAAGAAATGTTATCCTCGTTTTTTATTTAATCTCATTTTTTATAAAATGTCTAGTAATGTTTTTAAAAATAAATCTAAAGAAATCTCATTCACTAATTTAGCTATATTGTTAATATATTTGTGTTTCACATAAACTAGGGCCTCCAAAATTAGTATATACGAATCTCACGTTACTATAAAATGTCATTTTACTAATTTTGTGGTGTTTTTTCTTATGGTGTAATAGAATTGGTGATTTTATTTAATATTTATAATTGATAATAAAAATTTTATGACAATGAATATGATTTAATATTTCCAACAATCTATTAAAATTTATTAACGGACAGAATACATCCATACTAATAGTAATTATGTTTTTCTGTATTGATTTTTTAATAGGTATATATAATTCAATTATCGGTTATTCTATGAAAAATAATACTGATATAAAAACATTGAGAATTTAGATCAGGTGCGAAAGACATTCATAACAATATTTTTAGAGAATGAATTCATTAATGTTATATGGGAGATAAAAATGAATAGATTTTTTTGAAGAGATAATGAATATTTATTTATAAAATTTCAGAGTAATGGATGAAAATCATCTAATAGGGTGTGACTAAATAAATTATAATCATATATTTATTACAAATATAGTTGATTAACAATTCAATATTGTGAAATAACGCAGAACCACAATACTGGCTCTGATGCTGAAAACATATTTTTTATTTATAATATTTAACACCCACTAAGAAAAGTTCAGGAATAACATGCATATATTTTGTATCATTTCTAGGACATAAAATATTACATCTTTAAAGTAAATCCAATATCCTCGAATCTATTTATTTTTTTTCTTTTTATAATGGCTTCATATATGGATTATTATCCATTATTTCTTCAATATATCCCCAAAATAACTCTCTCAATTTATATTCATATAGTCACATCATACATAATAACCTTCCTCATTTATTTTAGAAGTGAAAAATATGAATGATTGAGTTTGAATTTTTAGGAAGGTAACAAATATTAAGGAATCCTAAAAATGTAATAGAAATATAATTTGAGAAAACATTATAATTGGAGAAATATATAAGGAAAATAAATTTGAATCATAATATTTTCCAATAAAACTTGATAGAAGTACATATATGTTCATAAGGTCATTTAAATACCATTGATTATAAATGGTGAGTCATGAGAATATAATCATAATCCATGAATCGTAACACATGCATGTGGAAAAGTATAGAAACATGTAATAATCATAATTATAGGAAATCAAAACATTGTGAAAATAGATATCCACAATCATGTTTGTGAACAATCATTTGTACAACCAACCATTAACCATGTCCATACATAAAATTATAAATAAATTCAAATAAAATTTTTTTTACACAAAAATGTTTGAAATACACGACACAAAGTCATGGTAACACCCAAAGTTGTGAACATATCATAACAAAAATAATGTATACTTGAAATCATATCAATGTTAAAACTTTTTTAAAATATACGTAGAATTATATTAATACACAAACTAAGGAACATATATCCCCACAGTCATGTCAACACACAAAAATAATTATTTCATGATATATAAAATTTACACAATGAATTATATGGATATATTGGACCTCAAAATTATGTAATAATGATCCATACATATACATTCTATGTGAAGTTAGTCATACGTATCACTATAAATATTACAATTAACGAAAATGGGTTTCATAATATTTATAAATTATATTCTATAAAATTAAATAATGAGTTAAACCAGTTGAAACACAAAATTAGATTCCCCAAAAGGTATAATATAAGTTAATTTAAAGGGTCATTCATGAAACATAACTACAATAGAGGTATATATTTTTTATATAGAGAGTAAAATGGAAAATAAATATTAATAAGAGTTCCCACATAAAATTTTTAACAATATCCTATATATTAAAAATAGATGTTACTTTAAAATTCATTATTGAGAAGGAAACAATTCGTATATTCAAAAAAAATATTATAAAAAGAATCTCAAATAATGAATATTTTAAAAAAATTAAATATGGACTATTTAAATGTAGATACGAAGATTAATATATATATTAATGATGTGAGAAAATTATTTTTTTCTTTTAGGTAAGTTCTAAATATATCTTACACTGATAAGAAGGATTTAAAACTACCTTTTAAAAATTTATAAAGAGATAAATGATGATTAAATAAGATAATACATAATTTGATTTCAAAATAAAAATATAAAAAATATATATTTTGATATAATCTACACATGGAGGAGAATTATCTAATATAGAGTATGAAAATTATTTCTGATAATTGGAAACATTTATTGAAAAAGAATTCCATCAATAGAGTTTTTTGACCAAAAATTGAAATTTCACTTCAAAAATAATTAACTACTATATGACATAAATTTTGGAACAATATTATAATTAGAGAAGATTCTAGTTAAATAAGTAATAGTGCATTATAATTATATGAGATTTAGTCAATAATTTCAACTATTTAAATTTTAAATAATTTATAAAATAATGAGAATAAAAATATATTCTTAAAATTATTAATTTTTTAGAGGATACTGACACCAAATTTTTTTTTCCTAATTTAACATGTAATATAAATCATTTATGGCCAACCACTGTTTTTTATTTTGAAAATTGTATCATTTATTTTGGTTTTTGTGGAATTTTGATCTTATTTATAAAGAACACATAATTTTGGGAGTTAACGATTTTTTTGTATTTCGGCTAAAAAAAATTATAAATTAGTTGATATTGTGAAATTATTTTCATTAGGATCCCATAAATTTAGGTAAAAAATTTATTCTTATAGACCACAAACTTAACGGATCAATTAGTGGCCCAAATTCAGCTCACAGTGTAGGTCTCAAAAACTGTTCACATATCTTGAATGTTTTAAACACAAACATATATAACTAATTTGTACTTCCCAATGAAGCTAAATTTTGACATGGAACTGTGTAAGTAATGTATGAAAAACTTTTATTATGGATAAAACTTGGTAATCTAACATTTATATGGCCTTTAATGATTTGGAAACTAGAGACATGGAAAATGGAGAGTGTGTCATGGAATGTTAAATTCTAAAAGTGAAAAGTTATAACTCACCCTACACATGGAATTTTTTTTGAAAATGTGAAGTGAGATTTGAATGAAAATTGTGAACAATGTTTATGAAGGTATTCATACATGAATCATATATTTAATTGGCGGACTGACATTCTAAAACATTATAAGGGAAAATATGTCCAAAAAAGGAGTAATCATCCATCCCAAATCATTACAATTCATCCCTTTCCATATGAGTCACCAAGGTCGACATATCCATCAAGGGTGGTCAGTTGAAAATATCCCCCATTCTACTTCTTCATTTTATTGTTTTCATTATTTTATTTTAATATTAAATTTTAATTTTAATATTAGTTTTATTAAATTAAACAAAGATTGTTTTCTCCATCCATCCCACATTCATTCTTCTCAATTTCTTTCTATTGATTATATGATTTATTATTAAAAATGTTATTATTATTATTATTAGTATTAATATTAATAATATTATTTTAACCATTATTATAATTATAACATTTTTTTTAAAATTATTTTCTCATTTTCGTTAGTCTCTGATTTTCCAAAAAAAATGTCCTCTTAAATATATTCATAATAACACTAAAAATAAATATTTTAATTTTAATTTCTTTAATATTCATTATAATATTAATAAATTTATTTTATATTCTTTTATTATTTTGTCTCTCTTTATCGCTCCCTCATCACTCTTCATTATTCCGTTATTTAATCATCCACCAATCATTATTTATTTTCTCTGCCTTCCAATTATATTCCTCCCTTCAACCATGTGATCTCTTAATCATGAAATTGAGAGGCTGAGCAAGAGGCTTCTGCTTTGAGGAGGTCAATCTCTTCATGAATTTTCATATATTATTAATTTTATGTTTTTAGATAAAATTTACTAGCATACTTGTGTGAGGAAAATGTACCTGATGTTTTGAAATCCCCTAATAACATGAAACTGCGGACATCTCTACTATTTTATTTAGTCAGTTTTTCCTCTACCTATTGGTTAGTTCTATACATTTTTAGTTGAGATAATAAATAAATGAAACAGAATTGATAGAGATAGTTCGTAGAAGATATCAAACCATAGTCCATGCAGTGTCATCAACCTTGATTTTTGGAGACGGTGGAATTAAAATATCTTATGATCTCAAGATTTAAAAAATGTCTAAATAATGAATGGTAATTCATGCATGGGATTTCATGTTGGGAATATCAAACTGAAATTAAACACATAAAAGAGAATAATGATTGACTCCAACACTGAACCAAAGACCAAATGCTTTCTTTTCATAACAATTTCTATTTTGATTAGCATGGTAGTATAAATTATAATTTTCATTATTTCAATAACATATTTAAAAACACAATGATAATTTACTTGTGTTTATTAGATATCATAAATGGATGAAAGATATATAATTTGTGATTTATAGTAACTAAGTGAAATAAGGGAATGTTCTTCAATAGGGGTGACCCCGGTCAGTCACTGTGCTGATATAGGTAAAATATTAATTCTTTTTCCAATACCCTATGATAGAATTAAATAAAAATGGAATTATTTCTAGGGATCCAATAAATTGTTCATTCACTTTTTCTATATTCAAATTTTTGAATTTTTTTTAATTATTTTAAAAAGTAATAAAATTTTTAGAAAACCTCTTCCATGATTTTTTTATATTAAATGTTTTTCAACTCATTGAACTATTAACACTCTCATGTTAATGAACCAATAGATCAACCAACCTATTCTA
Organism: Viscum album; assembly: GCA_963277665.1. Classification (NCBI taxonomy): domain Eukaryota; kingdom Viridiplantae; phylum Streptophyta; class Magnoliopsida; order Santalales; family Viscaceae; genus Viscum; species Viscum album. Next base: position 1,088,545,228 of record OY728158.1, read on the forward strand.
TGGAAGGTAGTGTTTCATTATTGGATGGATTGATCCGGGGACCGTAAAGATAAATTTTAAAATATAAGGAATTATAATATTTTAATCTATATATCAAGGAATCCCTTGAGTAACATGTTATTAAAGGATTTTATAGAGAGGAAAATTATTTCTGGGAGTAATTCTTGGAGTTTTCAAAATAAGTGGCTGGGATAGAAGAATAGTTCCCCTCAATTCATCCCAAAACATTTGGAGATGTTCCACTACAATATTTCTAGGATCATGTTCCCAATACTCTAATTCAAATATAACATTAAATATTTTTAATATATTGTAAAAATTATTAAGAAAAAATGAATTGGACAAGTGAATAAGTCCAAGAACCATAAGAGAAAACGGAGATAGAACCAATAAATGTGCCACTAGTATTACCCGGAGAAGAAAATGAGGATGACTACCCCGTAGAGCCACATGTGGGGGATCATAATGAACAGTTTGGTTTTGGGAATGAATGTGAGGAACTTCATGGTCTCCCCTAACTCTAAAAAGATTATGACCCAACATCAGTGAATGAAGATACCACCCATGGGGTGGAATTTGAAATGAAAATAGAGGATCCAAAATACCTACCTCTATCATCATATAATATAATCAAATAAGAACATAACACAGAGAAATTGATTGAATCTAAACCATGTAATGGAGTTGATATTTTCTCGTACTCTGTCTCTTTAGACAATCCTTAAATTGAATTATCCATCACCCCCAATTGTATTAGATTTTCAGAGTTAGACAATATTTTCCATGCCTTAGTGGAGGATTAAGTACCTGAATATTCACCTATGGAAGAATGCATGAAGATCATTGATTTCAATCAATATATGTTCAAGGATCCCTATCAAAAGATCCAAGTATTTGAGTATGTGGAAAGCATACAAGAGGTCTCTCATTTTGAAAGGGATAGATTACTTACTAAAAATTCAAATAGAAATATTATTCAAGTAGAATTACCTAGATATTCTCCATTTGATCATAAAATACGTGGAGTACCTATTAGTCCAATAACAGAATTGATGAAGGTAGTTTCACATATAGATACAAAGAAAATGGATGATTCATACTCAATCCTACACTAGCTATGCAAGTTCTATCACATTGTGAAGGGGGACAATCTTGTGTACTAAATTCATGGATCATTCCTCAAAATAAAGGATGGATCAGAAGATTGTAAAACCCCCATGCGTTTGTTAAAATTAGAGATTCTTCATCAACAATATTATTTTGGATGAAAATTGGATCTTCCATATAGTGGTATTAAAAATTAAGGCCCCACTTAGTGAACCATACTAAGTTTATCATTACATGACTTCTATAAACTTATGATTCAATTTCAATTATTAAGAAGTAGTTCATCGAGCATCCCACTCTTGCGTATATTTTTTATTATTAATGACATGATAATTATGATTAATTGAGTTTTTTTAATTTATAGGTTCACTATCTGTATAATTGAAGGAAGTGGACTAAGATTGATTTCAAAAACGAGTTAAAATTTAGTGTTTATGTTTTAAAATATATAAATTTTGTTCTAAATATTAATAATAATAATATTCATCAAATATTTATTTATTGGTAGAAGGAATGTATAGGGGAAATAAAGTGATGAGCAGAATGAACACAGGGGGCCTAAAATAGTTCAATCCAAGTGAATCCCCTCTAATAATGGTAACTACATCATGTTCCAAAAAGATCGGATTGTAGAAGTATGAAATTTTTGATTCAAAAGACACTAGAGAGGCTAGGTTATATACCAAATTAATCCCATCACTCCATGTGTGAACCATTAAAGTATTGCGGGATAGAATACCTACGAATTTAATGATGGTATAGGAAATCAGACAATGAATAGACTCAGTGCCTTTCATGGAATTGAGGACAATAAGGGAGTCAATTTCACCTTTTGAAATAGAGATGTTCCCCTAGAAGGAAAGGGAAATTCCAATGAAGAGGGTGTAAGAATCTATCAGATCCATTGTCATCACAAAGCAGTGCCACCAGGATGGGATACTTGGATACATGGAGAAAGTGGACAAAGGGATGGATCATCCTACAATTTTCTTGAGAGCCTGATAAGATCAATGAGTAGGTTCCAGACTCTATAGATTGTGCCTATTACTGTGGAGTGAATACCCTCATACCTAGCCTTATTATTGGAATTCCATAAAAACCAATAGCAAGCATGAAAATTGATGGAATACAATATTATCTCCAAACCCCATTCACATGAGACATGGAAGTAGTGGACAATAAATGGGGCTTCATGAAGAGTTTATGAGGAGAAGGTTGTAAATTGAAACAAAAATGACCAAACATCGAGTGTCTAGTCTCCCTCGAAGAAAAGGTTGTCCACACTTTCCATTTTATGGTTGGTGTGGCAAGATCTGTGGGAGACATTATTCATCCCACATCTTCAATTTTTATCACCAATAAGGATCAAAATTTTCCTAAACCTCATTTTAGGAAAATTAACCTACGTCGTAATTTTATTCATCCAATTAACCTTGTTAAAACTATTAATATTCTCCTAGAGTAAAAAAGAATATGGATAGGCCTTTTTAGAGAAGGCCACCATGGAGGACAGAGTAAACACAAATGTATTCAGATCATATTTGAGATCGATAAGGATAAAGGTGTCATGTAATCCTCATTTATCACCGACCTAATGATATTCTTAGTAATTACACGCCTCCTCGAACGATATGTTGGTGGCTGGGCATCTTGGAAATATAATAACCATGCTAGTCTTGTTTTTATTAAAAAAAATAAAGATCAAACTCTCCAATAATATAGTGGGTGATGTGAATCAGGTTTATAATATGAGGGAAAATATTGGACCTGATGGGAGACGTTTAGCTGCAATGTACCTTCAGGTAAAATTGACAAATTTTATTACATTAGCTAGCCCAAAAGATTGTGGAACTCATGGATTTACTAGGATATTTTCCATTCCTGTAGAGAAGAATTTTTTTTCAGTATGAACATTAATTATATCATCATAAATGGGCCTCTCCATTATATCCTAGGATACTAAACGGTGTTATTCTCAAGAAAGATAATCTCATATGAAGTATGAAAATATCTTGTCAATATTGTTAATTATAATATTTGTTACATTGTAGAAGATAGGTGATGGAGTGGATAGGCTGGGAGAATGCTATTATCCAGCGCAATCTGACCCCCAAGATAATGAACTCTTTTCATCTATTTGTGGATATTATTATTTATTTTGTTAGTGATGTGATCAACGTCCCCAATTTGATGTATGCCTAAAAATATGGTTGACCCAAGATATTTCATGGAAAAAATTCCATTATTTCATATCTATATGACTACCCAAGGAAGAGTTCCAGAAGGAAAAGAATCTACTAGAGATTATGAATTAACTCTTAAACCTAATAAATTCCTTCCAAATCCAATGAAACTATTTCTCATTAACATGAGAAATCCTAGAACCGAAATCTAATTGGAATTCATGATGATTAATGCATCCCACGGAAACCTAAGGAAAAACATGGGTGGTACATTCATCCTTATCCGGAATGAATTGATCTCACCATTGCTCATGCCTCTATGGATGAGGCAGCTATGGATGTCTTAGGTTAAGTTGAAAGGACATGGTGATAAGGGATCACCTTTTATGTGGCCCCAAATTTCCTTAAAGAAACCATGAGACTTCCCTATAAAAGTAACATCTAGCCATGGGGAGATAAAACATTTAAAAATCATGTTTGTTGCCTATGGGTAGAAACTCATACCAAATAGAAACTTGTTGATAAATCTCCATTAAAGTCTACCCTATGACTTGTTCATATCCAAATTGATTGACATGTCTAACACATGATTCAATTTTTTGTGATTCATAATCATCTCTTTGGACAATGAAATGGAACCTAGAATAGAGAATACCTTCACAAAGACATGTTCTTCAATATATACCCACTGGGAATGGTGAAAAAACAAACCTTGAGTTGATGATTATCTTATGAATATTGTAAGGGATGATGCACATGCTGACCATTCCAAAATAGAAAATGGATGAGAGGTCCCTAATTTTTTGGAATAGGCACATGTTTTGTGGGACATGCCAATCTAAGAAAGCTGACTTCCTTAAAGAAGTCATGAATGTCCTCTGATAAGGCATTTTTTACCAAATCCCATGAGTCTCTGTTTAATATACATGAAAAACCATCCATACCACGCATGTTGTCACCTTTGAGGTTCGTAACCACCTCAAATATTTATATCTCCTCAGTTTTGACCCTAACATCTCATTGTATTGGATACAAACATGATTGTAAATGGAATCCAAGAACCCCACATCCCCTCTCGGCTAACCCTTAGGAAACCAAAGATTCTTACTATTAAAAATATATTGGAAGAAGGATTTAGAAATGGACCCCACAATATAACTATCATCTGAATAAGTATAGTCATCCAACAATATATTTTTCTAATGAAAACATATTCTATCATTAATACAAGCATAGAAATAGGGATATTTCCTATCACCATCACCAATCTATCATATCCTCAATTTCTTCCTCATTAGGAATTCCTATTGAAGGATCAAGTATGAGATAATTTCCTTCTTAGTTGACAGGTCTTGAAGTGTTGCTAGTTCTATACCCCCATTATACTAGACTCAAGATGGTAAACATCATACATGATGTATTAAATTTCCATATCACTTTGGGGGATGTCATTTACCCAATATTGTAACTGGATTTTGAGCCTCCACAATTTGTTATGGATTGTAGACCAATAATTTCCTTGAGTCGGTTCACTCAATGAGTCTCTAACCAACTCATGATAACATGGAAGGTTTACCAATGATAAAAGAATATTAAATGATCATTGATCACCAGACTCATAGAGTGGGAGACCGTAATTGGAGATCTATTTGAGATTCAACACACCATGTGATTGACCATAGTGTTGGGATACAAATTGATGGATTTCATGTTTCCGAGGCATCAATAATGGTAGTTGCAAGAGTATCGATCCGCACAATTTTCATTGTTCCATGTGAATCCATCACCCAAGTAACTAAGTCCAATGAGGCCTTTACCCACCATGAAAGGATAAAATCCCAAAATAGATTTCCTTGGGAATAACCCTCTACAATTTTTCTCATTCAGGTTTGCGATGACATTAAAATATCCCCTAACAAGACATGGAAGGTTACCAGGATTGAAGGAATTAATATTATCCTACAAAATATACCTATGTTTGGCATTATAGATCCCATAAATAAAGGACACCAAGAAGGATCCATTGTAATGGGTAACCTTAGTGGGGATACACTGGTGTCCAGCCTAAATTAGTTCCAAATATATGTTCATGTGAAAAAATATCCCTATATGATGTTTGGATGGGTTCACAAGCATGGATCCATGTAGCTTATTTCATATACCAATATCTTTTATTTTGGATATATTCTGCTAATTCTCAATGAAAAAAATAAGAGAAACCTTAATTTTGTGGTTTTTAAAAGAAATGAGAACCATTTCGACATAGGAACCAAGTCCACGAGTGCTTTAAATGGGGATGAGAATCATTGAGCAAAGAACACCTTGTCATTACCCTCTAGGTTCTCAACATTTTTAAGTTGGGATGAAATTTCTACCCTTAATTTCATGGACATGGATCTTTTATATATTCATTTAATCCTGTATAATGGTGATGAAGTGGGGGTGGAAAAATATAAGGATTTGGGGGTCTCAACATTTCAGATATTGGAAGGGGTCCATGATTTGTAAATAGCGTCCCGATCTAGGGATCCCTCAACGGGATGGGGGAGATTCCAAGGGGAGTAGATAGAACCTTTCTCTATTGAAGGATCTAGATATGGGGAAGGGAATTGATCAAATGACAGATCATGGATGGAGAGCTGTCCAAGAGGTGGGCTTGGGACAAGTTAGGGAATGATAGGCGAAGAAAGAAGGGTTATGCAAGGACCCCCCCCCCCCCCAAATTCAGCATAATCCCAATGTCAATGGAAATCTGATACATGAGGAATAAAGAGACCGAAGGAGAAATATAATGTTTCAAAATAACCTGTATGAGAAGGGAAATGAGGAAGATCGATGAAAGATGACACTAACATGAAAGGGGACTAGAGGAGGAGCTGGGTCATTAGCTGGGGGAACAACTGATACCCCCATTATACTGGCGGGGTGAGGCACCACATAAGGGTCATACAAGGGGCTACTAACCGATGGATCCTTAGGAGGGAAGTGATATCTGTCTTTGTGCTGGTACTTAATAACCTATATAGAGTTCCTCTAGAGTATACAATAAGAGAAAACATATAGTAAGAGAGGATAAAAGGTTTCATAGGACCAGAAGAATGAATCCATTACCTAAAACGAGATCTTATTCAGATGATACTTGGAGATATACAATTCAACACAAATAGGCACCCCTAAGGCAACATCACAGGACCCAGTGAAATCATAAAATCATTAAAAATCACCACTGAGTTCACCAATATCCTTGAGAAATCCACCATTTAGAAAAGGAAATGGAAGACCAGGGATGCTGATCTTGACATCCGCTCGAGATCACAATTTTCCCTTGTGAACCTGATGTGACCAGTGAGCCTGGATGAAGACCTATCTCCCCTAGGAAATAGGGGCCTTTTAATAAGCACGAATGAAGTCCTACTCTGATCCCACAACTAAGAATAAGGAATTATGGTGGATCACTGAGATCTTCGCTGGAAAGAGATTCCCACATGATTAGACAATATGTTGAAACATCGTGATCAATGATTTCACTAAACTAAATCCTAAAATAATGCTTCATTTGTGGTAGGATTCTGACTCTGAAAACACTGATGTAGTGAATTCCACTGAAAAGTTGGATCAATCACTAGATAATAGTGATGGAGGAAAGGATTAAAACAAGAAGAATGGCTGGTGAGGGGAGACATCCAGCCACACACCACATTCATCAAAGACAGACGAGGCTATGGACTCTTGAGAACGGGACTAGGAGAATATAAAGGTGCCAAAGTAGTAGCATCACCACTAGTGGAACCTATATGAAAGGTCATTGAGAGAGGATGTGTCATTTTAGGACTAACGTATGAGAGAGAAGCAGTGGGAATGTATTGAAATTTTGGCACTGCATAGGGAATCTTCTCCTGAGTAGAATGAAATGAGGCCATAAACCTCTTAAGGGTGACCTTTTGACTAAATCAACTTTTGATGATTAAGGTGATAACTCCATGCCCACATAGTAAATCATGTTTTACATTCCTTTCCTTGGAGACATGATTTTTTTTAATCCTATGATTCCATTTTTTAGATTTAAATAGTTGTGAAATTGAATAAGTATAATTGAAATTTGGATGATTAATGTAAATCGTAGATTTAAAAATCAGGCCTTGAGATTTGAATAAATTTATTGATTCATGTAAATAAAATTTCCTAACCATATTTCATGCCATTATTTTTTGAAATTCATGTAAATTTATTTATTATTGTTAATCATGCCTTGAGTGATTTTCCTAAATCATATGTCTATTATCAAGTGGGTTTCTAGATGAAATACATTCTATTTTATCGTGGGCATATTTCTATAGTGATAAAAGTATATTCCCCCATCTAGAACTTTAATTTTTTCTTTTCCAAACTATGAATATAAAAGACAAATTTTAAAATTACCGAGGAAAATTTTTATAGACCACTTGTCCATAAAACAATACCTTTATAAAAATCATTCATTAGCCCATAGATACTAATAGTGACCTCGTTATGGATGATCCATATTTCATGCCATTTTATCCATTCCTTCCATACTCTATGTAGTTTTTTGATATCATAATGTTGAATTTTGGGGGTAAGTGGAATCATGGTAAATCAGGTGATTTAAATTATAAGGATAAATTGTGGTAGTTCATATTTTATGAATTTTAAATAGATGGAGAATAATTAATTGTACCCTTTTGTTTTTCTCCTATTCAATACTAAAATTTGAAAATGAGATAAAGGACTAAAAAATAAAAATGGATTGTTATTTGGGTAAACCAAAAAACACAACTAATAGCCATATTAGGTGGTGGATGTGAGGATTACTCAAATCATTAACATTCAAAAAATTTAAAAAATGAAACAATCTTTATGAAACTGAAAAAATGAATATAATTAAACAAAATCACGAGATGGTACAAATAATTCACTATTCATAACCATATAATGATATTTATTTTGAGTTGTGGTGAATGTTTGGAGTAGTAATAATTTTTAGGGTAGAATGTCATTATTCTTTTTACATTGAATATCATGGTTTATGCTTTCATAGTTAAAACTCCCCCATGTGAATTTTTTTTAAATATCAATTCCTATAAACATTAATCCTCGGAGTCATTGGAACCCTAATTTCATATCCTCTTGATTTTATGAGCTTAATTCTTTACAAATTAATGAAAGTTGTTCTTTTACAAGATTATGGATAAGGATCATGTCATGGTGAAATGAGCACAACTCTTCATGAACTATATCATGAGCTATTTGAGAAAAGAGCCAATATTGAGGTAAATCATGACTTTCCATGTTTAATAATCATCATCTGATTATGAGGAATGAATGAAAGGAAAAGATCCATTGTTTATCAAAATGGAACTATAAAATAAATGAATTGAATATTTCATTGAAAATGGGAAATTTAATGGATATTTTATGTTGAATTTTAAAATTTGATTTGAAATTTATAATTCTTTGATTATATTGCATTGAAATTTGAATATTGATAAACTTTGTTCCCTCTAATTTTAAATTATGAGATTTTATGCCTAAATAAAGCCATCTTTTATTTGTGTGGAATTGACAGAAAATGTATTTTTCATAATTTTATTTTGAATTTCAATGTTTATAGACCCATCAGAGTGTTATTTTATTGGATATTGTCACATTATTATGACATCATGGAATTTTTATCCTAATTGTAAAAACAGACTAATTTTGGGATTCAACTATTTTATTTGTATTCTCTATTTTTGCTAGAACATTATATAAACTACTTGAAAAATTGAACTTATTTCTTTTAGGACCCTTACCTTCTTGGGCATTATTTCCTTCTTTTTGACCACAATCTTCATCCATCAAACATTTTCCAAAATCCGCTGACAACACATGCCTAAAAAACTATTCATGGATCCATACTATTTTAAATATGAGCTTGTATCTCGAATTTTTCCATCACAATGAAGATGAAATTATGAAATATATGGATATATAATTGTATTATCAACATTTTTTAAGGGGAAACTAATAAATCATAGTTCTGAAAGGCCACTAATATATAGGAAAATAGTGAACTGAAATATGGAGGTTCTATCAGGGACAATTAAATGGTTAGCGTGAAATAGGTATACTATTCTATGAATATTTACAAATAAGCTATAATTTTTAGGGGATATGGGAAATACAATTAGAAATAATATTTATGAAGTGTTCCATGCATGAATTTATATTTAATGGTTCTAACACACATAATCATTTGTAGGGAATATATGGCATATAAATGAAGGAGAGCTACTCATTCCAAAATCATTCCAATCCATTCCATTTCATCTGAGGCACCAAGGAGGAGATCTCTATATAGGGTGGAAATCCTCAAATCTCCCCAATTTCATCTTCTTCATTTTTAAATTCTTTATTATTTTAGTTTTATTTTCAATTTTATATTAAATTTTAGCATATAAAATTAATAAATGATTTTTTTCTCCAACCATCCCACAATTCTTCATAATTGTATCCTTTTAATTATCAGTATTATTAAAAATATTAATATTTTAATTTTTATTGTTATTGCTATCATCATTATTATAATTATAACTTCCGTATTTTCAGCATATTTTCTTATTTTATTTCTTCCCTACTTTTCTAAAAAATAATATCATTGATACAATAATAATTATAATAATTATAATAATTTTTATGACATTATTTATTATCTATATATGATTAATTTATGTTCTTTTCATTTCATATTTCCCTTCGCTCTCTATCTCTTTGTCTCTCTCTCTCATCATCCCTCATTCATCCAATTTTAATTTATTCATCCACCATTCATTATTTATATTATCTCACTTCTTATTATTATCCACTAACTCCACCAAGTAATCTCAAACTCTTAGAAATTAGAGGATAACTCTAAGGCTTTTCCCAGGAGGAGGTGATGGAGTTAATTAATTTTCCTTAATATCTAATTTTATGTTTTTATATTTAATTGAGTACCATTCACGGGTGATGAAAATATACAATATGTGGTGTATTCACCCAATGACATGAAAACACTATATATCTCTATTATTTATTAATTACCACTACCTCTCTCAATTGGTTAGTTATTCGTAATATGTATTTGAGAAAATAAATTGGGGAAACCACATTGATAGATCTTAGTCCTGGATTATCAAACACCCTAGACAATGATTTTTCATCAACCATGATTATGGGAGGAGGTGGAATTAATTTTTAACAGGATCCCACAATTTCCACAATTTCTAAATAATGAAAATTAAATCAAGCATGAGATTTAATGTTTTTATTATCAAACTGAAATCAAATAACTAAAGCAGAATAATTATTGACTCCAGGACTAGACCCAATAGCATGTTCATCCTTTCCTAAACTCATTCTATTAGTATTTTCATGCTATTATAAATAATAATTTCATTTATTTCATGTGATTAATAAAAAATCAAAAAATTTGTATTTTTTTCTTTAGATAACATAAACAACAAAAAGAGATAGAATATGTGATTTATAAGAAGTATGTGAACCAAAAAAGGCTCCTCATGTAAGAGGTCCCTCATAAGTCAATACGCTACACTATGAAAAATATTATGGCTTTTGATCATGCCTCATGAATAGCCTGAATTAGATACAATGAATATAACAATAATGTGAATTGTGGGAAAAAATTTCAGGATAAATGTATAAGAATAATAATAAAACTCAATGAAAGGAAATTGATTTTAAAAAAACCCTAATATATTTGGAAACATTTCAATCAAATTATTTTGAATGAGGGTTCATAAAATCTAATTTGATATTCCATGAACGAATCCAAAATAATGAAAATATAATTCAATGGGGTCATAAGTACACAATATATAATTAACATTGATGAATAATATGAATCTTTCCTCATTGAATAAAAAAGTTGTCAACAACCATTACCATGGATTCAGTAATAGAAATTTATTCTATAACTAAAGTTTTAACACGTGGCTATAGGTTATATCCACGACTCAATGAACCATGGTTGGTAATGGCATGGTTATTGGGAAAAGGTATAGCCAAGGTTTGAAACCATGGCTAAATCCCTATAGCCAGTATTTGAACCGTGGTTATAGCTCAATTGCCACAGTTTGAACCCTAGCGATAGGTTTTTTCCACGGATTGAAACTGTGGCAGAACATTAAGCTGCACAAAGAATATAGCCACTGTTCAAACCATGGCTATATATCTTTATACACAGTTTAAAATTTTGACTTTAGGCCTACAGCCACAGTTTTAAACTGTGGCTGTTGGGCTTCACATTTCATAAAAAAATCCAGCACACCCCCCCCCCCCCGACCATCCCCTGTGCACCCTTGTGCAGCCCCCTTGCACCCCTCCTGCACCTCCAGCACGCCTAGACATCCCTTGCACCCCCCATATAGCATTTTCACCCCCTAGATACCCCTTTCACCCCCATGCCCCCCTGGACAGCCCCCTTTCACCCCCAAAACAACCCCCTTTCCCCCACCAACTCCCTACCCCCCCCGGGAGACCCCGGTCGACAACCCCCCTTGGACAGCCACATGAACCCCCCATAGACATCCCTTTTACCCCTGGATATCCCCCTTTAACCACCATTCCCCCTAGACATCCCCCTTGCATCCCCAACTGCTGCAGTACCCTACAACCCCACCCCCCCCATCCCCACCACTCATCCACACCCCACCTTGCACACCCCCCAATGAGTCAAAAAAATATTTTGATATGCTCATTGTTTCTCAAATTAAAGAAGAAGGGGTATGGATGAAAATGGAAGACATAAAGGCAATAATTTCAAAAGAGATATATATGAATAAACTACCACTGTGAGTTTTTACAGACAACACACCTCCATTATAGGGGTTTCATTACAAAACCATGACTTATTAATCAAAATAAACAGTTATTTTAACTAACACGTGATCAAGAATTGAAATATAATATAAAAAAGTAGAATCAAGAAGGAATCTAAATGCAATTTAAAAATTTCTTGAATTAATGATGCTAGGAGAAAGCTCACTACAAGCTGTGTTGGAGGGTCCACCTCGACTTCTTCCCTCTTCCAATGCCTGGATAAACCTTCCCTGGTCCAGGAGAATCTTGTGCACTATCATGATGTTAAAAAGAAAATCTCACACGAGGATGGAAAAAAGAAATATATGCTGCACATGGCTACTTCAAAATCCCGAAGTGCATGCATGGAGAGTCCATCCATACATGGAGCTAAATTTGAAATGAAAAATTGGTTGAGAAAATTTTCTCAACCCAAAATCTCAAATTGATGATCACGGACATCCACGTTAATCCCTAATTATTTATTATTTTTTTTTGTTTTTTGTGTGTCCTACAATGTAGGGAATTGAAGGTGAAACTAGTTCTAAAGAGGAGATAAAATGAATAAAAGTAAGCAGGAATATCTATTCCAGATCTGAAAAAAGTCACCATCTTGGTATGATTTATCAAATGTTATTCTAGTGTACATCATAAGGAAAGATCTAACTTTATGGAATGAAGGTAGTGTGTCTCCTAGATAGGGAGATTAATTGAGAAGACCCTTGAGAAGCATCCATGCTTAATTATTCCATGAAAATCTGGAATTGGAGGAAAGTGCTTGAAAAAATCATTGATGAGGTATGCATTTCTCTCATCCCTATTAATGACCGAATAATGTCTAATATTAAGGGGGATACATTGAATTCCTCAATGAGACGTAGTTGAGGAAATGTGAGATCTCATGGCTGATTTCTAAAACCTTCTATATTTACTTGAATGTTTTCAACATTTGTATTGAGATGAGTGAAATATCACAGGTTTTAATTCCAAAAAGAATGAAGATATCAATTGTCTTAATTTGGTGTCAATTTGAGGACATCTGATTAGACCCTAAATGAGTCATGAGAATTAGAATCAGTTGGTATCATGTTCAGTTTGTTAATGGTACATATTTGTTTTTTAAATCAAACCCCCATATTTTCTACACCAAACATGGATCACATAGGCTTTGAAAAGAATGAATGATGGCACATTGTTTAAGAATGAAGTTATACAATCCTCTTTCTGGAAAGTTGTATTTAGTTTCAATAAGGGGCGAAATGAAAATGAGAGAAGTCGATGAGAAAAGGAGGATGGAAGAAAATTAATGAAAATCATGACATACCAATTTCTAGATTGGTATTGAAAATAAACAAAGAGAATAAAGATTGTTAAATCCACATTGTGCTTCTGTCATAGTTGTTTCTAATGAGGAAGAAAAGTTTTTTCATTCCAATATACAGATGATAAATGGATTGTATATTAGTTGGAGTACCAAAGCATATTGATGTGTCAATTAGGAGCATGATAACTTAGAAGGGAGTCGGAAGATCCCAATCTAGTTGAGAAAGAAAATGAGGTTCCCAAGAAAAGTTGTTAGAATGAGAATATTATATGTGGCCTGAAGAATTCTCCTAAATCATGGATGTGATGTAAACCGCCACAACTGATTATGTCACAAAGAAATGAAAATAATAATAAATTGTTTCCATTAGATTCACATGATGAAATTTATGATTGGTTATGTGAGTTGTTATGGAAAATAATGAGGATGATGCTATGAGCTGATGTGCAGAATCTATTGGAGGTCATTTGATGAGCTGAATTAGGTTCCCACATAGAATATGTTTAAAGATCCATTCACCGGGAAATACTTGTTTGATGATGTTTTTGGTGGTGATTATTATACAAATTTAGCTTAAGAAAATTTGAGAAGATCCTTGAGGATTCATCCAAATCGGATCAGGCTACACCAATCCAACAATCTCCCTTGTTGCATCCATTGATGACAAGGAGGTCAAGAGTGCCTTTTTTCTCTAAATATTGAGAGTGTGTTTGGTCCGGATGGGTTATAAATTCATTATTTATGTTATACTTGGACATAGTTCGTGATGATCTCCATAACACTATGATGGAGTTCTTTAACCATGCCTAAATGCCCTATGGAATCAACTCCAATTGAATTTCTCTAATCCTAGAGAAGGAAAATGTTGTCGATGTAAAGGATTTTAGAGATATTGCTATTGGGAATACATTTCCAAAAATCATTAGCAAAATTATTGTTATGAGGTTAGGTCCCATTGCTCGTGGGATTATATCTTGAAATAACCCCCCCCCCCCTTGGACAGCCCTTGGACAGCCCCCCCCCCCCCAGACACCCCACCTGCACCATGCCCCACATCCTACAGACCCCTCAAACCCCCGACCAGCCCTTGGACACCCCCTGGAAAACCCCTCCTAGACACCCAACCTGAACCCCATTCATTGTAGACCACCTAGCACCCCCCCCCCTCATACAGCCAATGGAAACCCCAACCTACACCCTACACTGTAGACCCCCCCCCCCCATCGGTCATCACATTGACAACCCTCCAGGACAGCCCCTCTGAGAAATTTTATAGCCATCCGTGCCTTCAATTCGTTATGAAAGAATTCTAAATGAACAATTCCTTGAATCATTTCCAAGAATAGTATTTTTCTGGCTTATTCTGAATAATACACATCCACCACTTATAACTCTAACCCTCTAGTAGGATGGCTACAAAAATAACTCTATGTGACACATAAATCTAATGTTGGATAAAAATATCCACAACCATCAGTACGAAAACAAATTCTTCGTATGAATCTTGTTACCCAAGAATTATTGCGGGGATACCATCTTTATTTTAGTGTTCCATGGTGTGCCTTCAAGATCGATTTATTCAAGGATTTTGATTTAGTCTGGAGGGACATCTTCTAGGATGATTTGGATCATCTTGGATTTCCGGCTAGGTTCTCGTCTTGGGTTAAAAGATGCGTCTCTACCCCAATATTCTCAGTGAACATTAATTTCAGTTTACATGGATAATTTTCGGGGAAAATAGTTCTCAAGAAATGGGATCCCCTTTCGCCTTTCCTTTTTTTCATGGAGTATTTCTCGCACATCTTGGAATATAGAAGGCTGGGGGAAAGTGCGGTGGTAGGTTCAGGCTGGAGTGGCTATTGAGGGCGGGAAGGCAGGCGATAGGGTATGGAAGGGGGATGGTGTGGGCAGGAATAGTTGGAAGGGGGCTAGTTTGGGCTGGATTTCAGGTGGCTGGTGGTTGTTTGGCATGTGGCAGGGGCTAGTGCGGGAAGGGGTGTAGGATGCTGGGGGCTGGTGAGGGCTGAAGATGGTAGCTAGGGCTATTTTTTAGGTGGTAGTGGGATGGCATGAGTGTTTTGTAGGAGGTTGGGAGGTGGTGGATGGTGTGGTGGCCAGTGGGGGATGGATTATAGGTGGCTGGGGGCCAGTGTGGGCTAGAATGTAGGTGGAAGGGGGTTGGAATGCTGGTGGAAGGCGGCTAGTGGAAGGTGCTTAAGGGATGGTGCAGGCTGATTCGAAGGTGGAAAGGGGATTTTTGCGGGTTGTAATGTAGGTGGTATCGGGCTAAAATGAAGGTAGAAGGGGGGTGGTGTGGGCTGGATGTGGCTGGAGCTGACCAAAGCAAGTAATTACAACAATATGACTACGACGTGACCACAGCGTGACCGCGGTGTGACTGCTGCGTGACTACGGCATGATCGCAGTGTGATCATGGTGTGTTGGCCTGGTCCAGTGACATCAGCCGGACAACATCTTTCTGCAAGGAGTGATGGGAGCAGAATGAGGTGGGGAAACATTCTGATCGTCACCCCGCCGGAAGAAATTGTGATTATTCAGACTCAACATTGATCACAAGACTCATGGAATACAATCACTACGAACAGCTACGAGGTTTCGTCTTGGAGTAGGGCCAAATCAGGGTATTACTACATCATGATCACGGAGTGACCATGTCATGTTGACTCGGTCCAGCGACATCGGTAGGGCACCATCTTCCGGCTAGGATTGAAGGGAGTGGGAGGAGGTGAGGCAACATTTCAGTCATCACCCTGCTGGAAGAAATTGTGATTAGTCAGACTGAACATCGATCACCAGACTCATGGAATACTATCACTATGAATAATCACAGGGTGTCATCAAGGAGTAGGGCCAAATCACAGCGTAACTGGTGGGAGGGTGCAGACGCCCTCGACACCTCGCCGGACATCCCTTGGCCACCCCACCTGGACAACCCCTCCTTGAAAATTCTATAGCCATTAGAACCTTCACTTCATTATAAAATAATAAAAAATTAAAAATTCTTTGAAACTATTCCAAGAATAGTCTTTGTCTGGATTAGTCTAAATAATATACTTCCACCAATTATAACTAGGACCCTCTTGTAGGATGGATACAAAAATAATTTTAATAGCCTCATAAATCTAAAGCTGGATATAAATGTCATAAACCATCTGTTCCAAATCCAATTAATCCTAAGAATCATGTTACCTAGAAATTATTTTGGGGATTCCATATTGATTCTGGGATTCCTAGGTGTGCCATCAAAAACTATTTATTCATGGATTTTGATTCGGTCAGGTGGGACTTCTTATGGGATGCTTTGGATCTTCTAGCCTTTCCAGCTAGGTTCTCATCATGGGTTAATAGATGTGTCTCTACCCCATTGATCTCCGTGAACATTAATGGCTATTTAAATGGCTACTTTTTGGGGAATAGAGGGCTCAGCCATGGGGATATGCATTCCACATTCCTTTTTTTATTGATTTAGAAGGAGTTTTTCTCGTGCATCCTGGAATGAAAGAGGATGGGGGATGGTGCGGTGCCCAGTGTGGGCGGGAGTCGATTGTGCGGGCAGGAAGGAAGGCCACAGGGGGGATGGAACGAGGCTATTACGGGATGGAATTAGTGGATGGGGCTGGTGTGGGCTGGAATGCAGGTTGTTGGGGGCTGTTGGGCATGTGGCAGGGGCTAGTGCGGGATGGGATGTAGGAGGTCGGGGGATAGTGAGGGATGGGAATAGTGGCTGGGGCAGTTATGTAGGGGGAAGAGGGATGGCATGAGTGTTTTTTGGAGGCTGGGGGTGGTGGCTGGTGTGATTTCTAGTGCGGGAAAGATTGCAGGTGGCTTGGGGCTGGTGCCGGTTCGAATGCGGGTGGAAGGGGGCTGGTTGCAGGTGCTGGAGGATGGTCCAGGCTGATTCGATGGTGGCTGGGGAGGGGGAGGGCTATTGTGTGCTGGAATGCTAGTGGAAGAAGGAGAAAATGAAGGTGGAAGGGGGCAGTTGTGGGCTGAATGTTGATGGAGTAGGGCCAAATAATGGCATTACCACAGCGTGACCGCGGCGTGATCGCGGTGCGACTGCGGCGTGTTGGCCCTGTCCAGCGACATCCACGGGGCATCATCCTTTGTCCAGGAGTGGATGGAGTGGGAGGAGGCCGGGAAACATTCTTTACATCGTCATGCCTGTAGAAATTGTGATTATTCTGTCTCAACATTGATCAAATGACTCATTGAATTCTATCACTACGAACAGCCGCGTGGTGTCGTCCTGAAGTGGAGCCATATCACGACATTACAACAGCGTGACCGTGAAGTGACTGTGGCATGACCACAGCATGACCATGGTTTTTTGGACCAATCGAGTGACATTCAAGTGGAAACGTCTTCTGGCTATGAGCAGAGGGAGCGGGAGTTGGTGGGGAAACATTCTGTCTATCTCCTCGTCGGCAGAAATTGTGATTAGTCAGTCTCAACATTGATTGCAAGACTCATGGAATACTATCACTGCGAACCATCAGGGGGTGTCATTTAAAATCAGGGAGAAATGACGTCATTACCACATCGTGACCATGGAGTGACCACGGCATGACCGTGGCATGACCACTGCGTGACCACGACTTGTTGGCCCAGTCCTGCGACATCTGTGGGGTAGCATCTTCCGGCTAGGTGTGAAGTGAACGTGAGGGGTTGGTGAAACATCTTAGTCATCACCCAGACAGTAGAAATTGTGATTAGTCAGTCTCAACATTGATCACGAGACTCATCGTATACTATAATTGTGAACCGTCACGGGGTGTCATCCTCGATTAGTGAAAAATCACAGCATTACTGTGGCGTGACCGCGGCATGACCACAGTGTGACTGCGGAATGTTGTCCCAATCTAGTGACATCTATGGGGAAGCATCTTCCAAGCAGGAGTGAAGGGAGCGGGAGGAGGTGGGGAAACATTGTGACCATTGCCCCGTCGGCAGATGATAGATCAGATCAACTATTTAATATTCTATAACAAGGGATTTCCCAAGAAGGGTGTAGCGAGTGGCACAATGATGCAACGTCTAAAGGAAAACAAAACTATGGAAAAGAATCATACACCCTACACAAACAATTTACAAATTCATTCACCATGCCTTAACTTGGATATTTTATTTATAATATTCAACGTGTGAAAAAGAAATTGGCATGGTCAAGGCATATGCCCACTCGGGCAATGTCATTTGAGTTGAGTGAGTATGATAAGCCAATTTATATTATTAAAAAAAAACAAAAACTAACTACCCACAAAACAAACACCAACATAAGGCATATTAAAGACTCAAATCAAATCTAAACATGATACAAATAATTATCACTTCTCTTAGGTTTAGAAGACAACGCACATCCATTGGAGGGGTTTTATTATAAAATCATGGAATTTATTTATCAAATAATTCATTTAATTATATTTAAAATTTATTCTAAAACTCATTCAGAAAAAATAAAATGAAATAATTTAAGAAAGAAGATCAACATAACTATCACTGTATGTTTTCGCAGGCAACGTACCTCCATTGGAGGGGTTTTAATATAAAAACATGACATTATTTATCATATGAAAAAATTATATTAAAGAAAACTCATTCAAAATATGAAATTCAATATAATTAACCATAATTAAGAAATAATCTAAATAAAATTTATATAATTCTTGTTTTAAAGCGTCTAGAAGAGGGATCCTACCTCAAAGTGGAACCAAACCATCCTGTTCAGCTTTTGGACCTTTCTAACTGAATATTGTTTCTCCCCTACTTGGTATATGCACCTTCACACCCATGCAAGGACATCTAGCCCCTATTCACACACCTGCATGGCCATGAGCATGTGAAAGGGGATTCTTGCCCATATGCTTATATGTTTATACCAGTCTCCACTCACATGTGTATGCATTTACATATATATATATATTTATATGGGAACACATTTCCCCACACATCCTTAATCATTGCCATCCTTGACTCTACACATAACCGGGAACCCACATACATATCCTTTCTAAATTATGAACACGCATACGAGTCACCCTTAACATGGGTACTTGAAACCCCTGAGAAGGGATCAATGCACTCCCCAAAGGATATTAGGAACATTAAATCACATAAATGATGCTACATAACCAGTGAGAAACAAACCAATGACATTAAAGTTGTACCTCGATTAGGAGAACCAAATCCTCTGAAACTAACATGAAATGATCCAATGCCCTAATAAAAACATAATATAGAGTCAATAGCACCGAAATACACAAATACATGAGTTGTGAGATAGGTAGTAACCATATAATCTTACCTCGGATAAAAACCGGCGGACTGATTCAATCTGAACCCCATTTTCCCCCCTTTGAAAAATATAATTACACTTTTTCACAGAAAGAAGTAAAATACCTGTGTGGAAAATGATATAAAGAAAATAAATTAAGAACTAAACTAAATCCTATCTGTCTCTTGTGACTATACACCTCACCACCAAATATATAAGAACCACAATGCCCCATGGGTCATATCATGTTCCTACAAGCAAGGGGAAAATAGATCCTTATTTCAAAATGAAACTATCAAATAGTACACTTCCATTATTTAACAGTTATTCTTCTTGTTAATGGTATATAATTAGTTTGGATCTGGTTTCATCTTAATTTGGTGGTGTTCAATACATGTTTTGTTTCCCACGTGATAATAAAAGTTTACTAGAGGACACAATTTCTAATAAAGTTGGTTATATCATAACAAAAAATTGATCCAATCCATTGAAGAAGCATGAACATGATAAGAAATAGTGTTTCATCATATAGTCTGATGAGTTATAAAAGGATAATCCAAAAATGAAACATTGAGAGTTTTCTAATTGCTCAAGTGAATATGCAATTTCAAACAATAATAAACATTTGAATGAAGAGAAAAGTGAACATAATGGCATGGAATATTTTTTTTAAAAAGGTGTTAAATCCATACCAATAACAATTATTTGTATCATACAAAATATGATTCATTACAACTAATATCATGCTATGATTTAGCGAAAGCAGTTTGTTGGAAATAGGTGTGAATATTTGGAGAAACATAATGATGAAGAAATGGGGGAGTTAGAGATGGATTTTAATGGTTATTCAACCATATCTGGAATTAAAGAAACATATAGAGACTAAATACATGCTCATTGCCCACTCCCTTGCCCGCTTCCCCACTATACCACTGCCACACCCCCTCCCTTCTGCCCTGCTGATCGCCCTGCAGACCCCCATGCCCTGCAAACCTCTCCACTCCACCATGACCCTCCACCCACCCCCTCCTCCTCCCCCTACCCTGCAGACCTCCCCCTACCCTGTAGACCTCCCTATACCCCTCCCCCTGCCATGCAGACATTCCCCTGCCCCTTTCCCTCCTCCACCATGCCCCATGCCCCTATCCCCTACCCCCGACCCCCTCCACCCCGCCCCCCGCCCCCTACCCCCTACCCCCTCCACCCTTCCCCCTACCCCCTTCCCCCCTCCACCCAACCCTTGTATCATAGAGAAGTCACTCTATATTGATTTTGTAATCTTGAGAGGTATCAGACATCTATGATTAATGGAAGAACAAAAATATAAAATAAGTATACATGAACAATCATTTGATTTCATGTGAGAGGCTTGGAAGATCCTATGTTCACATCAGTTTGAGCATCAATTCAGGTTGAGAATCAATTATTGGGTGGTTTTTCTGTGGGTATCCACGAGTAGATGTTGATGAACACTTGATGTTCACTTCACACTCCCTTTTTTTGTGCCATCAAGGACATGGGTGAGTTCTTCCGAATTTAGAGAAGGGTGAAGACATAAGGTGCATGAATTTTAATTATAGGGAGAGCATCTGGCCATTCAAAATTTATTTCAAATTAAAAAGTATTTTATTATTTTCAAATAGGTTACTGTACAGTTCCTAGATATAATAGAAGGATAAAAAATCTCTATATTAGATGAAATCTGGAGGAAGAATTCAGAAAATATTCAATGAAATCAACATATAATAATAACAATTTCCACAACATCAATTATTCATATGTCAAAAAAGGCATCCATGTTAAAGAAATTTTGAATTTATGATATAAAATATGAACATGAGGTAATCTTTTGTGTTATAGAATCCCAAATAGAGAACCTCTTTAAAAGCAATATCTTATAAGCGAGACCACCTCCTCAATATCAATGAAATACACACTAGTTTTGTGAAAATTATGGTTCAATAACCTGGAATTAGAAATATAATTTCATGTTTGAATTTTGATCATCAAATATAAAAAATGATAAAACGATGTTGTATTTCATTTTATGAAATACTTCAGTAAAAAAACGCTGGGATGTGGCATTTGTTCAAAAATATAATATACGATCAAGATCAGCATATCTGACCATCTAATGATGAATAGATTTCAGTAAATATGATTTTTTTTGTAACAGCCATCATTTAACACCTTCAAACCATCATATAAAATATAAGCATTGTTCTAATATTTTCTTCAATGTCACATGGTAGGTCATAGAGTATTGTTTTCATAGAGTAAAATCTATCATTAGGAATGCAGTTGTACATAAAATGATAATCGTGGAACTATAGTCCGATCTGAAATCTTATCTTGATAACATCAAGGGGTGAATTTATAGTCCAAGAAACACCATCTGAATAAGGCCCTGACATCGCAACAATAAATTCATGGTTAAGATGGTTGGTATTCTTCATATACTTCATAGATGCGAAAACCTACAGATCAGCATTCAACATTTCTAAATTTAATGTTATTTTCATTCGAATCAATTTAAAAATACCATGAAAGAGGCACAAAGATATTGAAGGAGATATAACAATAAAAAATACCATAAATTGAATGAAATTTATCATACAATATAAAAATTTGAGGATGAGTTGAGTGTCTCTTGGAGCGGCTTGTAGTGTTGAAGGAGGTAGGTTTACGTAATGTCTTCTATAGAGGTATCACCAAAAACACATTTCATGTGAGATATTTACCAAAATAGTCTCAAAAATGTCCATTTGAGAATGCACTAAATCACATCATGGATAAAAGTGACCTGGATCCTACACATTAAATGTATTTTATAGAATCCTTCATATTAAATGGGCAATGTCTCAAAACCAATTTAAATAAGAAGGTGGAAAACATAAAAAAATTGAAAAAAAAGTAAAAACATGAACCTGGATGATTGTTTATGCTTCCAAAAATAGTATGATTCAATCATCAACAGGTGCATGAGGTGATGTCCAACTTTTTTCATGCCCATAAAACACAAGAATAATGTTATTAAATAGTAATTTAACTAATAGAAATAAATGAAAAGACAGTGGAAAAGAACATCTAGGTTTCAAGACCCAAATATGGCCTGTGGTTAACCTGTCCATAGTTGGACAGTTCCAGTAGGTCAACCGCAGTCCATTTGCGGGTGTGTTCATCATTGTAGGAATTGCCACATCCTGTTTCTATTGAGTGATGAATGTAGTTCCCCTTGAACTTTAACATGAGTGAAGCCAATACGATGAACATTAAGGACTCTCAGTAGCTCTTCTTGGGATCCACCCCCATATCATCAACCAAACTACTTATGTGATAGTTCTTATACAATAATCAACCTGAACCTAAATTTATAATGAGATATAACCCAGAATAATAGTCTTGTATATAAGATTTCATAAAGAACAAATGTTAAAATCCATGATCTATTAGTCTAATACCAGCCAATATGCATAATCAATCAACTGTTTTATCGCAAACCACAATAAAATTGTAAATATGAAATATGGCATATCAATGTTATTAATCTAGATAAAAATATTTACATATTTTTCTTGAATTTCAATATGGACAGCCAGATGAATAAATAATGAGAAAATACACCGCTCAACATTACATTTTTAATATGGTAATAAGAAATAAATTAACTTTCCAAAATGTTACCTTTGACCAGTAGGGAGCATTAAGAGTACATTTCCATAAGATTTCATTGCCAAATTGATTTGTCTAATGGATGGTAAAATTGATGTCGTTGACCTGTCACCTGATTTTTGGAATAGTAAGTAGTGGACATATTTTACCTGTGATTGCTGGTAGGATTGATGGATTCTTGTATTTATATAGCCCATCTATTACAATAATATGTTAAGCATCATTCAACATTGACAACAGAACAAATAGGAGTTGATATTGAATGGAAAATGAATGTAAATAAATCAAAATAAGAATATATATACAATTATTTTAAGGAAAAGTATAAATAATTTTTTTAGGTTACAAAATGTATTCATTTTTTATATTCCCAATTTTTGTATAATAAAACATTTATGAATCTTTAATTACATTTATAGGAAATTTTAATATTCACATTGTAGTAAAACTAAATTATCTCAGTAATCTATAGTTTCAATAATGAAAATTAGAAATTCATATTGAAAACATGCCAAAAAGATATTAAATTAAAAGAACACTAAAACTAATTATCAAAATAAATACGTTCATATCAAACAATTTATGTCTCAATACACACAAGGATGATCAAGATATTGAACAACACCAGACAATTAAGATTTTAAAATTTCTAATAAAATAAGATGATTGGAGGAGCTTATATACAAAGTAGTCTAGGAATACTATGTAAAACATTAAACTGAACCACCACTTATCCATTAAAAAAATGTTCTTCCATGTGATCCCATCTCTTAATGAACAAATGATTCAAATAAGAATTTATTGATCACCACATTTAACCATAATAAATAGAGGTAGTGCCCAGCAAAATCTTCTCGGAGAATCTTGAAAATAGATCGGGGTGGCCTCTCTCGAAAAGGAAATCGATCTACAAACCAGTTCAGTAAGATAACAACAAAGGATGAAGAAAAAACACAATAAATGCTTATATGATGTCACTTTTCCTTCTCTAAACATATTCAAACATGCATGAACCTATTCTAAAACATAAAACAATTATTGAATAAGTACATTAAACATCATTATACCTCCTAGGACTACAATCCCATATATTTTATTATCAATAATTCATATATCACAATCACAGTGTATGGTTTCATTATATGTTTGACATCGTCACATCAATATGCCTTTAATTTATACTCATACTCGACCCATGTCTTCTATAAATACAGGAGGAAGGGAGACCTTAATAACCATAACATGATATTCAAATAATAGTACAACTATAAAATCAGAACATTGATGAAAAAATATGGTATAAAATACCTATGTTTATTGGAAGATAAAAGGATGGTGCTACTGTGATAGGTCGTCAGAGAGGAGGGTGTCGCGGTGAAACAGGTCTTCGGGGAGGAGGGTGCCGCTGTGAGAGAGATCGCCAGGAGGAGGGTGCCGCGGTGAGAGAGTTCTTCAGAGAGGAGGGTGTCACCGTGAGGAGAGGTTGGGGAGGAGAGGTAGGGAAGGAGAAGTTGTTAGGGAGGATGTCACCATGGTGTGGAGAAAATTCTAGGGAGGAGAAGTCATTGGGGGAGGAGGGTGCCACGGTCAGGTGAGGTCGGGGAGGAAGGCGCTGCGGTCAGGTGAGGTCAGGGAGGAGAACTCACCGGGAGAAGAAGAAGTTGGGAGGAGATGAAGTCAGGTGGTGCGCGAGAGTAACAAATTGGGGGACCCTGATACCAAATATGATCACACACTGTATATCCATGATTATTAAATTATACGGTGGCAATTAGAACGATATAGCCATATACTAATAAAACTATGGCAATTGGTTTGTGTCTATAGATTTAATTTCGAGTAGTGATTCATTATTAGTCGAATTTTCTATAGCCTCATAGATAATAATTTTATTTTTTATTCATGTGAATGAATTAAATATTTATTTATAACTTTACTTTATGACACTTATTTAAAGATTATTAATAGCCACTTTTACGCATTCATTGTTAAAATTAATACTTAGGTGTTATTTTTCGGATTTTTTATGCTAACGTCAATAAAATATGTTCCATTACATAGTAAATTATTATGTTTTCATCAGGTATAGAATGGTCAATAATGAAACATTGGTGTGTTGGGTATAGTTATGAATACAATTATTAATTATATGTTTGTAATTAAGGTGGTTTCCCTAAATGGCATAATTTGATTTTTTTTAATTTAAATTCAATAAAAAGAAAAAATTATTTAATAAATATTTGTATATATATTCCCATGAAATAATTATGAGAACTCTTTAAATTAATAATTATTTAATTATATTAATATTATTATTTTTCTTAGTCATTCATGATATAATCATTATAGAATTTTTCAAACAAGTTGTAAAACTGACCAAAATAAGAACACATTAGAATGACTGCATATGTATAAAAATATTATTGTATAGTAATAATATTACATAAAATAAATATTAATGGTTTAATTTTTTTATTAAATCTATAAGTCATAATTTTTAATAGGAGAATTAAAAAGATAAATAATAAATGATTAACGAATATATAATGCATATTCTTAAGAGATGAATATTCTCTTACAAATCCACTTAGAAATAAAGGATTTGGGACACTTTATTTTGACTGAGTGTTAAAAATGTCAGATAAAAAAGTTAGGGTGACAATTTGGATATTTAATGAAGTGAAAAACAATGTAAAAGTGTGGCTTTAGGTGTGTAGTGGAGGGACAATTTATTGGAGAGCTTGGGTGGAATTTTTCCCACTACCCATTCCTTAAAGAGTAATGAATGTAATTTTCCAGGGGATGTGGATCTAAGGTGGAAAACTAATTGATAAAATATATTTGGATTCCTAGAAAGTCATCATACACTCAATTATGAATAATATTTTATGATATTTCATGACCCTTCCACTATGTTAATCACATTAACTTCATTTTACCATTACTTGGATACTCATTTTTCACATTGGAAAATTATTTTTATAGCTGAAAATGAAATTTTACACAATAACTAATTTGAACATGATGAGATAAAATATTAAATCCATTCTCTATGATTAAAATTCTCAATGTGATACAAATTATATTTAATATAATAAAAAATAATTTAGAGAAAAATTCTACACATAAATGCATATTTATGCAAAAAAATGAATTTCTTCTTCTTCCTTTCTGTGTAAATATAATTTTATAACTGTTAATAAATTTTTAAATTTATATTATAATTTTTTGAATTAAATTCATTATTTATTAGTAATTTATTTTTTATATTTAGATAAAAAAAATTCAGAGCTATAAAAATTCATTGAAATTATCCAATGTTTAACATTAAATAATTTTATAATATTTTTTCCCAATTAATAACCATTACACAAATGTTTATTAATTTGTATATATACAAATTTTACCCATAATTAAATTTATTACTAAATATAATTAATGTTTTAATTTTAAATAAAAATATAAAATATATAATAAAACAACATTTTTAGATTAATCAAATTTCAAAGCCCATTAATAATGAAATTATTATTCCTTGTAGTTACATAATTATTTATTGGATATTATTTATATAATTTTATAATTATTCAAATATATCCATCCATTTATTTAATATCATTCTTTAAATAGAGTATGACTTAAAAAATAATGATTTTATAAAATAAATGTCTTTTGAATAAAATATATTATTAAAAATATTTTTCCATCATTTTACACTATAAAAAATATAATTATTTATAATGATATGTTTGGTTTTATAAGATATAAATAATATTTTTTTCATATTAATAAAAAACCGATAATTCTAAAAAAATAAGCTTACTTGTATTATAGATATATATTATATATAATTAAATATAATCCGTATAGAGGCTATATTACCATCATAACATCCTATAAATTTATCACATTCTATATTCATAAAGAAAAGTTTTTATTTCTATTATTTTCAATTTAGATTTAAAAACATGTTTTATCCTCCTATTATAATTTTTTTCCGTTATAGCTTTAGTTCTACTAATTATTATCCTTGTGGTTGAGGATAATCCATGAGATTTCTTAGTTGAACAATTCTAATTATTTATTCATTATTATTCAACATAAATATTAAATTATAAAGTATATAATTATAAATGGAATGTAATAAATGTCCTTATGTACATTTATTGTAAATATCCAATTGGAATGAATTAAAATTTTCCATTTTGATTCATTTATTATATGACATACGTTATAATCATGTTCAAATCCTTAAAAGGAATAGATTTTTTTTATGAATGGCATAAATATGGTCTAACAAACGAAAATGTGTCCTATAACCTACGGTGTTTAATTATCGCAAATTTAAATAAATTATGGTCTCACTATTTTTTTGATCTTTCAGTAATGAAAATATTTGATTTTCTATGTAAGATAAACTGAAAAAAAAAATTTAATTTAAAATTATATATCAACCAAATGATATGGGTAACACTATTAAACCTTTCAACAAAATGACATTATATTAAATAAAAATCAACATATCCTCAATACTGAGTGTCTCCCCAATTATTTGAGATAAATAAACATCATTATTGGGTATTAATACCCATATATGGATCTAATTTCAAAAGGCAGTGTATAGAAAAAAAAGTACCGAAAGAATACCAGAACTTCATTTACTATACGAAATATGATTTTCTTATCTCAAAAACTAACATGTACTCTATATAGAGATATCCAACTCATGCCCAAAATCTCATGAAATTTGACTAAATGTGTAATAACAAGATGTTATAGAAATACATTCACACAAACAACAATTGAATGTTTGTTAGAAACATGGGATTAAAAAATTATACAACTATATTTTTTCCCTGATAATGAAATATTTATTCATTAAGGTTGTGATTTTATGCTCTCAGAATACATTCATATAATAATGTTTTAAATAGTACCATAAAAATAGATGAAATTTACTATTATTGAGTGGTTGATGAGACTAAATTTGATCCTTCATTTTCATGATCCACTTTAGCAGTTTCAATTGGATAATCCTTCCAATTGTTTCATGTATTAGGTGGTTGCTCATGTTAATTATACATATTAGCCTTATGTTTAGGGAATTAATATGAAGAATTATTAAAATCATTTTATTTTATGATATGAAACATGGGTGTTATATTGGTCTGTCAATTCATTCAATTGATTTTATTGATCAGATTATTTATATTACATTATTATTCATGCATTTTATGGCCATCGGTTTTACAAATAAAATATTTTTTCATTCCCTTCAGAATGTTAAAATGTATATCATCCCACATTATAGGCATGTTGGTTAGTAAATTTTCTTTCCTTCATGTGATATTTTAGTAGTGTTTCTAAAATAATACCTTTTTATTTTATTATCTATGTGTCTATTATCATAATAAGTGTTTATAGATTTCATTTTTTTTAATTAGACATTGAGAATTTTCTTTGGATCTAGAAAAGCCTCATACCGAAAATTAATTTTTATGAGATGGTTATAATACACAAAATAATGAATCCTTATTTTTTTCCTTGTGAATAAGAAAAATATAGGCATATCTCGAATATTTTATTCTTTTTTCATCATGTAAACCAATAAATTCATTATCCATTTTATTAAACTCATGGAATTCTCCACCCATTTTTATTTTAAGAGTTTATGGATTATATTTAGTTGAGAATATTTTATTAAACTCCTCTCATCAGAAGTAGTCTTCATATAAATTTAACGTCATGTTCATATTGAAAGTCTATCGCTGATTTTACAAAATATGAAAATAATAAATAGATAAAACTATATTTTATGATTACAAAATTGTAGATGGTATAATATATTTTGTATTCTATTAACCCCATGCTTAAAATTAGTGAAATGGAATACCGACTAGAAGATTGTGGATGTTTATGTATTAATGGATCACTACTATAATTCTCCTTCTTTAGTTAATTGAGGATTTCAACAAGGTATAGGTTTCTTCTCAAACACTAAATTATTTTCTCCATATTGGATATCAACACATATCCCATCAAATTATATTTATCTTTAGGAGAATCAATACATTTTGCATCACACCCATTGATATCTCTATTAATCATGGTCCAACCTTTTACTGAATCCAAAATTTTTAAGATGAGGAATGTAAAATTATACATTAATAAAACACACTAAAAAATTCTCTGAATATTAAAAATTCAGGGAAAATATTTAATTAACTATGTAACCATTATTTCAACAGATGATACCACTATATCCACATTAGTGTCATTAGGATTGGTTCTCATAACTTACTAACCCAATCACAAATAATAATTAAATCATGACTCTATACCATTTTACTATCCCAAACCCCCACTCACAGATTTGGTGTTAGAAATATATTCTACACACACAATATCTGATACCAAATATGATATTCCATGATTATAATACATATATTTTATACTAATTTCCTAAATTATTACATAACTATCACAAAAAATACACTACACTAGAACCCAAGTGTTTACTGTTTTCTAATACTAAAAACATAAATAGTATATGTAACATTATTTATTAAAAATATCTTAAATATTAAATGTTCAAATGATATAATTCTAAACTGTTCTTACATTATAAACTTCTTCATTACCTTATAAGTTGAAGCATAAGAAGGTGTGAAATAATATTATAAGTACATGGGTAGTGGGTGATTGTGTAATAATGTGTTAGAAACTATGAATGTGTGAAAACATAAGCATGAGAAAAATATCAAATTAAGAATAAAATGGAATCATAAATTTCCTAATAAGGTATATAATAAGAAATAAACCTCAAATAACTATACATATTCCCAAACAATAAAAAACAGTGAACTATGAAATTAATCCATATACAAGAATCTTATAAGATTCATGTGGTTTAATATTTAATTGCTGAATATACATAATAATACAAAATCTTAACATTTTAAACATAACTATTGTGTGGGGATTTTCATAGATGCCCTATCAATATATTATTTTCATAAACAAGAAATATAATGCACACACTGGATTGGTCTCGAGGAGGAAACCAACACATGACTAAAATTATATTGTCACTAAATATTTTCTAAGTGATATATAATACAAATAATAAAAATATGTGTTCTAATGATCCAAAATATATTATTATATATATATAATCAAAAAATGATGTTAAAATGAAATAACGAAAAATGTAGTGATAAAGATCTTTCAAAATAAAATGGGTGATCATAATGGGTGATTTCATTATGATCATTAGAACACATAATGGGTGATTTCATTATAATGGGTGATCTTTCAATATATATGTGTTCTTTGGTGATCATAATGGGTGATTTCATTTTTCATTAAAATATTCTCAATATCAATTAAATGTAGTGATAAAGATCTTTCAAAATAATCCATCTCATTGGAATTTTTATTACCCAAACATTAAGATCTCTTCGTGCATGTAATTTCTATTCTTAAAAATGTATATTAGAACTCTTCACCTTCCATAACAACCCAAACTATAATCCATAATATTAATGAATTAGATATTGAATGAAATGATAAATGTTGAATGAAAAGAAGAAATCTGGTTTCGAGGTAATGGGTTCAACACACACAATAATCAATTTAACCTCCAAAAAATAGTCAGAAATAAATAAATTGATTTAAATTTAAGCATAATGAAACTCAATCAACCATCATTCTATCCATTGAACAAACATTGAGGATAGTTCTCAATTATCATGGAGTTAGATGAGAATATAGTGGGAGAAACCCAGAAAAGTATAAATGGAAGCATATAGTATGAATAAGATAACTGATATTAACTAAAAATAAAAGTTTCTGTCAATACATAAAAAAACTAAAAAACAACATAAAATGGAGAAGAAAGGCCACTTCCATGTTTCCAACACGTCATATTGATAGCGGGGAACTCATTTATAGGGGGAACTGGTTAATGTTTTTTCTCTAAAATAATCCTCTGAATGTCTCTAAGTGTTATCCCTAATTAATTACATATTTTTATAATTTTTTCTTATTGAATGTTTTTAATATATATCCCTTCTATAAAAACAGATAATGTGATATTCATTGGATAATTTTTTAGAGTGATATATCCCATTTAGTCCAAGACATCATTCTAGACAAGTGATTGTTCCATATCCAATTCATGAAAATTCGTATTCCTTGATTGCCTTTAAAATGAAGGAATCTGTCATGAACACCTTAATAAAATTTGTTTCAAACGATTTAAATTTTCTCCATGATTAATTTTAGATCATATTAATCTATGATTTATGATATACGTTCCCATAATATAAATTCATCAGATCCAAACAGAATTTTCAAGATGTGTTTTGAAATCCAGATGGGGACTTTCAAATGATTGCATGAACATTGGGTCCAAAATAATGAAATGAATCCCATAGAACATATAATCCTATGAAATAATAATTTTTATATTTTTTGTTATTATAGAAAATTTTATGGAAGAAACATTGAAATAAATTAAAACAGTTAAAATCTAGAATAACCGATTTTTGCAATTATGCTCAAAATACCACTTAAACCATGAAACGTGGAAACTTCCATTTAAATTACACATTGGTGGGATACAAAACATTGTAATTAATAATAAATTAATTTAAAATATATTTTCTATAAATTCACCAAATAAATCATTGTAATGATTGGAAATCAACTTATACATTTGTCAAAACAATATACATAAAGCATAAACGAAAACGTATCTCAATTATCATTTCAAATAAAATATCATGCCTCCTACATGGTTGAAAATTTTCTAACTCCTTAAAAATCATAAAATTATATTAAATTTAATGTTAATGTGGAGTATTTCTCATTCACAAGAACATGCGTTATTTCTCTAGGATTGATATCCTATTAGTATCTCAACATCATATATTCCAAAATATATCAATCATGGGGTATTATTCATGTGATTTTTAAGGATTAGGGTTGTCATGTTTTAAATGTGAATATATCTGAGATAGAATTATGAGGTTTATGCTGAAAATCAATGTAAATGTATGAAAATACTTTTGCACATGATTCGTGTGCACCACTATCATTTCAATAATGATACACCACTAAACACCATTTTCTTTGAGAAGTTCACACATAAATATTTCAGCATTAATGATAAATTTCTTCCCCTTCTCCCAAATTTTTTGCATTGTTTCATCTTAAATTTAGACCTTGATTTCTCTTTAGAATCATATTTTTAGGAAAAAAGAGGAAACTTTTGATCTTCAAAAAATGGTTAACACACCGCCCATATTTTTAGTGATATTTTGGACCACCTATTGATATTTCACACATGAAATTTATTTCACCTAGAAAACAATAAATATTTCAACACATTCAATTTAGCTCTAACAAATTCATCATGAAAATAACAAATATCTCATCTTCTCCATCCCCCAAACTTGACTTCCCTATAAATCATGAATTTGACTTATAGAGAAATCTATAAAGGTATAAATGGATTGTAATGTATATTCTTAAAAAGGTAATTCATGGTAACAAGTGGATTAACAATGGTCAAATGAAACGGTTGGAAAAAATTAATATTCATTGTAAAAAGGGTCTTTCTATGTGGTGCCATAATAATACATAGCACATTTGATGAACTCTTACAACTTTGAAAAAGAATAAACACATTGTGTGAGATCACAGAATATGTCTCAATACTCTCAAGAATAATAAGAATGTAATTAATATTTCAAAAAGGATTAGATACCTCCCAGGAAGGACATGAATTTTAATTTGGATTGTACTAGTGATGAGGAGTTCAATAATAAATAAACTTCTATAAAATTAATTGATCAAAAATAGAGAAATTAAATCCATTAAAAAAACATTTCAATACTCAAAAAATAAAATAATAAAACATGGGAAAAAACTTATATGGTTTGAATTTCCCAATATATTCATTTTATCTCAATATTCATAAAACATCTCCAATAATTAAATGGAAAACCTAAAAAATTTCAAAACACACATAAAAAATAAAACATAACCGAAAAAAATTCTCAACAACATGTTGAAATCCCTCCAACACACTTATTCACTTTACTAACCTCTTTTTTTAACTCAAATTATATCATTATAGATTTTCATAAATAATTTATATTGGGTAGTAAATAAAATAACAAAAAGAAAGGACACAACTGATTTATATTTCAATGGCATCATTGTGCTATGGTCATAGCATATACCAAATTAAAACTACATGAAATAAATAAAAAACAAAATAAAAATAATTTAAATGGTAATTAAAAATGGATAACTGTCATTTTGATCACCAAGAAGGTGATAGATTTTTAATACCCCTAGTCATGTAGTAGTACTACGTTATACCCTATAAAAAGGTGGGAGTGATTTCTTTTAGATGAACCAAAAAATATAAATGTTCCCATTATCCTTGAATAAAAACCAATAATTGATAACCCTGAATAATAAAAGTAAAATTCCCAACCCTAGATAAATATTAAAGAAAATTATATGGTCCATAGTGGGAGGGAGGGGAATATTAGCGTGCTCTCTATAAAATCAAGTGGTTTCCTCCTCTATATGATATGAGTGTTGTCATAGAAGAGGGAGTGACACCACCACCATCTTCTCTAGCTCTTCTAATTCAATCGCCCCCACATGGTTGGTATATTACATAAAATACAAGGCCTGATGAATTTATGTTTTATATTAAATTTTAGAAAATAGTAAATCTTAAGAAAATTCATCTTGAATATGATTAAAATATATAGAATTAATAAATAAATCCTCCCTTTCAAGTATGTATGAATGGAAATTAATATCTTCTGTAAGGTCCATTATAAAATCTAACTCACAAGGTTAATAATAATTATAATATAAAAAAGTAAAAGTGATGTGCAAAGGTATTTATTTCTCATTTTTTTAATGGGAATGTCAGGTTCCAGGTTATCTTCAACAAAAATATTCCATGATGTTTTCCAAAAATGATGATCTCCCATTAGTGAATCAGCATGAATGTGTACTTATGAGTCCTCCTTGAGAAATGGATGAATTATGGATTATGGGATTAATTATATTATTATCAATTTATCTTCCACCATAGTCTCTTTAATATAATGATTTATTGGTGAAATATCTTACACCACTTCTTTTGGTTCTGGTTCTTTCTGAAGTTCTAGTTTCTCTTCCCATGAATGTACATATCATATATCCACATTATGAGCCTCTTAATGAATTTAATTTTATCACTAATCCTTTGAAAATGAATATCAATATAACTGTATACATATTCATGCACATGACATTATCCTATCAATGGACAAAAATTTGAGTTGAAATACATCACAAACAAATATTTTTTTTTTGAAATGTATGGTTTTTGTGTCTTTTTAAAATAAATAAATGAAATATAATTACAAAATATAAAACAAAATAGTTTTTGAAGACCAATTGGATCCACGAAAATAGTTCCAAATTGATGTGTGGGGTATTATCATATATCATCGTTCAATATATTATTTACCTAAACATGAAATAAAGTTCACACCTAGGGTTGGTCTAGAAAAAGAAATATAAAAAAATGGAAATAATATTTTCACAATAAATTTTAAAAGAAATATATTATAAATTAATTGGAAGATGGATTGGAAAAATCATGTAATATTTATTTTCATTCCTATGATATCCTAATGATTAATTTAATTATTCATTATAAGATTCTCAATATCATTTCTATGTAGTGATCATGATATATAACTCTACTCCCTCTGAATCAAAATGTTATTACCCCAACATTGAGATCTTTATATTCATGGAAATTATCTTCCATAATCCATCTAGGTGGTCTCTTTAACAACCATTACTACCCAATCCGAACATATAATTATTAATCATTAACTCAAATTAAATTATGTTTTTTAATCTACCCCCTATATTTTCATTATGGTGTCCCAAACCCTATATAGGTGGATTGTACTACAACATTCATGGATATTGAGATCCATGTTGGTTTTCCCGATGATAATTTTTTTAATTTTGATTAAATTTATTTCGTTATCTTTAATGTGGTGTTCATGATGACTAAAAAGTTCTATATAGATGATTGTAAATTATATTATGTTTAAATTATGTTTGATCTTTGATTTTGATCTATTTTCCCTTTGGTTTATTCTACATAGAAAAAATAGGATCTCCCTTTTTATAGAAAATTATTGTTGTTTTTTTCTAATGAGGAATTGTGTATTTTAATGTATCATGTATTATATATAATTTTTTATTAATTGTTCAAGGAATTTAATATAAATAAAATGTTTTACGCTACTCTAGTTCAATTGTATTTTTCTAAAAATCTTATGTGATAATAATTTCCAATATATATACATATTTATGTATATCTATTCTTGTGTGTCAGTGTATTTCTATTTATATATATATTCCAGGGTATTTATGAGCTAATTCAGGTTTGTTTTTAAATAAAATAAATCTAAAATTATGTATAATCATTACGAGTATCTGATATTTATTCACATATTCATGAGAACACACACACACACACGAAAATATACCTACATACACACAAACACACAAGCATATATATATAATTGTATAAATTTACATGGAATCATGTGGATTTTTTAAATAAGAGATATATATATTTACAAATATGAGTTGGTGTGTTTTCGTAATTTCATATGGGAACAATAAGATGTAATCCATTATATATATTTTTTAAACACGGTTTCAAAAATGAATTTGAAAATAAGTTGTATTATATAGGTTGTAACATTATAATTTCATTTAAATATATTGGTGAACTTTAGTGGAATCCCAAATAGTTATTTTATTTTTTGACTCAATTTTTATATGATTATCATATTTTAATGGCTCTAAGTAAGGGTCATTATCTTGGATGTGTGGGGTAGTGGGATGGTGTGGTAGGTTTTCCATTCATTGTTATGCAATTGGTAATTTTTTCCTTGACTTACCTCATGTTCATTGGTTATGGGCATGGAATAGGGGAACCTTAAGTACTTATTCAAGTATACTAGGAAATGCATGATAGATGAGGTTAGGATTACTTAAAATATCTCCTCTCGAAGGATTATTCTACAATATTAATTAAACAACATGATGATGGTACAATGCTTTTATTTATTGATCAAATGAAAGGATTTATGGATCCATAGTTCATTTAACATGTGTATGAGGATCCTATATTACAAATTAACATTAATATTTTGGGTTTTCCATTATGATTACTCCTATTTATTCTCATTTATATAGAACATTATTTAATTAAATTTTATTTAGTTACTTTTTTTAAGTTTTAAATAATAAAAATACAATTATATTTATCATTTTATATGAAGTTTTACTCTCATGATGTTCCATGCCATTTTCTCGCTTTTGATCTCTGATTTATGTTTCCACTTTTGATTTAATGTTATTTCTTACAAATTTTGTTAGTAACTATTGGAGATCCCACATTTCTATACATTAAAAAATTATTACCTATTTTAAAATGGATAGGGAAAAGTGATTTTATATTATTTTTTAAATAAAAAAAATTATTTCAAACTATGGTATAATACAAAATAGAATGATAATGAATCATTAATTAAAGGGTAAGAAGTTTAATGATGGTGGTTTCCATATAATAATTATTATTCTCAAAATATATATAAATTTTCAATTTCATGGTTTGTTCATAATCACACAATAGAGAGATGGTTATTCTAGTATAGATTGAGAGTGTCCTTGGGTCAATGGGAATAGTTTTTCAGGTATGTAAGTTGATTTGTTTTTAGCTTCATCTCCCAAATCAACTATGTAAGCATTTTTATTTCATTTTATAGATGTAGCTTATATATAAGTAATGGTATAAAAAGTGATGACATTTTCTGGAGTATTTCTGGTATTTTTTTCATTAGTGGGGATTAATACCAGTGGTGACCATAGAGATTAATATATAAATTTTACTATTTTTTCATTAGTATATTTATATATGATTTTCCAAAACATTTTTTTGGTCTTGGATTTTTATCATAAAGATTGTTAATAGAAATTTTTCAATATTATTTAATTAATGATAATGATAAAAATCATTCCCATGTGGTTCTTCCTTAATTCATAGATATTTATGTTGGCATAAGGCGATCTATAACACCCTTTAGGGCTTCTGACATTCCAAATAGGGCATCCAATGCAAGGATGTATCAATTCGGTTCAAGAAACAATTTTATCATGTCATCCAATTTTTAATAAGGAAGAAATTGTAAATAGAGATTGGAATATCATGGCATTGGATGTAGGTATGAAAATGTTTCTTTCAATCACTTTTAGTGCTAAAACATCAACTTTCATAGGATGTCCAGATTGAGTATTTTTTTCAAGTTTATATCAAGGATTTATTTCTTTTTAGGGATGTAAATAGATTGAAAAAATTTTACAAAGTGAGCATGGATAGCTTAAAATCACATGTAGAGCTCAAGCACATTGTTCAAAATTACTTCCAATGGTGGGTGAAAACATAAAAAAAATATTTACTAAACCATGTGTAGTAGTCATGAATTACCACTATAACATCTTATAGAAATTTGAAATTGTTTAATTATATTTATTTTATTTTATTATGGCTCAAATCACATAGAAAAAATGTCTATATTTTGAAAAACTGATATCAGGTGTTTTTGAATTGGAAGATGAATTTTTTTAAAATCAATTGAATAATTTTAGAAATTCAAATACATGAATATAAACATTAAAATATTTTGTTTAAAGGAATAATTTTATTTATATTTGATGAGTTATATTCCACAAAATTACATTAGAAGGGTATTTTCGAATAGTTTCACGTTTGATATAGTGTTTTTTCTATTTAAGGTGAAATGTTATCTTGGAAATTTATTTTTAGAGGAGGAAATTGAATTTTATACCTATAAAAGGGAAATTTTATAATATGTTGGGGGAAACCCATTTGGTTTTAAAAATTAAATAATAAATAATATAGTTTTTTATCTTTAAAATGGGAGAAAATTCATAACTTTTACTAGAATTTTATTGGGTTTATTAAATAATTTTTTTGGAGTATTAATGCACGCATTGATATTTTTTGGTGTTTTAATTTTAAAAAGGGGATCATGGGTGTTTTACTGTGGTTGTTTTTCTTTAAATTATGCGTTTCTCAGTTTGATATAAATTATATTTTGAGGTTAATTCATTTAAATTTTATATTGATGGTTGTTTCTGACACTTTCACTCAGGCACACATCCGTCATTCAAGGACGTGTGGATTATTTTCCTACATTCCCAATTTCTAATGGTGGGAATCATCCATCACTTATTCTAGGATTATTCTCTATTATCGAAATGGGATGATTGGATATCATTTTTTCGTTCCCAGTATGCCTCAGAATTCTTCACATAGTCTCAGTCTCCCTCATAGATTTTATTTGTTGTCATGACGAACTTCCTAGTAAAAGGTCATCATTATCAGCTATTAAATACACTATTGTTGTCAGGGAATTACAGAGGCTCACGTTAGGGAAGCAACCTTTAGTCAGAGAAGATGATAATATCAGGCATGTAATAGAATCTCTAGATGTGTGAACATTGTTCAATTGTATTCTTCCTCAATAGAGGGCATCTCAAGGAAGCAGTACTCAAGGCATCCCACATCGATCATAGGGTATCTTATGCTGGAGGCATGTCTCTGAGGTATTCCATAGCTTCTTATGTTTAACACAGATAATGTCACATGATTAACTTCTTATGGAGACAGTTATGCCGGATTCATGCCTTACTAGGTTTTCCCCATGCATCCCATGTTTAACATGAGTTAATCAAGGGTTTAACGCCTTAAAGAGATATATTGAGACTGAAAAAAACATCCCATGGAGATGGATCATATTGGTGCATCCCTAGGAGGGTCACTTGGGGTGTTTACTAGACTAATGGATTAGAATATCCAATAAGGTCGGATCTGAGGCGGTATGTCCCATAGAGAGAAGACATCAAACTATGAAGGCTGATCCAGACACAACTGAGGGAGGATAAGAGAATATTAACCCCAATAAGGGAGACACAATGGTTTACTGTTGCCAGGGATTGAACCTCGTATTAGTATCCAATGTAACATGTCTTGGAGATAGAGATCAAAACCCTTGTAGTTTGAAGGTAAATATATGGAATCAGGGTATATAGAAACAGAAACGTCTTAGAGAAAAGTTGGGGTATACACCTAGATAGTGGCCCATCACAAGAGTGATACTCATAGAAAGATGGCTATGTATTTTGTAGGGATTATTCATGGTCAGATCCCTAGTTACAATAAGGAATGATGATGGGATGGATAACATGATCTCACCAGGATGTTGTGACATAAGTAAGAATAAAGATGCATGATGGATGGTTGAGGGAAGTGGATGGGAGGAATGGGACAGAAACACAATGAAGATGATGGCGATGTTTGTCTTGAACCTTACGTAGGCTTCCTATGTATCCATGTTGAAAGGAATCAAAGTCCACATATTTCAGGAGTGAGGCATGCAATCAGGGTGTACGCAAAG
Source organism: Viscum album (assembly GCA_963277665.1). Taxonomy (NCBI): domain Eukaryota; kingdom Viridiplantae; phylum Streptophyta; class Magnoliopsida; order Santalales; family Viscaceae; genus Viscum; species Viscum album. Next base: position 1,088,585,257 of record OY728158.1, read on the forward strand.
GAAAATGATCTGACGTGATGGGGATGACATGTTTTTAGAGGCCCAAGAGTTGGTCTGACACCAATGGGGGGGGGGCAGAGATGTTGGTCTTAACAAAGGGGAAAAATGACAAACCATATATTGGGTGCTACAATGGTTTACTGTTGGTTGGGTACTAAAATATCTTACAAGTGGTTGGGGTCTACAACTACTTACTGTTTTTTGGGGTTGAACCTCAAGGAGGCTTCCTATGTACCCTATGTAAGATACAAGGATCATATACCACATAGTTCGAATGGGTATAGTTTAGCATCATAAAATATGAAAAAGGGTATGCAGTTAAGCTTTATTTGGGATGAGAGTGAACCGATGTGAAGTGGTCGGGATAAATAATTTTTGGGCTTGAACCTCAAGGAGGATTCCTACAAACCATGCATGGAGTGGGAAGTGAAGAACTTCAACATATACTTGAATGGTGGATAAAACTTAATGTCATGCAAGATGAAGTTAATCCAACTTGAAGTGTTCGAGACCAATAGGTGTTAGGCTGGATACTGAAGGATACTTCTTAGGTACCTTTCATGGAGAGGGAAAAGAACAATTTCCACATAGTGTGGAATGGGGCTTCGGGCTTACACCCCAAGAAATCCCAGGGTACTTTTATGGAGATGAAATAGTCGATGGGGTTTATGCATGGAAGCTTCCTGGGTGCTACTAATTGGTGACAATGGTGAATGGGGTATAACCATGGTTGCTACCCGAAGCCACTAAGGATCAGCAATGATGGAAGGGGCTTATAAACTAAGGTGACCCAATGAGGATTTCGTAGAAACTATTTTACTCTAATTTCACGTGATCAGTGCCCAGTTTGAGAAACCACAGGGGATAATAAACCAGACGATGGATGAGGTTGATGCATTAAGGCTACTCGTGTAGTACTATAGAGTAAAAAAGATGGATGGTGGTTAAGCATGGATGCTACCCAGGTGCTGCTATATAACTACAATGGTGGATGGGTCTTACACATGGATTTTTCCAGGGTGCTGCTATGGATAGGTAATGGTGGATGGGGTTTAAACATGGATGTTGGCCGAGTGCCACTATAGAGCAACAATGGTGAATGGGGTTTAGACATAGAATCTATTTGGTTTCCGCAATGATGTGGAAATTGTGGATGGGGATTACAGATTTAAATTTCATGGGGGCTTCTATTAAGTTGAAATGGTGAATGGGTCTTATGCACAAAAGCATCCTGGGTGCCCCTATGTAGTGGAAATTCGGGATGGGGCTTAGGAATGGAAGATTCAGGGGTGCCACTATGGAGAAGAAATGGTTGATGGGGAATACACATGGGAGATGCATGGGTGCCATAATGGGGTGAAAATGGTGGATGGGGCTTACGCAAGGAAGTTGAATAGGTGGCGTTATAGAGCAGAAATGGTGAATGGGGCTTACACATTTATGTTTCCTAGGTACTGCTATGTAGCTGAAATGTGGGATGAGGCTTACCTATGGAAGCTACCCTGGTGTCTCTATGGGGCAGCAATGATAAATGGGGCTATTCATGGAAGCTTCTCCAGTGCCGCTATGGAGCGACAATGGTGGATGAGGCATACACATGGAAGCTTCTATGGTGTCGATATAGAGTGGCTATGGTGAATGGGGATTATTTATAGAAGATGCACGAGTTCCACAATGGAGGAAAAATGGTGGATGGGTATTATGCATGGAAGCTACCTAAGTGCCAATATGGAGAGGATATGGTGCATGGGGCTTATGCATGGAAGTTTCACATGTGCCGCTTTGGAGAACCAATGGTGGATGGGTCGTACGCATGGAATCTGCCCATGTTCTGTAAAGGAGTGGCAATGGTGGATGTGGTTTAGGTGTGGAAGCTACATGGGTGCTGCTATAGAGTGGAAATGGTGGATAGGGATTACGCATGGAAGCTTCATGGGTGCTGATGTGGAGTGACAATGGTAAATGGGGCTTACACATGGAGATCCTTGGGTACCGCTATGGAGCGACAATGGGGAATGGGGCTTACGCATGCATGTTTCCCATAATTGCTTCTTCATTTCTGGCCATGTGAGAATCCGGGCACACCAGTGGGTTGAGGCATATAATTAGGGCCTACACCTATGCACTAGTTTACAAGCCGTGTAACACCTTGGTTGTTGGAATCTGTCTAAACAAATGGAGATAAAATGCGTGAATCACATTCCTAACATTCAGAACGTGATGAGGGTGGAACGAAAATGGAGGGTAACTATTGAATGTGTTCAAAACATAGAATCCATATCACAATATCCTGAAATTGGGGACATGAAAATGAGGGACGACTATTGACCATGATCAAAAAATAGGACCTGGCACATAGTGTCAGCTAAAGTCTTCCTTGGTGTTGGTCTTGTATATTAGGTGAGCTGAGGCGTCACGGGGCCAGGCTGTTAGGGGGTCCCTTCAGAAATGAAAGAGGATGAAGATCTGAATGAAGGACATGAAAATGATGTGGTGGAGTAATGGAATTGTTGAACAGATTCCAAATCTATCGAAATTATGCCACCATAGTCGTGGCATGTGGTATCTTATCTTTTTCACATAGGTCATTTCTTATATAGAACAAGAGGAATATAATTATTGAATGATATGACATACTACATTTTATAGTCATATAGATAAGACTGTTGGAATCTTATTCTTAGAACATAATTCATCTCTTGTTTAGAGCAAGAGGCTTTCTAATTTTTCCATATATGGTGTACTACAATTTAATTCCATATAGATATAACTACTGTCATCTTTTTCTTGGTGCATAATCCATCTATTTTTTGAAGAAAGAGGAATCCTATGTGTGTAATATATTGAGTAATACTGTTTATAGTCATGTATAATGGACTATTATTCACAAGGGGCCTAGAAATGGTAGGTGTTAGGACTTATGCCAGATTAGCCCATTCTAGTGGATCCTAGCATATGAGTCAGGTGATGGGGTTTAGATGAGTTGCATAAGGAATGGTTCAACTCAAGGTACATGGGGAATTGATTATGAGAATCTCAATTGACAACACATGAATTGGAGTAAGAGGAATATGTTGAATAAATTAATTTAATGGAGTGTGGAGTAGTATCTCAAATCATTGTATACGATAGGTGGACGGTGGATGCGGAAAAGGGAACAATGGAAAATATTGACATCCCAGATTGAAAATTTCACAGTGTGACTCTGTGTTAGACATTTACATGGGGGTCCATGATGGATGTAAATGGAATCGCTCGGAGAGTTGGGACCATAGCCCAGTAGTGACCCTGTGTGGGGGTGTAGGGGAATAGACCCCATGGTATGGACCAGCGGGCACATGCCTAGAGACTGTGTGTGAAAGAAGGTCTATAAAAATGATGGTTCACATGCAATATTGGAATGTATGACATAGGTGGGTGAACAATTAGGCACAATATAACTATTGAACTAAAAATTTAGGGGTTGGGGATATGATTGGATGTTTTGCGTGAAAAATTGCAGTTTTTCACGTATGATACGATTTTCATGCCAGTTAGTTATTTCACATGAAAGATATTGTTTTTCACGTGGATGCCACAGGATGTAAAAGGGCCATGTGATGATCAAACCATTTGGGCCCACAAAAAAGAAAACCCATATGGGACCTATTGTAAAATATCTCACATTGAGGGTTCACCTTTTCTATGCAGGCATAGAAGAGGCGGCCTTACACCCAACTGAGTTCCGGCAGACCTCTGGAGAGCCCCTCTAAAGTAGGGGGAGAAATATTATTTATAATTCAATCCTTGATAGTTGGTTCATGTAAAATTCAAAGCGTTTAGGTGTTTTTCCACGCGACCTACAACAGGTGCATGCACAAAGGGGCATTTGACGTTGTATTTGGCGTGCAATAGGTTTACACGAGGGGTTTCGCAAAATGTTACTTTATTTCATGTTTGATTCCATTAATCCATGAAATATTCCCTTTTACGTGGAAGATTCCATTGTTGCATGCAATATTCCATTTTTGGGGTTGAATCCATAATTTTTTCCAAAACCATTTTGGATGGCCATTTCGAGAAACCTAACTTCGAATGGCCATAACATCTAAGCCATAACTCTTTTTGAGCTCCACAACCAGTAAAATTGAAGCCTGTGGAATGTGAAACATCCTTTGGTCACGTATGTATGCTTTTGGAATCATTATGGGACACGTTTTATGGTTCCAATAATGATGATTTAATTTACCATAAAATGTATTATTGGGTTTTAGGATGTTTGTTCCTAGGGTGTTGTTTACTGGTCTATCATGGATTTTGAGTAAAATATTCTCGTTCATGGACTTACCAAGACATCCATTTGAGTTGTATAGTCATGGACCCTATTTATGAGTTTATTGTTTCTTGGGAACCCTCAATTTTTAATTTTATTGGTTTTTACTTGAGCCACTCAGTAAATGATGGGATGTTTTGGAGATTCTGTTGTTATGGTGGTCAATGGGGTATCTTCTTTCGAATGGGATGCAATTTATATTATAGATTTTATTTTCATGTGGTTGTGGAATTGGATATCGTCGTTGTGATCAGGAGAACACTGATGGGTTAAACCCCCAACGTAGGTAATATATTTATTAGATTAGTGTCAATTAGGTTGAGTCCACCATGACCTCTATGTTCTATGTTTAATTCCAAATATCGCTTCCTCTTGCATTATTCTTTAATGGATTAGATAAACTACACATTTTTGATATTTTTTATTTGAGGGGAAAATGGTAGTTCTTTGTCTTGTATCATTTTTCATTTACTGTATGACCTTCTTTGTGGTGGTGTTAATCCTATTCTATTTTAGAAATAGATGTTTAATTTAATTGAAATTGTCGATATTTTTTTGAATAAGAATCACTTTTGGGCCTCTTCGTTTCAAAATATTTCTTAATTGAATTTATTTTCCATGGTATATTCATTGGATCTAATGATATTTTTTCATGGGTATATATTTAGATATATGTTTTAGAAAATTTATAATATAATGGGGAGACCCCCAAGTTACATTAAATATTGTTCTATTTGATGATTAGGTTTATGGTACCCCATTGATGCTAATGTTGGGGGATAGAGTGTTTGATTCATGGGTTTAGGCGTTCCCTAGTTGGTTAATTGATAATTGGAAGTCATTAAGTCTCAGTTTTGATAGTGTTATAGGTATTATATTGGAGTATTCAAGGAGTACATTTGTTTTTGGAAACCCATGGTATATTGAAGTGGTCTAATATTTTTGATTGGTTAGGTCTACTAAGCTATATGTGGCATTATGAGGGAATACAACATGATAGTGGGGAGAATTGACACTCTTCCACAATTATTATTATTGTTATTACTATTTTAATTATTTATAGTTTTCTGGCCTGATATAAGAGTTTTATGTGGATCCTTCTTCAAAATTTCATTTTTATTTTGGATTTTATGTTTTGTACACAATAACGACCACATAGTTCAGGTATTTACTATGCATTAACCGTTAGAGGCACCTAAAAAAATTTTAATAGACATTTTTCATGGTCAGGACACTATTAGGTTACCTTTGTAGACCATCTGTGAATGTTCCTAAGTGTATCTAGTGGGGGTGAACCATCAATACATTATTTGGTAAACTCTAAGGATGTCGTGAATATAATCCATTTCAAAAATATAACATTATTATTATTTTCATTATTATTATTATTATTAATGTTTTTTTGTTAGTAGAATTATTATTTTTTCATTATCCCTACTCGCTTTCTCCCCACATAACCCCACCCCTCCCCTCTCATTTGGTTTCGTGCACCCAAAATAAGAGGAACCCCAGCTATGGGCATCCCGTCTTTTTTGAAAAAATAATCCAGTCATTTCTAGCTTCAATTTAAAACTAGATCTCCTATGGTTATAACTCCCCTCCACCTCTCTCTTATTCTCCTTTATTCATTCATTTTTATTCTCTCCCCAATGTTACACACGACAAACCAGAATCATAAAATAATTTTGGGTGTTTATCTTATCGATTGTAGTACCTAGGGTTCATGGGGGACGAGTTTATGATTGTTCATACTAAATCCATTGAAGGTAATAGATTACCCATCATCTAAGGTATGATTTTCTTGTTCTTTTTCAAACTCGTATTAAATATGTGGTTTTTAATTTTTTAGTTACCTTTATGTTATTTTGGGTTTCTAGGCCTCGTTAAAGAGGATCTATGCGCCCATTTTCAATGGTAAATTGTTCTATGTAGGGCTTCCCCATAAAAGATCTTTTAATTTTAAAAACATAGATTACATGACATTTAAATTTGTATTATGGATTACAAATAATTACTTATTGATATTTGTACAACATACAAGGGTTAAATTAGGTTTCAACTTGGTTTTCCATTGTTTTTCTATTTTGATTCGGTTTTTTTAAAATTATTACACTTCCTTTTCCCCAAAATATTGAGATAATTTTTAAACTGAAATTATGTATTTTAATTACATAATAGTTATTTTTAATTATTAATTCGGTTCGTGAAATAATTTAATTGAACCCATATTCTTAATTTTACTCTAGTTTAATTATATTGTTTTTAAAAATACACTGTGTAACTCCATATATATATATATATATATACAGAAATTTATATATATATATATAGAGAATTATTTATGATGTTATTAAATAGTGGTTTTGAGTAAGATAAATATGTGATTTTATATATTCATTATGAGTATTTGATGGATATGCCCATATTCATGACTAAACCCACACAAATATACAATTGTTTAAATTCACATGGAAACATGTGAATTTAATTAATAAGTGAAATATATATGTTTGTGTGTTTGTATATTTTTTATCTCATATGGTCACAATTAGACGAAATCCATATAACTTTTAAATTCATTTTAGAACATTGTTTGGGACAAATCATTAACTAAATTTTCAAATAAGTGTTATAGGCCATGTTGGAACTTTTTAATGATTTTGAACAGTGATGTGCACTCTAATTGAAGTGAATTTTTTTGGGAATTTTTGGGACTCAAATTTTATATGAGTGAAATTTTGTTATGGCTCTATGTAAAATATTTTATATATGCAGTATAGAGATGTGTGGTAAGGCATTATATTTTACATACATTGTGTTGTGATTGAGATTGGGTTTCTTTACTACATGTGTAATGACCACAAACCTATAACCTCATAGGATGTGGTATCAATACTATAATGATATCAGATAAAAGTGGTGAAATCCCAATGTACCGAATAGATTACTAGTATTGAAAAACTGTATACATAATTCAATATGACATTAAATTTGAGAAGATAAAATAAAACATATTATTTTCTTTCATAACACCGTAATTCCCTCATGAATATCCATTCATACCAATCATAATTCACTTTATATCATCCTACATATATTAAATTTAAGAGATGGGTTAGATTAGATGTTATGCATGATAATTCATATAGATAAAGCTAAATAATGCATGAATACTATGGAAAGAATAAATAATTGTACAATAATGTTATATATAAATCACATGATCTTGAATATTATCCATGTATATCATAACTATTTAAATAATTACATATACATTAATAACTAATTTCATAATGATGGAATTTATAATTCCTTACATATTAAAAATACTTCTAGTGCATATAAATTCCCCAATCAAACCGATCAGAAACAATCTAGAAACATATAGGGTATATTATTGTTAAAGAACATCCTCATTAAATAATAATATTGATTAAATGACGTTAAAAGATGAAAATAGTATAAAATATCCCTGGAATGTTTCTTGAGAAAAACATCATTTTCACATTGAAATCGGATATTTAAAATCAATTTTTTAAAAAATATTAAGAATTTTTTTTACATGAATGGAATGTTTTATAATTGTGAAATATTGTTCATCTAATAGTGAGGTCATGATGTTGGGAAATTATGTTCATGTTTTTTATGTTAAAATGAAAATTCCCTTTCACATTTGCAGTAAAATGGTAAAAAGTTACTTTTTAAGAAAATGAAAAAAAGATACCATAGAAAACATTTCATCAAAGATAAAAAAATGGGTAAATATGGCATTAGAAAATCATAGGATAATTTTAAAAACATTATTTATCTTTTATTGGAAAATTTGTTTGTAGAATAAAAATATTCTAACTATGTAGAAAAACATTGTATGTTTTCCATAAAAATGTTATTTCTATAATTTCAGTACACAAATAGTAGAAATTGAAAGGAAAAATTATAATTTCAATAAATAACATAATGAGAATATAATAATGTTTTTTGTGATATAAATAATAAATACCCCCCACAAAGTGCGTTAAATATAATCAATCGCAAATAACAATGAGCTTGTTAAATAAACCTTCACCTTAGGTTCATCATCAATCATATATGTCCAATACTCATATATAATATATATATATATATATATATCAATATATTAGATATTTATTTCCAAAAAATTATTATATATATCATAAAATTAATATATTATTTCCAAATAACCTTTTATGACACATTTATTTCCAATTCTGTTTAAAAATCAAAGTTCTTGGAGATAATTAATTCACTTTAAATTTATGTCATGAAAGGGTAGATTTGGTACTTGTACATTGATCATGGTTCCATAATATCTCTAATGATAATCCTGACATAAATATAATATATATTATATATATATATTCATCCATATAGATAGAGATTATAAAATAAATTACATTATAAATGGAGGCAGTATGCCAAACATACGTGTAAACAATGCATTGACTTTTCAATTGATGTAATAAAAGAAAGGTCAAAAAATTACTTTTATAAAATATTAATTATATCATATATATCATATATATTTATTAAATCTGTCATTATTACCAAACATGTTATGCAAAATTGGAAAATCATCCACATCACATAATATAGGTGGTAACACACATGTACAAACAAGAAGCATTATCATTTTTCATTCAATGGAAAGGATGGTGGATAATGGTTGTTTAAAATTTATAATATCATTTTATTATATTGATTTTATTGATTTTATTATTTATTGTTATTTACCCCCAATTTAGAAGAGGGGAAAATGAATTAAAAATATAGTTATAGGGTTAAGGAGATTCCTTCTTCCTTGACGAAAATAAAATATTTCTCCTTATAAATACCATAATATTTTTCATTTGGGATGAAAAAATCTATGTAATGTATTATAAGTAATTAACAAAAAAATAGGTTATATTTTTTTAGGATTAAAGTATAAATGAGTAGCTATTAAGAGAGGGGTGGGATTACATTTTAAAATTTTGGGAGAGGACAGACATTTGATTTCATAAAAGATTAAAATAATATAATTTCACTCTCAAGATATACAATTCAAAATTATAATATTTTTATGGTGGGATATTATTATTTCTATATATGAACATCCAATATAATTTATATAAATTTAATTAGCATACCGAACTACATGTTTATGTTTATCCCCCTCGTAAAATCATTTCACATTATCTATAGTTACACATTTTGACTGCTTTAACTAATCATTATGAAAAAATTAATATGGACTCATTAAAAAATTACTATATTATTATAATATTTGTAATTTATTTTATCACTATAAATTTATATAATGGAAAAAAAATTATTTAATATTAATCCCATAAACCACAAAAAATTTTATTTTTCTTGGAATGAATGTTTTCAAATTTTTAAACGGTTATACACAAAAATAGAACAAAAAACTAATTCCCAATATTTAAATTAGATTATTAATAATATAAATAAAATTACATTATTTAAAAATTAATATGAAATGGGAATTTTTAAATGTTTTAAATGAATTAGAACTTTTAAATAAAACATTTATTTGTCACTATCTTTTGAAAAAATACTGGTTCAAAAAAATTATCAAAAATTAAAAATAATGGAATAACTACATGATTATATTTAAAAAATTGATCATTTTTAAAATAATTTTTCTCAAAAAGGAAAATATTAATTATATTTCTTTTTCAGCTAATAAATAATTACAATATTCAATTAAAAATGTATTTTCAAATCATATAAATATATTATTAACAGTTCTGTAATTTTTTATCAATATATTTTCATTATCTTTAACAATTATATATTTCGTTAAATATTTGGTAATTCAAAATCATACATGTAATTTGAAAGGCTATGTTAAAGCATCTCTACTTAAATAATAATATTATAATAGTGTATTCTGGTTCTTTTAAACATGACGTTGCCTGTTATGAAAGTTACTAATGAAATAAAATTTTTTAAAATGAAATATATTCCACAACACTATGGAGTTACATTATACCCCGAATACATAAATTTCATTGAATATGCTCTATCGCTCTGATAAAAATAACTAACAATACTTATGCTTTATCTATTCATTATGATCCCATGTTGCTTCTCCAAATTTATGACTTTTTCGCAGATCGTGGACATGGTCTGTGGTATGGTTATGTCAAAAATTCCGTATATGATCTAGAATTTCCACTAGTTCTTCTACATTAGAAATGTATTTCTATAATTACATGACATCTGAGTCCATTACATTTTGACGACCATTTATGAACCTCCTAAGGAGAGATACATGGAAGAAATCAAGAGATTGAGTGATATTAGGTTAAATGGTTAAATGATAAGATGAGGCCCTTGTGTGATCAATATTTAAAAATAGAATAATATAATTAAGGGTTAAATATCCATTCTTTAGAAATCTAATTATTTTTTTCCATGAAAAAATTCATCAAAATACCTTCTCAATAACTTTAAACTCAAGATATCCCCCAAATATTTGAATCATAACTATATTTTAAAATATTTAGATTGCATTGTATGATGTTGTATTGATCTATATTTATTAAAATTGTCCTAATCTATTCCATGTCTCAAAAAATTTCATTCTCCAACTTCCTTCAGAAATATTTTAGTTCTACACATCCATTCCTTGAGGGATTCATGGGGAGAAATATAAAGACTCATGGGAATGCTATTGTTGTATGATTATTCATCCAAATTAAGATGATGATACCTCACACATATGAATCACATAGATAAATCCTTAAACATGACTTTTATTGTTTGAATGGTTCTATCAGACTGACCATCTATCTGACGATGATTACCATTAAAAAATCTCAACATTGAATATATATCTTGCTAAATAATTTTACAAAACATTGTGGTTATGCTTGGATCCTAACAAGATAAAATATAATGTGGTATACAATGCATTCTTAGAACTTCCTTAATATATATTAAGTAAAGATGTTCAATAGATAAATCTTTTTTGATCGAAATGATGTGTGCTTATATCATATCGAAATAAACTGCAACACAAATAAAATTTGGTAATTTTAATTGTAAGGGAGTTAGAAAAAATAGTGATGTTTTCTAGTTTCTATTTCGGTATGTGTAATTGTCATAACATCCCCATATACATTAGACTCTCGTCATTTACATACTAACTTACAAGGTACCATGATATACACATTGTGATATCCCTCTTTATAGTATCATTCCAGAAATATTACTTCAAATCCATACACATCTTCATACTTCCATGATGAATATAGAATGATGAAGATTTAGCTTCACCTAAAAGATCATTATTCATGTTTGGTAATATTGAGTCCCATATTTGGTTCTAATAACTTATCATTACATCATGATCAAGGATGAACACAAGAACATTCATCTCCTTCACCTATAATTCAACATCATCCTTCCATGCCTTCTTAATCATCGAGTGTATTGATGGGTAATCATACATCTATGAATGATAACATCATTACCCATTCCTTATAAGTTTAAGATCCATATTCTTCCAATACATAAATATTGGACCGCTTTTAATTCATATTATGAATAAAATAGTATGTTATTTCTTGAATAGAGCATCAACCACCGTGTTTTCCATCCAACAGTGGTAATCAATATAAAATTAACAATATTGGTTTAGATCCAATCATATTATTCAGAACATACTCGAATATATCTATGTAAATAAATACAACAATATTTTATGTTCTGTATATATATTATTGGAACCATGGTCTTCTATGCATGAAATTGGAGTATTGTTTGTGTTTATTGTCAATCCTCAGTGGATGTTCCGAATGTGTACCAGCAACATGATCATACTGTTCAAGAAGACAACAGTAATAAAGGTGGCGCCATTTCCTAGTGTGCACCGTTTACTTGATGGAGATGAAACATGTGCACTATATTTTTTTCAAGATAAGAACATGTAAAAATGGAAATGTGATAAGGGTCGCGCAAGTTTTGGGCTGGTCGCACAAGTTACATGCGTACCGAGAAAGGACATGCTCGTCGATGCCTAGGAGGTTTGGAAACTTCCGTACCAGTGGTTCTTCATGATCAGAACTTCAAAATAAGGCAATGGAAAGTAGGTCACACAAGTATTGGTTTGGTTGCACAATTGAGTTGTGCGATATAGGCTAGGGGAGATGAGCTGCGTGCCAGAACATGCACGCTGAAAGGATACTTGCGCGCCACCACGCAGGTGGTTCAGTTTGCCTATATTTGGAGGACCACCCCCATTCATTTGGAATGAAGTTCAATAATTGGAGATTTTTCGAGCTTTCTTCGAGCAATTGGTTGAGTTGCACAAGTGGTAGTTAGGCGCACAAGTAGAGGCAGTGCGCCGGTTGTTGGCTGCGCGACCAAGGCAGTTTGGGAGTTAAAGTGGCAAAGTTGCGCAAGTCTGGTGTTGAATAAGGCAGTGTCTCACAAGAGTGTTGGTGTCACCTACACACCGTTTTTGTACCGTTAAAGTGACATGCATGCTGTTCTTGAAACCTGTGATCCAGTCTTGGAGAAGCGATCAAGGTGAGGTTGTTCTATGTCAGTCCTTTTGGAACTGCACGAAAACTGGAAGATTTCCCGATACCTTCGGTTCAAAGTGGTATTAGTATACGAGTCAATGTTGGACTTCAACGGAGCATATACATTCAGTATAAGATGAATTCTTTTTCAATGATTAAGAGACCATCATTTCTATAAACTGAGTGAGACTTCACCAAGGGATGTGTGCCAGGGGGAGTCAACGAGAGTGACCCGAGGGATGTAATGAGCTATCCCTGAACAATTGTAAACGCAGTGAGCTTGGGACAGAGTGACTATTCCCGAAGCTTTTTAATCAACATATTGTGAAGTTTAATGTAATTATGTACGATCGAAAACCTGTCAGCGTATGCTCCTTGGACAATGCTCTTACTGGTGAACCAAGTAAAAAGTGATGTGTCTTCTTTATGCATGTGAATGTTTGACTTCTGATCATATTCATCCTAAAATATCAACAAGTTTCTACCAACATAGGAACAAGATCCACCACATTTAATGAAAATTTTGTCACCCTAATTCACCCCTCCCCTCTCAATGTGTCCCGAGGTCCTTCATATACCACACCTTACACTATATATAATATTATTCTATATCATAAATGATAGTTTTGTTGCATTCAAATCTAAATCATGATTCATGTAATTATCCTCACAAAGGTTTAATTGGAGGGAGGAATATTATATCTCCTTTAATTATGCATGAGAACACATTCTAGTCCATTCTATGATGTATAACTATAGATCAATACACTTTTACACTATATGGTATTTAATGAAAATTCACACTGACCAATATTCTCATGAGTTCTTTGAATATCTATTTACATTCATCAGTCTATTAGAACATAGCCCCATTTTCTATCCATAAGGTGAGTTGATAAGATAATCAAGATAAATATATCACAACGTGTCTGTATTATCCATCTAACCTATGAAAACTACTGATTTCAGATACTGTGGTTGGTCTCTCCCATTTCACATTAAAATAAAAATTTTATAGACCATTAATATACCCTGACATGATATTATATTACCCAATAATGATATTTTATGAAAATAATGTAATCTCAGATAATTTAACATATAACTTCTCTTTAAACATTGTATTCAACACAATTATCAAATGTTCTTCAGGATCTACCTTGAATATTGAATATAAAAAAATATTATATATAAATTCTACTAAAAATTGATCTATGTAATCTCTAAAGATAGTATTAACCTGATCCATGAATATGGAAAGAGCATTGGTAAGTTTAAATAGAATTACTATAAATTCACAATGAACATACATTATGTGGAAGTCTATCATGGTTATTCATCCTTCTTCATCCTTTTATAATGATATCTAGATCAAATATTAATTTGGAAAAAATAATAATCTCCTTCTAAATGAAAAAAAATATTAATGATATGAGGTTGAGGATAATTATTCATAATAGTGTCCATTTTTAGTTTATAATAATCAATTCCATGATACCGTGTACATCGTTTCTCTGAAAAAAGAACTAGCTAAGCATAGAGTAAAGAATTATGCCAAGCGATTCAATTATCTAGATTTTCATATATTTTATTCCTCACTTCCTGCAACTCAATATGGTCCATTATATGTGGAGCCTATAAAATATTAACAACACCAGGTATGCAATCCATTTAAAATTCAATATCATTATTTAAAAAAATAAACAATGCATGTCCTCATGAAACACATCAGTGTATTATTAAACAATATGTAAAATATCAATATTGTGTTTCTGTACAAATATTTGAGATAAATATCAATCATGAATACATGGTAGAACCCATATGATGGATGTAATATCCATAATGTGTTTTGGTTCATCCTCGAACTGAAATATAATTTATGGTTGATTTGAAATATTTTTTTGTAACTTCCCATTCTTGAAAATTGTTACAAGACCTATACATAATGAGAGAATACATACCCAAAATTATATAATATTATAAAAGAGAAAGAATTAAAAGATTCAAAAGATGAATATATCCAAAAAATTAATATAAATGTGCAGATATTGATGTAAGATGGGGTAATCCTACAATTATGAGTTTACATCACCAACATAGAATCTATTCCTTAATATGGTGCTACATTACACATAAAAAATTCATCAAATATAAATGTGTTTTTATAACTATAACCCTATAAAAATTTGTAATCCTTGAGTGGATGATATTTGTAGTCATTGAAGGATTGGATTATGAACATAAATGAAACTATTGATATTTATCTTTATATTACATAAGTAGTCCAAAAATGAATATCTAACCCTGTAAATTTATCTTCATACTTATCGAAATTTTAATTTTCCTTTTCATTAGACTCTTGAATTTTTTATCCATATCCACTCATTATTCAAAAAGAAAATATTTTTCTATGAAAATAAATTGATATCCTTTTTTCCATGCTTGTTATTTATTACTCATTAGTACTATTTTAATAAATAATGACCTTTGATTCAAATCCCCTATGTTATGATAAACTGCCATGAAAACCTTCTTCTTTTCATTACATCCCATACTAAGAAATATATTATCTAAAGACCATAACTGTCACTCAACTAAAAATGTATTTTTATTCCAAAAAAAGGAGGTTGCTGATTCCTGAAGAGGTATAAAATTATTTAACCACATTTAGGATCAATTGTAAACTTCATAAAACATTTTTTATATTTCATAACATAAGTAAGATATGACAATAGAGTTATAATTTTTTCAAATATGGCTCTATCTCAGCTGAAATATCATTATCTTTCCCATGAGGGAAATCCCTAATTGGATTATGTGAATTAATAAAGATTCCATTAATTCTGTTAGTCACCATTCTATAAATTTGAATACAATATATATGATCATAAAATTATGAAACATAATTTATAATTATTAATCTATTTAAATATTTATATTATTTATTATTATTTATGAATAACTAATTTTAGAATCATAATACAATTTTCATTGCTAATATAATGAAATATAAAAAATTTCAAATTATTCAAAATGATTTGTTTGGAAATTTTAATTAATCCAAGAATCCCCCCTTGGAGTCTAAAATTTGGGTTGTAATTAGGGTATACACACAGTGTATCTGAGTGGTTGTTGTTATATACTCAATCAACTATTTTAATGTGTATTACACCTAGATGAATCTGTTAAAAACAAAATAGATTTCAAATATCAAAATTGGGATTTGTTGATGGGGAAACCACATAATATCTACCATATCCAAACATTATAATGTTATAATAAACTTAAACATATCTTCAAAATCAGTCACAATGTTATCTTTCCTAATTAATATTTTCCTGCATCTAGTTCTACATGATTTATTATTCTTATTTGGATACCAACTATAGAGACTGTGACCCTGGTAGCTCAATGATAGCGGCTACTTTATTACATTGCTACTATATATAAGTGATTGTATCCTAAAGGACCAAATAGTTTAATAATAATGGAAACAAAATACATAATTTGATATGACATTATATTTGAAAACATTGCATTATCCTTGAGAACACCATTATTCCATATTTAATTTCCTTCAAATCTTTTATATTACAATTCCTAACATCATAGGGATTGGAAACTTAAGAAATGGTTGATATTAGATGCACAACAAGGTAATGTGAACAAAAAATGAAAACTGTTGTATTCCTAATCTCGGTGAAATTAATTATAGTCAGATATGTCCATATAAATAATCACATTATCTAATAACTTATCCATCGATATCATAACTATTAAAATATTATCATTAACAAAAATAATTGATTTATTAATGATTGAATTCATAATTCTATATATCATAAATATACAATCGACGCCTCTTTATAAGACATCTACATAAATTGGTAAGGTCACATCCAAATACTAAATATGTTAAGCCTCTTGATATTTACTGATGAATCATTTGGGTAAATAATTCTTGTCCCCAAGCCTCACTTAATATGTTCAATGCACTCATCTAATGTGTAAGTAATACCATATAATTAACAGTCCTTAAAAATCAATAACTTTCTATATGAAAATCACTATCAAATCTATTGTTAATAAATGACCTAGTCAAACTGATCATAAATTATCTATAGAAATATGTTGGATTGTGAAATTACATTATATCCTCATTAAATTTTATGATTCATCAATTTATATTGACATAGATGAAAAGACATTAAAATATCTATATGAATTGTTTTTAGAAAACTATTTTTTCACATTGAAGTCAGTTATTTAAAATCTAAAAACATTTGAAATATCATATGAAAAATTTTATTTAAAAAGAAAAATTGATACTTTTAAAAGAATATTCAAATCATTGGGTGGTTATGATAGAAAAAATTATGTTCATAGTGAATATTTCAAAATAATTATTCATTTCATATCTATATTAAATGGAAAAAAGTACCTCATTTGGAAAATGAAATTAAGGCACCCCTCAAAACATTTAGTAAAAATTAAAATATAGATAAAATTTTGTTTAATAAATCAATATATAATAGGATAAATACTACTAAAATAACTTTACAATAAATATAGTAATCGAATAAAAATATTTTTTTGTGAGTAGAAAATTAAGTTTGGTGTTTAATAAAACAAATTAATTAGTTATTTAGAGTAGTTAAAAATATTATAACAAATTGAAAACTTTAATTTTTTTAAAATATATATTCGTTAAAATATACATTACGTTTAAAAATGAAAGATAAAATACTTATACATTCTGATACATGAACATAAACATTTTAAAATAATGACGAGATTGTAAAATAAACCATAATCTCAAGTTTAAAATCCTTCATATGTGTTTGATCCTTTGATATAATAAAGATGGATTTATTATAAATATATTCTAGAACCATACTTCTATGAATCATACAATATAATTTTTACTTATTCAATTTTATTGTGATTTTATTGACATATATGTATTAAAATCATTGTTTTAGATGATATGTGGTTTGCCTTTCTTGTATGTATTAGTTCAGTATATTTGTTCCTTGTACATTGATAATTGTTACATCATCACAAAAATGTTAATAATTATAAAAATATCATATATATTTAGTAAATATATTTATAATCATCTATAAAATAATTAAATAAATAAATTTCATTATCCATGGATATGGTAGGTCATTCGTATGCTTGAATGCTGCTTTCACTTTTTATCAAATTGAATTAAAAAATGTTAAATAAAAATTCACATTTATATATTAATTATTTTATAAAATATAATATATATATATATATATATCAAATATATCCACACTACCATCAATATAATGATGAAACATAGAATGAATCACATCACATCAGAGAGGTGGTAGTCCACAAGTACACATGAGAGACATAACCATTTTTCATTTAATGAAACATTTGGTGTATAAAGTTCATTTCATAATCTTAAATAATGTTATAAATTAAGGTTAGTAAATTTTTTATTTTATGATAAATACCTTAGATTTATATGAGGTAAAATAATAAGTAATAAATAAAGTGATGGGTTATCGAGGTTACCAATTTATTACAATAAATTGTTTAGATCTCCCCTTAAGGACCATCAGTTTAGTCGTTTGGGAATAAAAAACCTAATGAAAAACTATAATGAAATTTTAATATCAATTCGTATTACATAGTTGATCTAGATTGATTTATGTGGTGTTAAGAAGATAGGGTATGACTGTCCTATTATAATTGGTAGAGGGGACTTAATTTTGAATTCTTATAATATTAAGATATTATAACATTATTCTACAAAACAATTACATCCAAATCGAAAAAATGAGGAATGTTAAGATATTAAGAGGTCTCTATATGGCCATACAATAAAATATAAGAATTTTTAATTGGAAAATACACCCTTATCTATTTGATTAACCTCTGGGAAATCTAGTTAAAAATATACTACGTGGACACTTTTTTTCCGTATTTACTATTGATTATTAAAATAATGAAGGTGGTATCATTAAAAATAACATCATTATGCTTTCAAATATAGAATCTATTTTATTAAATTTAATTCACATATGTATTTAAAATTAATCAAGACAAATATAGAGTAAGGATGTTTTCATGAAAATAATTACATTCTAAAGTATAAATGTTCATATAAAGAAATACAACATTACATTATTTGTAGTTACATTAATTGGATTATTCATAATGTAAATAAAATTAATCAAATTTTAAAAAAAAATCAAAAGTTATTTTTTAATTATTTAAAAAAACTACATTCAATGTATGTTCATTATCTAAAACCATTTTAAAATATTTTCAAAATGAGGTTATTCCTTATCATACTTCTAATTTTAATGGATAATTTATAATCGCCATTCTTAAATAATAATATTTTAATAGAATATAGTTATTTTTTAAAAAATAGTTATGGAATGTTCTGAAAGATATCATTGAAAAAAATTATTAAAAAAATAAATAACATAATATATTGGTGTTACATTACCCCCCAAATGTTTTATGGTTATGGGAATGGAAAATTGGATCCCCATGTACATAGGTGGGAAGATGAGGACATGTGCGGTAGATGTGGACGTAGTTATACAGACTGTCCTTCTTGGAAGGATAATTCTAAATCAATAACTAAAACATTTAATGTAGGTATGGATTTGCTATGGGTTTTGAATGGGAACATATATGTGGATCCCTGATTCCATCGGTGTGAGTATGAGGGTCATTGGTCTCGAATTACCCCAGATACATAGGTTTGACCATTTTCCTCGATATTAATTAATCAAAACTCTTCAGTACTGAATTTATTGTTCTTTTGCTAAAATTATATTTTCAGTGTTTAAATAATAAAAATATTGACTCTTTAAACTCTTATAATATGGTTCCCTAACATGTATTTCTATATTAGTATCTTTCTTTTGATGTTTAATTTATGTTTCACTTATTACATTTCTTATTTTTCCCATGAAATTATATTAGTAACTACTGTATATACAACATTCTTGTACATTAAATACATTCTCAACTATTTTAGAAACTAATTTTAAAATTGGATTTTATAATGTTTTGTAAAAAAGAAAAAATACTTACACTGAATTAATATATCATTCAAACTATCATGATATTGTATCATTAATTACATGGTAATTATGATATAAGGTTTGTGGTCTCATAATTTGAATTGTCATGCTCACAACTATATATATATATATATATATTCAATTTCAGGTTTAAAATATTATCACTCATTAGTGGGAGTGATGTTTTGGTTTAGATACTGACTATCCTCGGTACATATGGGATATTTTGTTTAGGATTTCCAGTTTTATATTTTTATATTCATTTAAATCATCAGTCGTGTATTCATTTTGATTGCATTCTTATAATAAAAAGGAGAAATAACTATTTTTAGCTGATGAAAAGACATTTTTGGCATTTTTTGGAATATTTACCTTTCATGGGAGAGATAATGGAAGAGAGAATTGGTATTATTATTGGTTTATAAATATTATTTCTTATTATAATGTTTATATACTCTTTAAATCCACTTTTTATTTCGAATGAACATCATAATTATAGATGGGTTATGCTGAAATTTTACAAAAATTTTCTACTTCTTATTTAGTTAATGTTCATTAGTGAAATAATTCCCATGTAGTGCTTATTTGATACAAGTGATCTTGTTCTAGACTATGAGGACTGGAAATTCCCTTCAATATTTTTCATGGTCTATCTCATTTATTTAAAACTGGTAAAACATAGGTTGGATTGTGAAAAAAATATAAAAAACTAGACTAAAACATAAATAAATATTAAATAAAGACATTCCAATTCTAGTTACCTAGAGGTCATGTTTACTTTATTACATTGGAAAAGATAAAAGATATCAAAAAAAGAATGACTAATTAGATTATTAGTCATAGAAAATCAGATATATACATTACCTGCATATTATTTTTTATGATAAAAATGTAACATGAAAAACATTCTTCCATCCTTCAACATCATTAAAATAATATTTCCTCGTATATTTTGGAAATGAAGAAAGTAAAGGGTGATATAAAATTATCAGTAATATAATGTTTATAATATAATCTATTATTAATTATTTTTTCATATATAATTTGGATTAGTAAATAATGAATACAAATATAATTTAATAATGTACTTGAGATTTAAAATATATCAGTTGACAATAAAACAATAAGATAGATAATATTGATAGAAATATAAATTATTTAAATTCATAATATTTTATATAATAACCATAGAATAAATTTTCTATACCACCTCTACATAGGGTGTACCTATATTGGGAAGAAAATGGGATAAGAGAGATAAGGAAACATGCGTCCCGCCTTCAGTAGGCCCGAGGTTTGAGATTTGTACTGAGGGTATAGTAAACACATAGATGGGATGAATTACCCTCTATGATTATATTTTAGAAAGAGATAGAAATAAAGCATACACCAACATCCTACTTCCTAGGAAACAATATAAAAAACCCACAAGTACACAACTATAATTTTATGCAAGAATTACTATAATTGAAATGAAAAATTGATTGTTCCTAAATAAAGGTTTATATGAAATCAACCAAGAATCCCAAGTAACTCCTGATAAACCCCAAGCTATTTGAAACACCTCAGGTCTCAAACCTATAACAACTGATCCTCAAAATAGCTTTTATACACATATTCTTAGTTTAACAACATTTTCAGTAGGATCATACTCACAAACTCTTATAATAAATTAAGGGAAGAATGCTAAAGAACAGTAAACATAAAATGAATCTAAATCATCACATTAATATGTATTCTATGTTCCCAACCTCAATGTGAATACTCTCAAAATGTATCAAATGAAATAGGTTATTAAATAATAAATAATATCAAGGGTACCCCGCTACCACTTTCCCACTACTTTTCCTCTCATCCCCAATATCACTTGTCTGATTAATCTCTCTCTAAAAAGGCTTTCCTGCAAACACCTAGAAGAAGCACCAAAAATTTCACCTCATGCATGAAACCAAAAAATCCACGAAACCAACAATAACCATGTAGTTATCTCAAGACACCAATGCATCTATAATATGTATCATGCATCGTGTATTATACAACAAGAAATCAAAAACCATCCACTATGTGAGGAACCTCCAGCCATCACAGAATACATAGATTATACCTATTGTATTCCATAGGAAACTACACCTAGAATAATTTTGTTTGAGAATAACTAAATACAATTAAAATTATATACATAAATATATGGGGGAAATTATTTCAAGTGAATACTAGTATATAAACTACCAAGATAATAGTGAGGGGTTAATGTGTGTATTCATCCATCCATAATCCCACAAGAATTTAGGGGAAAACATCCCCCAGGGCTCTAAGTACCACATGTGTTAGTTTCCAAAATCTAAAGGTAGTATTATCATAAAAATACAAAAACTACCAGATATAATATTGTTCACAATATCAATATGGGAATAACCTAGTGAAAGACACATTTGTAGCTAACAACTCTCGGACTCTAGGCTACCAATGGTAAGAGTAGATATCCTATGTGCTGACAACTATTTAAAGTGATACAAAAATTTATTTCATTCCTTTTCATAATTTTGAATCAATGAAAATTAATTCATAACCATTAATTAACCACTATCATTTTCCATATCTCATTAAATTAGAATTACAACCAATGTCTTCTGCCCTACAAGCATAAAAATATTGAATCAATGTCCTCCCAAAATAATAACATCATCATTGCATCCCATAAATCTCAAACCACATGGGTTAAAGATTTATTCATTTATTAATAACTTTACTTTTTGTATTACTAGGTACTCTAGGAAAACCTCTTTTGCTATACAATGAAGAAGACAACCACAAAACAATTGTCTTCCTCAAGTATTGGAGAACAGAATTTCGATAAACAATCAACCTATATATCAGTGAAACAATAGGTTCAAACAAGCATCAAATATTTATACCAATCGATAATCCCAATTTCAAGTCCCTCCTTCTTCTAATTTTCCATCCCTGAAACCTACATAAATAAATTGATACATCTCTCCAGACTAGTCATTAACTATTACCACAAAAATTGGGCATCCCAACCCTACATACCACCACACCCCTTTAAGAATAGAAATCCCAAGAAAATGTAACTTCTGGGAGTTGCCACCCCATAACCCAAAACATCACTCCAGGTGCACATCATTTCACAACCATCTGGAAAAAGACAAGGAAACCGAGATCTTGTCTATAAAATAAGGCATTCATCCTTCACACATAATTAGCTCAAATGGATCTAATTCCTAAGGCCCATTTACTTTACAAGAAATAAGTAAAATCAATCCCTACATGGGAATTATCATTTATCACACAACCTATTTATATCCAATCATGAATTAAATAGTTTATTAATCTCAGGCTTCCACTATGAGAAACAAAAGAAAAAAAATATCTCAACATATCAAAAATTATTTAATATAATAAGTTAATATTCAGTTAAATATTTTATCAATAAGAACAAAGATGAAATAGGTTATTTAATTAATCCAATTAAACATGAATATCTTCATATATTTTATTTTCATCAAATTATAATAGCAACCACCTGATTCATGAACCCTGAATCATTAATTCATTTAGCCAAATAGTTATCAATTTATTCATGATCTATGTCCTTTATCAATTTCCATCGGAAAAAAATTAATAAACAAATAAAGACATATATATCACACTATCTATAAAATCAAGAGGAAAATTGTTATAATGGTACAAAGCAGCAACATCACTATTAAATCGATAATAATTTTTTAATCCAATTGAAATAACTATTAGGTCAATTTCATTATGATATATTAGAATAAGTAATTATAGCTATACGATTTCACATTAATAAATAGGGAAGAAATTAATCCCCCACTTCAAATGTTCGTCGACATTCTTCACATCTGAATAGAACACATAATAGATCCCTAATCACCCCCTCGTAAGAACTTCATCCACCTGAGGAAACTATGACACAACCTCACAAAACAAAAACCATGAAAATCCCATTTCGAATATGTGACATCTTCTGCCATCACATGGAAATATGAATTAGATTAAAGATATAAAATAAGAATAAACTACTATAAAATGAATGAAAAAAAACATGGATCAACCAAGGTCCCCAGAGATTGAATATAGAAGCCAGCTGATCGATTAACATTGAAAGGTTATCCAAATCATAGAAAAGGTGTTTCTAGGACACCATGATTTGATACAGATCCACTACAGTCCTATGGATTCATAAAAAGAGTATTTAAAAATGTTTTAAAGCAAAAAACATCAAGATATTACATGATGTGTAATCCCTTTTCAAATCATGTAATCCACTGGGTTCCGTTTCTAAACAAAAATTTGTCAACTATTCATTTTTATTTATCTCTCAAACAACAATATATAAAACATTGTGAAATCCAATTTCACACAGTGTAAATTTTCCTGACATGAAATCTCCCCTTATTCTAGATCATAGTAACCAAACACCTCTAGAATTCTTTTGATCCTCTTCTAAGATCATTGGTCTCTAGAGACACACAATGTGATGACCTACATGGATCTAGGCGCTTACATTAAACAAATCTCAAACCATTCTCTACCTCATGAATCCCAAAACAACCTTACAAAGAAATAGAAAGGGGGCATCTGAATTGCCACCACATGAGATACCTATCAATGATATCTATTATATGAGCTCAATCACCCCCATCCACGCACAAGGGCCTCGACATGGTGAGTTTATGAACTAATAATTAAGTCTTCACGACCTATAGCATGATTATAAACCAATGAATACTGATGAAGATAAAAATAGAAATCATTTGGCATACCCGTTGTGTCTTCACCTCCAATGTATGGAGAGTAAGATATAAAAAGTAACACGAGAGAGAGACATATCATAAACTAGAATAAAATGTCTATAAACACAAATATAATAGATTTACAAGAAAAGAGCTAATCATGAAGAAACATGGGGTACTGTGAATGTATCTGGACTGATGATCCCATGTACTCTCTTCCAATATGCTTTTTATCAACAATACATGAACAAAGTGGATAGAAAACATCTCCAACACCTCTCCTGGCACTCCTGGATATCTATAAAACACTCCTTGAACGTCACATCATAATCATGATTGATTTCACCCAAATCAATGATGTGTGATTCATCCTGAATATAATAATGGAGTTGAAATACATGATAAAATCATTTATCCAACTCGTCTATGGGGGAAGAAATATCTGATACACCACATCTACAACAAGAACCAACACCTCAATATTACCAACAAAATGGGAATAAATCTTACTCATATCACCAAACCATCAATAGACATGATGGGTAGTTAACTTTATAAACATGTGATCCCCAACATTGATCTACAGAGGTCTCTTACTACTATTGGAATTGGATTTATAACAATACTACACTGATTTATTTATCTCAAAGATGACCTAAACCACATCTTTGGAATTTTTTACCAATTCTAGCCTCATAATTTATGACCCTCTAACCTCGTTCCTTCATAACAATGACTAGATGGGTCGACCATACAAGGCATTGAACATCGCCATACCAATGGAGGAGTAAAAATGATTTTTGAATTCAAACAATACCAAGGGAGGGTACCTCATCCACGAACTCCAAAATCTATGAAAAAAGACTACAACATGTCTTAATGTGTCTGGAATGTCCACTGTATCTGACCATCCATCTATGGATGAGAATCAGTGTAAAAGAAAAGGTAAGAACCCAAACCATATTGGAGGCCTATCTACACCCTAGAGGTAAACTGATTTTCTCAATTAGAAATGATAATCCTCCAGACTCTATTGTGTTTCACTACCTCCTCTAGATCCTTCCTCCACAAAACCTCCAATGAGATCGACTCATTGATCATAATATAGAGGTCTGATTTCATCAAACGATCCACTACCACTCATATAACATTACAAACTCCCTAAAACTGAGCTAAACTAGTAATAAATTCTATCAATATTTCCTTCTGAATCCACCGAGGAACATATAACTACAGTTACGAACCTCCTGGAACATGGTGTTCAACCATCACCTTCAAGAAGTCCAATCATTATGACAGAACCCCTGAAACTTCATGCTACAAATAAGGCCACCAAAACTAAATCATCATGGATTGGTACATCTTTTACAAACATGGATGTAATGCTAAAGGAGAAACATGGATCTCTCTAATAAAAATCTCACACATCCCCATAATAGTGAAAATCATTGTAATGTCCCAAACCCAGAAAACCACTATAAAAGTGTGTTCATTTCGGTTGTTATAGATTTTATATGCACACACTCGAATTCCAAAGGCTTCCAACTAGTAGTGAGGGTGTAAATACGTATAATGGGGAGGCGATACCCTCAAATAGGAAGATAATGCACCGGTATAAGAAAAATTATATAACATGTTGTAGAAATTAGTTACACAATATACTCAAACCAGACCCATGGAGTGGAAGCCCAAAAATGTCATATAAATAGTTGAATTGATAACTAAATATAATTAGCAAAGAGTAAACATAAAAACTTCCTAAACAAATTATGAAAAAACTATTAAAACAAACCATGCATCGATCTTGGGTAGAACATAAAAGTCATTGCACAAAGGGAACCCATGTCTAACCCTTGTATCTATGTAAAAATAATCATGCTGATATAGAAATGAAAACTAAACAATTGTAAAACTCTAGTTATACATAACGTCATGGTCTATGACAATCTCTATGACAATAGCACAATGATCCAGCTACTGAGGTTGATCCTTTCCCTATACGTAAAACCATAAATTCCACAAGCAACTTGAATGTCCCATGTAGGGTGTGAGACGAATATCTATTGGATACCACCTGATGGTTCATACCTAAGATATTTTTTAAGCTAACACAAATATAAATATATATTAAACATAATATGCAATAAGTTAACATGACCTCTACTTGTTCTCAACATCGACCATGGAGCATCACCTACATCAGCCATATCAAGAATATTAGAATCCATGAGAGTTCTTGGCCAGGGGCCCAAGGTTCCCCTACAGTCACAATGTCTTGGGGAACCCACAAGTTCCACCTCAATCACATTGTCTGAAACCACGTGCATTACGACATCTGGTGTATCAATGTACCGATGTTTGAAAGGAACGCCAAAATAATAGTGCCCCAATCCCATTGACCTCTGATCTATATATCAAGTCATCCCATGACATGAAAACTGAGGGGACATCGATGTCTGTCCTTAAATAAAAATCTAGGCCCATGACCTCTAGCATTGAATGCCTTATCACCCACCTAATATCCACATATATATAAATCAAAGTATCCTCACTTTCCTCATAGATTTCTTCAATAATCACTCCCAAACCACAAATATGTAAACCAAAACAATTGGGGGCCTCTACCCACATGATTGGTCAAAAAGACCTCATTACAGAGTCAATCTACATGCACATGACTCAACTGGTTCTTTAGCCATCACGGGTGGGTGGTAATCAACAACTAAAAAACCTATGCCACAATATATCTAGAACCTTATTCCCCTGCATCCATTTCCCTCAAATTGGATGGCCATTCCATATATATATCTTGGTCGTCACCCAACCTGAGAGTCACACTACCTCAAACTGATGCCCATGATGCAAAATTCTATGGTCAAACCACTCATGCAAATCTATGTCAATCCCAACTAGTGATCAACATCTCTCAATCCTAATAGATATTAAATCCCATCATTAGTAGAAGCCCATAACAACCCCAAGGGTCCTAATATATGTAATATCAGGTACTACATAAATATACAAAACAATTAAACACATTAAACATGTAATTCAATTCATGAATATTTAATTACACTACCTAATAACTATATAATAGTAGCAGTGAGGTCTTGAATTCAACTAAATAGTATCATCATGCTTTAAAAAATTAAACATATGAGTTAAAAATAAATAAAATTAATTATATCCATTTTGGAACCACCAAAAAAAATTTCCAAATTGGAAACAACCTCCCACTCAGTCATACTCAATTAATTTGGGTATGGGGCATGCCAAACTGCAACCCACATGTCTATACAACGGTTTCAATATTTAATAGTACTTATAATAGGTAATATCTCAAAATACATAATGATGCGCCAAATTTAGCGCCACAATAAATTCTGAAAAATCAAAAAACATGATATGTACCACCCACCTTATACTCATCAAATTGTCCTTATCCAACATTGGCATATAATTCATCCTAGATTGGATTAGTTCAATAAAATGATAAAACCTATAAACCTTGATAACTTGGTAGATAATAACAATCATGAAAAATGGTTCATGTGGAATCAAGGTATTTCTATTTTGGTTCCAATGGATATGAAGACGTTTAAATCAGGGTTCATATGGACAATTTGGATGAATTTCTTCCTCTGACATTGTTGCTTGCTCAAACCCATCAAGGGTTCTACCTAGATTTGTTAAATGATTAAACTTATTTTTTTTATGTTATAAACTAAAATAAATGGAATGTACTTAGGAATAATCTCCATGTATGATATTTTACTATTCTAAAGATGATTGAATCTCATAGAGGTCTTGCCAACATGATTACATGGAGTGCACTAGGAAGTACAAGGAGTGTACATGGTTTGGTACTTTAATCCATTTTGGACATCCTTAAACTCCATGTATACCCCTTACATAGCTAGAGAGTACACGATGTGTACTTGGAATTACATGGCATGTGTCCTTAAGTCAGCATGTATGAAACTCTAGTTTTAGTACATTCCCAGTTTTCCTGTATTTTGTCAAAAACAACTCTAATGGAAAAAATAGACCCCTAACTCAAGGGATGAACCAGGTTCTTACAAGAATTTGTTGAAATAACACCTTGTGTTGTTAATCAT
This sequence comes from Viscum album, assembly GCA_963277665.1. Taxonomy (NCBI): domain Eukaryota; kingdom Viridiplantae; phylum Streptophyta; class Magnoliopsida; order Santalales; family Viscaceae; genus Viscum; species Viscum album. The sequence continues at coordinate 1,088,614,105 of OY728158.1, forward strand.
TAGACCAACTAATAGGGGCCTCACCACAAATAACATGATCCCTATAAATCTCTACCTAAATATCCCCAAACTAGGACTCATCCACCTACTACACTAGAGATAAATGTACCATTATTTGAAAAAAGACTACCTCTAAACACCAACATCTCCCATATAAAAATTAAGTTATGAATGTTCTTCCATAAATATCTAGAAATTACTCGATTCACTCACTGCATCTATGCATGACTCCCTTCTCAATTCATCTTCTACCACATTCCCCATCATATGTGTGTATTAAATAATAATCTCATAATCATTTATGAAATCAATCCACTGATGCAAGTGCATGTTAAAGTAACAGTGGGATAAAACAAGACATATGATCATATGATTTGTGAGGACCATAACAAAATATTTGATTACATAATGTCTCCAAAATTTCATGTAATACACCACTATCACCAAATCGAGAATATGGGTGGCATAGTTATACTCATGGTTATGTAACATCCATGACCCATAAGAAATGAATGATCTCTACTATATCAAAACACAACCCAACCCATTAAACAAAGTGTTCAAGAAAACTTCAAAATGAACATTATATATTGCAAGAAAATGAAATGGAGAAATAGAACCCTTATCCTTCAGATAGATAGAAGCTGTCTGACCCTAATCAGTACACAAGAACACATGATTCATTCTGGTATACAATGTCAGAGGAGTCATAACCTAAGAAAAGTATTTTATGAACCTCATGTAATGGTTTTCAATACCAATTAATATTCACACCTATTCCAATATCATGGAGAATTCCCAAGACACAAATAATTTTATCTTTGTTGGATCCTTATAAACTCCATGCAATGATAAACCTAGCCCCAAGAAATGGACTTCTTTAGACCAAAGTTCAATCTTCGACATCATCCCCAATAACATCCTAACGGTGAGGAACTCCTAAAATTGCACATCGATGCTATGTATGTTTCTCCTCAGATGTGTACAAAATAATGATTTCATTAATTAAAACCACCCAAAACATATCTAGTAACTCATGGAACACAACATTCATCAACCCCATGAACATAGTTTGATCATTTGTCACATCTAAAAACATTACAATGAATATATAATGACCATTGAGACAATGTAAAGTAGTCTTCGATATTCTTTCATCCTCTACATGAATATAATCATATCATAACAAAAAAATATATCATCGAGAACCATCTACCACCCTTCAGTTGATAGAATAAATCATCAATACAAGGAATAAGATAACTTTTATTCTCTATCACTTTGTTCAAGTGATGATAATCATTACACAACCACAAACTTCCATCATCCTTCTTTATAATAAAAATAGGTGCATCTCACAGTGACACACTTTTGAAAAAAAACACAATTTAAAATACTATATGGCTGTATACATATATCCTATAACTCAGATGGCACCATCTTATATGGATACAATTATATAGGGGACATGTCTAGCTATAGTTTGATCTGGAACTCAATCTATCATCAAGGGGGTAACACTATAACCTCCTTTGGAAAGACATCAGGGTACACTTTTAAAACCATGGGAAACATCTACTACTGGACCTGTGAAGAAATCATCATCATTTCATTCATATAGAATAACAAGTATGAAACAAGGCTTTGACCCAAATGATGGTCTCACTTTCCATCAAAAACTATTTCCCCCCATCATCATCAAAGATCAAAATTTGTCTCTTGACAAAATCCTTGATATCATGCACTGAAAACAAGTAAAAAATTAAAGGGATGATTTAATATGGTTTTATCCGTGATTATTGAAATTTTACCCGTGATTTGGGAATCCCCAAAATTCATTCATATTGTCTACATACATCAATCAAGTCACCTCGACCATGAACTAGTGTAGTCAATGCCCAGGGCATTCAAAACCACTCTAACTCATTTCCTAATGCAAGGAAAAGGGATGGTGATATGAAGGAGTGTGTCACTACCAGATAAAAAATACATGAAACCAAGTATAAAACAAGTAATGGAATCCTCAAACTATGTTTGGATCACCCGAAGATAAAAGCAGTAATGCATGAAGATAACCAAAAACATCTCCAAAGCCTCTCCAAGGATGACAGTCAACATGGTGTTTTCCTCCATCTAACCTGTCTATTATTTGATGATCCAAGAATCTATCAACCTTTAGCTACTACCTTGGCTATAACTTCCTCATCAGAGAAATTGAAGATGAATAATTGGTGCACGATGACCACTAAAAATGGTCTAGCACTCTCACTACAAATTACAATGGTATCAGCAAAATAAACATTCATTTGATCGCATGTCATATGATTGAGAGTTGCAACCCCATGAGAAATGGGAAACTATGGGTTGGGACCTATACCCAAACAATAGTTGTACCTAATGATGAATCATGGAATCTCCAATATTATTAAGATCTAGTTTTGGCTAACATCCTCTCAATTACCTCTCCCTTCTCAAACACCTATATATACATCTTTAACATAAATATAGAGACCTAACAATGGATCATGTGAATAAAATACTCATATAGATTTTTCTCCTTGTCCACCTCATCTGAAAATAGGTCTGAATCATATTGAATAAGGTTCGTGAAATGGATGCCAAACTCATTTACACTAGAACTCCCATAAATAATGGTAAATAACACCTACTGACTAGCTGCCTTTTATGTAGAAGAAAGAAACTTCTATTTTAATTGTACTTGGAACTTTTCCCACAAGACTATTGATTCTTTGCGATCTTCAAGGAACCTGAACCACCACTGCCTCGCTTCCCCACACAAAATCATCACCACCAACGATGCCCAGTGCTCCATCCATGAATGGAAGGAACTGAATTCTATCTCAACCTCCTCCTTCCAGTCTTCTATTATTGAATCTAAAATGAATCCCTCATGCCTCTACATATTCTGTTACTAATACTATCATAGAGTCTTCTTCCATGTTTCATCATCATTGGCATATACACTACAGTGATCTTCTTGTGAAATATGATGAACATATTTTGTGAAAACTTAATGAGGATATAAACATAGATCCATGCATATAATAGAAAAAATTTAGATATCCCAATCCAATAATATGGAATAATTTATCATTACTTAATTATTTTCTTCTATTCATTATAGGATTACATATACGTTGGTCTACAAATTCCATCTTAGGAAAAAAGTAGAGTTATGAATGATAACTACAAAGGTCTCTTCCCTACAACCAGTATTAGCTTGTTTAATAACACTTTTATGCTTTAATGTTCATGTATCATATCACTAGGGGGCATAAATCCCCATGTTTAAATATGCATCTCATTTTTACATCTCGTTTTAAACATAGAAAATATCATTTCCCTACCATCTCACACAACCTCACTTGTACCTAACTCCAAAATCCATCATATCCTTAAAACAAATCTCATATTCCACTATGTCAGGACCCCGCCTCCATAAGGTATGCCTCTCCTTTGACGAGATTGGGAGGAGATAAAATGTGACACCTGGGTCCCACAATGATTGGGCCCCGGGATTGTGACTATCACTGATGGTGTAGTAAAAGAATAGATGGTGGGAATTTCTCACTATGAGAAGAAATGAAAAAGAGAGAGATATATGAAATACACCAACAAACTCAAACTCATTCTATAATATAATAAAAAACTGATGTAAAAAATATAATTTCACGCAATAACTACAACAACTAAAATAGAAAAATACAAGTACCAAAAGAAAGGTAAATACAATAGGGACCACGATTTCCAAAAAAAATCAACAAAACCACCATGTTATTCATATCTACCTATATCTCCATCCTTCTCAAAATGACCTAAAAATAGTTTATATATACAAATGGGGAGTGTAAATGTATATTAATTAGGATCCACAGTGATACCTCTCATGAAATTTTAAGGAAAAAGTGAAAAAGAATAATGAACCACAGGTGAAACTAACTCGTCACCTAAATAGGTATACTGAGATCTCAAAACCACCATGGCTACTATCAGTAAGTATCACATACAGTAGAATATAATATAATAAATAATATCATACGTACCGCACTACCACTTTAACACTTGTTTTCCACTCTGCCCTAATGTCGAACATCCTGAGCATGCCTCTACAAAAGGAAATCCCATAAAAACTTAGGCGAAGAACCACAAAATCCACCTCGTGCAACAATGCACCACGTCCACATACCAAAAAGTAACCAAGTAGTTTTTGGGATCCACCACATCCAATATAACTATTATCATAAATTGGGTGTTAGAGATAAAGTGATGTTATGCCAAACCCTGATTAAGGAACCATAATCCATCAAAGTCCATGGATGTTATACCTTTAGTTGTCCTTAAGAAACCATATCTAAAATAAATGTGTGTTAAAATGACCACCAACCATTAAAACACTCTACACACATATATGGGTATGACAAACTACAATGAATAATAGGACACATAACTACCATGAGAATACAGTGGAATCAAATGGATAGTTATCAAACATTCCTTAAATTGGGACATTGGGGAAAACAAACCCATGGATAAGAATCCTTGGTGTGTTTGTTTTCCTAAATGAATGGTTTGTGTATCCTATAAAACACAAAAAAGTATGTGATATAATATATCTTATAACCACATTATGGGAATAAACTATTCTCAGACTCAACTGTAAATAACGTCTCTCAGACTCCCGACACTTACTACGAAGACAAATATCCTATTAGAAAAAAACCATTTAATGATATTTGTTATGATTTTTTTCATTTTAATCATTTCCAAATTACATTAATTAATTCATAACCATTAATTAACAATTTTTATTTTTCATAATTCATTTCATTATCAACTCAACCAATGTTATATGCCCTCTAGAAATAAAAAAAATGAATCCATGGTTTCTATGAATTATAATCTCAAAAATGAATACCAACAACATCTAACACCATAGGTAAAACATTTATTCATTTATTAACAAAAATAATATCCATATTACTTAGTACTCTAGGAATACTTCCTAAGATAACCAACAATGAATACAACTAAGAACATCCATCTACCTCAAGTATTGGTGAATGGAAAGATGATAAAAAAGAAACATGGACTTCACTAAATGAATAGAATAAAACGAAAATGCATAATTCATATAAATATGTAAGAATTTGTTCTACCAATTCTACCATAACCAGTTCCATCTCTGAAACCAACACATATAAACCAATGCATCTCTCCATTGTAGACATAAACTACTAGCCCAACCACCTTGACTTCTCACCCTACATACCAAAACATCCCTCCAGGAACAACCATCCTTGGATCATGTCACATCTAAACCTACTCTCCAAACATACTACAACACCCTTACAGGATCAAATCATATCACAATAAGATGGAATCAAACATAGAAACCATTATCCTTTCACTACAAAAAATAATTCATCATTCACCCACAATGATATCTCTCAGTTCCAAAGCATAAGGAACTTCGAATTTACATGAATGTATGACACTCTGGCCATACAAAAGTATTATCTTTTATCTCAATAACGATTCTTAATCAATCTTGAATAATCCATTTAATTAATAACATCTGTTAACTATAGGACACCTAAGGAATAAGCAATCTCAATTTATCACAAATTAACTTAACAATTAATTTAACATCTATTTAATTATTTTAACAATAAGAATCAACATTATTTATGATCATTAGCCTATAAAATTTAACATGTATATCTAAATATATTGGAATATCATAAAATTGAAATAACAACTAGATTCATTAAACATGATTTTTTAATTATTTTAACAATTTAATTATTATTTAATTTTAGGTTTATCTTCTTTACCAACATCCTTCAGGAACATCATGCAAAACTATGAAAAGAATAGATATCACACTATCTAGAAAATAAATAGGTAAACCATTATCATGGTATAAAGTAGAAAAATCATTATTAAATTGATACTTATTATTTAATATATTTTAAATAATTATTAGGTCAATTTTACTGTGATATAAGGGGATAAATCATGATAACTCTATGATTTCACTTATATTAATAGAGAAGAATCAACTCCCCTACCTAAAAAGGCCATCAATTTTTTTTCCTGAGAATGGACCACACAACAGATCTACAATCACCGCTCCCAGAAGAAATAAATCCACCCAAATTCGTTGTGTCATAATCACAACAACCATCATCCATGAAAAACTCCAATAGAAACATTGGAGATAATCTTTTATGACATGAGAATAATAAAGGTAGGAAAAAGATATCAAACCTAAAGAAATCAATAGAAAACAAATAGAAACTACACCAAGAATCAACATGGGTCAACACAACTACTAGATACTAGACCTAAAATAATGGTTTTGTCCCAATAATTTTTATAGGTACAATAAAATGACCCTATACCAATGGTTCTGAAATTATGGTTCACATAACATAAATTAATTGACTCTATAACTATGATTTTCCAAAACTATTTGTATATATAATTATATTCTAATAGTTTGGAAAAAAACATTGGTCTAGCCACCATTAAATAGACTTATACCAACAGTTCATCTAAAATCATTAGTATATCTCCCAAAATTCAAAATACCAGTACCAATGGTTTGGAAAACTGTTGGTAAATAAATTTTTATTTATATGAATTATTTTTCCATATAATCTTGAAAAAAACAAGAATTATTTTACTTATAATTATACATATACATATTTATCAATCTATGTTTCAAATAAAAAACAGTGTAGAATACTGGGAAAGTCATTGAATTATTGTTCAGAGGTCTAGGGATTAAAACCTATAGGTTGTTTTTTTTCAATTACCTATACCAATAGTTTTGAAAACCATTTCTCTAGGAAATTTATATCACATATACCAATGGTTTGAAACCATTAGTATAGCCACATATACAAATTGTTTTAAAAAAATGTTGGCATAGGTATATACGAAAACAATGGTATCCCAATGATAGAGAAACTATTGGTATAGCCTATACCAATGATTTTGGGACATATACAAACGGTTCCAAACCATTGGTATAGGTGAATTTTCCAGTACATCATGAATCTAAGATGGCGGAACCATGATCAATTATTTTCAAAGGGATGTCAACAAAATTATGATGGGACTGTTAGGTTTCCTACTATAGATATGGATTAGCTACATCTGTAGGATCTAACAAATCAAGTAGCTAGAAATGTTTTAAAATATACACCATGTGGTAATTACAGGATGTGTAATCCCCTTTCACATCATATAATCCTCAGGGTTACATTTCCATGGAATAACATTTCACCTCTACATTTCTTATTTTTTTCAATCCTGAAATAATACACGTCGTGATATGCACTATAACACCATGTAATCCTTCAAGAGAATAAATATCCCATGCATCTATATCATAGCAACCAAACTCTTCCAGACATCCTCCGAGCCTCCTTATAGAACTATAGTCTTCAGAAACATGAAATGGGTAAGTCCACATGGATACATTACATTAAGATATATCCTAATATTTATGCATCACAAAAATTTTCATAAGGGACTTCTCCCATGAAACATTACATACATTCAAGGCCATACTGACATAAAATGTTATTTTATTGGCTTTCATGGATTGAAAAATACCAATTATGTTGGTCTCACAAGACTCGTCAATACATGAAGGGGATACCAATAACTGGTCAACACCATTCACAAACACACACAAATATATATCAAATATATTTTTCATATACATCAAAAAAACAATAATAAATAATCAAAATTCTATTTAAATCAATAAATATCCAAATTTAATCATGAATACAAAATATCAATATTTCCCAATTAAATGGGATAAAATTCTTAAAAAAAGTATAAAAACCAACAAAATATATTGATATAGAGTACAACTAATATAATATTGAAATGATATATATATACATGATTCAATAGAATATGGATATAAAGAAGAAAAATTATTTTGAATGAATAAATAAGGTTTATTGAGAATATGATCTCATGATTGTAAATGATAAAAAATATGTTATAATCCATATATCAACAATCATGATAAATAAGAAATAATTTATTAGAAATGATTCATTTCAATTAATTCAATGTTTTTTTATTAATATAGGTTAATTACAGAAAACAATAAAATGAATAGTCCTTAATGATTGTTTCTAACTATTTTTTTAAAATGATGTTGTACTTTATTTTAAAACATTTTTCATGAGGCCTTAAAGAGTGTTTTAAAATATTATTTGAAAAATAGTTTTAATTTTATGATATACCATGCTTATAAAAGAATATCTGGAGTGTGAGATAAAAAATAGTTTACTATTATAAAATCATTTTTAAAAATTATATGAAAATAATACATTTTTCTTTTAATAAAAAATATATAAATTCATAAAACAATGATAAAGTTATTATCATTATGAAAAAAACATTTAGAGTAAGATAAATATAAAATAATCGACATGGAGGTGTGACAATTCATTCATAAAGTATATTTTAAAAGGAATATTCCTTTGATGATTTTTTATAAAGTAAAAAAATTATTTTTTCGAAATCATTTTAAGGACACCATTTGAATTTTTTAATGCAATTCAACGCTATAAGAAAATTTCATTCATGATTCATTGAAAAGTAATTGAAAAATCAATAGAACAATTTCAATAATATTTATAGGGAAAATAATGATCCCAAATGAAAAAATTTAAATATGGTTTTGTTAGTATAAAAATACCATTTTTTCTAGATTGTAAAAGAGAGGAAAAATTGGAAAAAAACATTGAAACCACATAATATAAATTCAAGAAGATAAATTAGTTCTACTAAAAAAATAATACATAATGAACCCAATGTAATTTTAAATACAGAGAATCTCGAATAGAAGTGTGATATAAAACTACAAACGTAGATATTTAAAAAAATTGAACCAAAACAACATAAAAGATAAAGAATAAACTGAAATATTAAAAAAATGATATTGAATAATAAAATATATAATATGTTAATGATTGATTATATACAAAATATAAAATAAATTGTGGTATAAATATAAAATAAAACTCAATTGAGTGAAATTGAATGGTTAAACACTTCCCTAAGATACATGCATGATCAGATGCAGTATATCTTCTAGAATAATCAATTTAAATTTATAAAGTACATAAATAAGAAAATATTTCAATTATATTCCAAATTATTTTCATTTAAAAATATGTTAACTTCCATTCGTTAAATAGTTTATGCATGTGTCGGCTACTTATGGTTGTTCGATCAACGTAGCTAAAATTACATTAGTTTATTAACTATAGATAATGGTTTTATGAAATGGTTATATTATATCAATAGTGTTAATATTTTCATGAATATTATTTTAATTCATTATATAAAATAATACAATCATTTATGTATGAAGGTAAAAAAATGAATTTCATTTCTTTGTGGAGGTAGTATTCAACATATAGGCACAAACACATTATCATTTTGAAATTTTTATATGAATAAGAATATAGATTATATATTATATCAATAAATCATAATTATTAAATATCGATAATATATATCCATTATTTCTATATTTATAACAATTATATTTAAATGGAATTGAAACATTAATTACACTGTTATATGGAGATAGTAGTCCTTATGTACACTAAAGTGATATTTTTATTTTTTATATAATTTAATGGAGAAATAATATGGAGGTTAAATTAGTATAAAAAACATATAAATATGTTTAATTTAATTATTTAATTATTTTAATAAGGTTATTTATCATTTCAATTATTTTTAATAAGAAAGTTATATAGAAAACCTTGGTAAGAATATAATCCACATTCTTTTGTTAATCTATACTAGATTACTCTTTGAGACATTTGGAAGTGATCTTTTAGTGAGACCAAAACCTATAGGTTATGAATATAAATGCTTCTATGGTTTTTAGTATGTGTTATTTGATCATTGTGTCTCGTGATATTTGTATAAGAGAGGATTGGAGGTGACCATTTATAGGTGATGTCGGGGGAACTTATTAATATATGAATCATTATTATATAATTTATTTCTTAGTTATTTAAAGTGGAATAAAATTATCATATATTAAAACATAAGGGGGTATGGTCAAAATAAAACCTATGAATTCATATTAAGTATGTTTCTAGTGTTATCATTAGGCCTTATCCCTTTATCTTTAACCATTTTTCCAAATTTTAACCTTAACCGGGGTGAGAACTATTTACCCTCATTTATATTAATTATGGCCAAAATGTATGTAGAACTCATTTACATATATTAATTATATTAATTTTGAATATGGAATAAAATTTATAGGAATAAATTCAACAAATTGTATGATATTTCATTTATTATAATAATAAAAAATGTAATAGAAATCTATTTTTATAAAATATTATCGCTTCATCATAAAAATTATTTTATAGCAAAATAATTAATAATGATGATTCCCATTAAAATAATCATATTTGTTTAAATAAAATGATATTTATTCTAATTGAAATAAAAAAAATTCTCCCTGGATATTACTTAATATAAAAAACATCTAAAAAATATATGAATAAAAACATAATGTAAACTTTCAAAGGGTGAAAATTTGGTCATTATGTTCAAAAATATATTTTTAAATGAATTATAATACATATTAAATATTGATATTCTATCAATATATTTTTCTAATCATTCATGTCATCCTAATATTATGATAATGTCATTATAATGAAAATATTTGTAAAATCAATAATAATCACCATTCACATAAAATAATCTTTTTTATAGAAATCCAAATAATCCATAATAAATTAATTTTAACATGATGAATTAAAAGATGAATTTAATATTGTCATATTAAATGTTCGAGAAAAAACCGTGATTAAAAAATTGTAACATGTTGAATAATTTTTTAGAAATGATGAATTTTCAAGACACTAAAATATCTTATTTTCAATGATATCGATGTAAAAACCATTATATTAGAGAAAATTATTTTATTTAATATATTATAATAAAAATTCGTAAAATTAATTATTAAATTTTTATTAATATAATTAAATGTGATATAAAGAAAATATGAATTTAAAAAAATATAAAAATTACAACTTTTTCCCCTAAAATGATATTTTCTTCACATCAAAAAAATTGATAATAATTGTATGACCTATTATTAGTATTTTTTACATTATTGAGAAATAAATTTTCATTAATATTAATACATAAACCAAATTAAAATTAACTTTTATATTAATCAAATATGATATAATGAAACCCCAAATTATCAATAATAACACATTTAAATATCAACAATTCTTACTAATTTATGATTTAATTTCTATAATTCAAAATTAAATAATTATTTCCAGGTAATTAATCAATATTTTTGGATTATAAATACTATTTTATATATATTTCACAATGTGATTACTCTAATTCATACTTTCCAATCAAAAAACTAGGCTATAACTAAAAAATAATATTCTTATAATGTACCACAATTTTTTAAGTTCAATGATTTATATATCACATGATAACATACAAATTATTGACAAACTAAAATTATTGGGTGAAAAATTATTCCATTCATATTGAAAGTGAATCCTTGACATTTTAATTCAATTTTTTCAGATCAAAATATAATAATATATTTCCACATAAATTTAAATTTATAGTTTTTGGATTGGAAACTTTTTATTAAATAAATATATATTTCTAGAAATCATTTTCATTCATTTATAATTATTCTACTTGTGAATGTATTTATATAAGTTTACCTCAACAACTGATATATATTTATCCCCAAAATACTTGATGTGTTTATCTTCTTCTTGTTTTGGTTTATTGAATTATTTTACCATAATGATAGAAAATATATAAATATATACTTACATGATGTAATTTGATCCATAAATTGTATTTCATTCATTCCCCATCTTTTCATAAAATCAAATTATAAATTAGTAATAATCATGATTTTTAACATTCCTAATGTTCAAAAATACAATTTCAATGGATAATAAGTTCTATAAAATAAATATAGGCTATTCCTCCAATCAAAATCACATACTAAAAATGACTATGAGAAAACACAACATCCGAAGAATTTAAACCATTTAAATACCCTATTAATAACAAAAAAAATAATTTAAAATGTATTATTTTATAAAATATCTTGAAATCTGTTATTCCCCAAAAGTAATTAATGAAAAAAACATTATTTTATCAGTACTAATCATATGTATAACAATCATGTTTGAAACTATATAAAAATTGGTTATACATTTTAATAGAGACAGCACAAAACATTCTAATTATAACTGTATTAAAATTATTTATCATAATTCCCTACACCTTACTCATAGTATTAAGGGATGACACAATGTCCATGATAAAATATAAAAGAGAGACTAGATGTTGAATGAAGTAAAACGTGACACTAAAATAAATTAGCCTTTTTCATTAATCAAGGGATGTCAACAGTATCAGTAGTAATTGTTAAAGCATATCCTTTCCCTTATAGAATCATTGGAGGAAAAATACCTCAGTGACAGGGAAATTAGTTTTAATAGTTCTATATCTCCAGGATATTGAAAAAATAAATATCATATATTTATTTCTAACCCTAGAATACATGAGTTAGATGTATGTAATGCTTAAAAATATAGAAAACGATAATTTCATTTAACCATTTATCATAATTTTTAATCCCTAGTTATTACATGTTAGAATATTCATAATTCTGTTTTTTCACATTTATACATTTCTAATTTCCATGGTGCTAAATCTCTATTTTTATATCTAGATCTCTTTTGAAGATAATTGAGATGGTTATTTTTTTACTTTATGATGGATCATGATACCACATCATAATATTTTAAAAACATTTACTAGACTATTTACCATTAGGAATTTTTTTTAATTCCATCAATGAAATATTCATTCGTCATATTCTTGATTTGGTATGTAGTATGTATCATGAATTTTAAATATCATAATGTTTTCCTCGTAATCAATTACACATTCCCTTTTCTATGTTCGTAAATTTATGAAATTTCTTGCTATATCATCTTGTTACCCTGGTGGAAAATATTTAACAAAGAATTTATCCTTAATGGTTTTACATTGCATTCCCTCCATCTCTTCATCTTACAAAGTATTCTTAATCAATTTCCACTATTAATCCATATATCCTTATAAAAAAATAACAACATAATGACATTTTCTTTACCCTTACATCCCAATAGTAGAAACATATTTCAAAGAGACATGTTCAATTTCTTATTTATTGAAGGGTTACTTGTTTTATTAAAGGATGAAGGATTCTTACACATAAATCAGTATAAAATTATTTCACTAAACTTTCAAAAATGGTTTCTCTATAAGGGAAAAGTCATTTTCATAAAAGTTTCCAATCTACCCAATATGGCTATGATCTTCTCAACTCCAATGCCTATTGTATTGACTTTTTTATTAGGGAAATCCATATATTGATTATTGGTGTTGATATGATTTCCATTTCATGTACAAATAAAGATATCTAAATAATGGAACAGTTATAATTAACATGTAACATCATAAATATTATGAAATAAAATAAGTATTATTAATAGTTACTAAAAATTTTATAGGTTTATATTAATGATTTTTCTAGATATGTTATTATACAATATAGATACCAATGATTCTACAAAACACACAATGAAAATTACTAAAATAACACTAACATTAAAAACCTAGTTATTTTTTAACATTATTAAATTAGGTAAAAATATATGGGATCACACTAAAATGGATAAATTCTTTTAGTATTTTTTGAAAACTAGAAATAGAAATGAATACCATATTCCAAGGCCTCCAACCACAAAGTACAACGACATTACATTAAATTTTATAAAATATCTAATAAATTAAAACAATATATTCTCAATGAATGTATTAGTTTAGTTTCTTTGAAAACATGGAACATAATCTTCCAACATTGTGAAAGGTCCCCAACATATCCCATAAATATCATACCATTTTATTTTACTACATAAAACCTTTCATTATATTCCTGGGAAAATAAAACATAAAAATGTTGAGCTTAAATTCTCAGTAAGGTTAAACATTGAGAGAATAAAACAAACCATAAATATTAGACTGTAAAAAACCTGAACATAATGCATATATATAAAAATTATAAGTCATTAACGAAATAGTGGAATTACCTAAGTAATAGATCATAAAAGAACATCAACCATGATAAAATAGAATTAGTATAAAACATTGTATTTTTCAAAAAAAACTAAGGACATAATTTAATTTCTAATGTTGAAAATTCATTCCTTGAAATACCATCATAGTGGATAATGTCCATTACTAAACCACGTTTACATGTCGTTTCATCCATGTATTAGTAAACTAGGTTTACTTACTATTGTCACCCTATATTACTGAACTGGGTTTACTTGTCATTCCATCCATTTCAATCTAATTTTATATAAATATTTACTCGTATAATTGGAATAATATATAACTCCCACCAATTTCATAATGAAATCATTATATCATGTTCCCCAAACACATAAATCATATATTTTCCCACAAAATAAAACTGGTTTCTTAAACATCATTCTATAAAAATATATATAAAACAAATGGAGTTTATAATTATAAATATATAAAAAAACACAAACCATAGTGATAATAGGAATATAAACCTATAAATATTTGAATAATTTCATAATATATGAAAAATATTTTTGATAAAACAGTTACAATTAATTCTTGAGGAAAAAATATGTTCTTCTTCAAAAACATTTTCTTTTCTCAAAATATTATATAATTTGAAAAGAAGTTAATTTAATTGAAAATACACCTGAAATCTTGTGAAGGTATATATATGGAAATAAGGGGTTATGAAATTTTAAAAATCCATTGATGTTGTATAAGTTAAAAAAAATTCATTACATACTTTTTCTGAAAAAGTCAAAAAGTACATCGTATGAAAAACGAAAGAAATATTCCTTCCATATCATTTAATAAATATTCACCAATGGGTAAAATTGAATTTAATAAAAATTAAAATATTATATAAAATATTATATATTTATGAAACATGGAATTTGTGATAAATTTACCCTTGTAAAAACGTATGAAAAAAATCACATATAATAATGACATTGCAAAATTATCCCTTATCATTAGTCTAATATGATTCGTATGTATCTAAAACTTTATATGGTGGGTTTAAAAATATTATTATCATATAAATTAACCATAATAATATTTTTGATATCATATATTATTCACTTATAACTTTATCTTACCCATATATCTAACAATTCCATGTTAAAGCAATGTTTTGGTTAATAATCGTTTTCTTTATCATACATGTTTTGAATTTTTATTCATGATATTATTACATAGAATGGGATTTAATTACTTACAGAGTGTATAAAATGATTTATATATTATAAATATTCATTATATAAATATATATAATAGATAAAAAAATTAAATTAAAAACATTGTTCATGGAGACCATAGGTCGTGCATATTTTTGAACGATGTTTCTGTTTCCATAATGCATTGAATAGAAGAATGAAAATGATATATATATATATATATTGTAGCATTATAATGTCATATATTTAATTATTATGTCATATATTAAATTATTATTTATTATATATACTTTATAATCATTCTTGAATGTTTGACATTGAGATTGAATCTCATCCCCTTATGGAAACAGTAGGTCGTACGTTCACACCCGCGACGATATCATTCAATTAATGGTTAAATAATATTGAATTCAATGGTAAATTAATTATAAAAAATAATTGAAATGTTATAATAATTATTTATTTCCAATATACTCATCATTATACACCTCCAAATTAAGAATTGTTGAAAAAAAATTAAACCACAATGTGGAGATGGTAAGTCGTACGTACACACACATTGTGATATCATTATTTGTAGGATAGATAAAGGGATGAATACAGTATTCTAAAAAATTTCATAACATATAATCATGTATAATATACTTTATTTATTAATTTAGTATGAGACCAACATAATAATATGATGTAGGAGAATAATTTAATTTTGAAATAGTTGATAAAACAATTTCCACATTCTTCGTGTATCTTCTTTTGATTTTCACAAAATATCTCCATAGGATGGATTTATGAGAAAATTGTTTCCTATAGGAGTAATTTATGAATAATGTGAGATTACTTGAGTATATTTTTATTGATCCAAATTAATTGAAATGTGTTAGTGATTGGGTATAGTTGGAGGCATTTTATAAGAGAGAGGATGGGAACTTTATAATTGTCTTGAGATAATAATTTACTATAAATTGATTTTCAGTTTATAATTCTCCCAAACTCATTTATTCAAAACAAAATATGAGTATGGGTCAAAATAATCCGATCCAATAAAATTTATACATGTTATGATTTTATTTTAAACCTTATCATTATTATTTATCTTTATTTAATATTTTTAATTTTATTTATGGTAATAATATTCTAAATAACAAATCAATATAAATATTAACTTATGTGCTTTCAATTTCCCATTATTGAATACATTATGAAATTTTCAACCATATAACATTCACATTTTAATTTTTATACAATTTTTTCATTTTTAAATAAATTAATAATATTTTATTTTTATAAAATATCTACAGTGACAACTTTGGAACTATTCATTTATTTGAATTTAAATAAAATCCACACTAACGATATTTTGAACCATAATATTTAATAAATTCTTTACATGTCTTTTACCCTTTAAAATTCATGGATTACATTAATTAGTTCATATGATATTTATGTTAATATTTTAAAAACCATTTATTTGATGTTTCAATCAATAAAATAATTTATATATCACAATTTTGACATCCTTACTGGTAAATATTTAATATCTAAAAATAATAAATAAGTTACAATGATTTATATAATTTCAGTAGATTTTTGGAGAAAATTTCAGTTCAATGTTATATCATGCTAATTGATATATTTTAATTATTATACCTATAAGATATAAGATAGTGCCATGTTTTCCTTTTTTTAATTATAATTACATCACTGCCATTGAAAAAAGACCCTTATGTTAATAAATAACAACCTTAAGGTGAAATTTTTCTACGTTAATTAATCCAAAATGATTTTAATGGTTTAAAGTAATTATATTATCATTATCTTATTGATCGTTACCCTAATTTACCTGATTTAACATATCTGTGGTAAAAAAAAATTATACTAGTTACATAACATAATATTTAAAATTCAATGTATTAATATATTTATGACCTAATAATTCCAAATATGGAATATAATTTTCATTATTAAAATAATATAAGTTTCATTAATTAATTTAAAATTAATTCCCATTGTCAAAAGGAGTTAGTGAGATTTTTAGATGTAAAAACTATAGAAAGATTCAAATTTATTTATGTACAATTTAATTGTGATATTACTTATTATGGCCAAAATGGGATAAAAGAATAAAAAACCCAATTACATGTAAAAATTAATTTGAATGATAATATAACTATATAAATAAATTAGATGAAAATGACATTTTTAATTAAAATGTGGTATTTTTCACAATTCATAAAAATTTTAATTTTATCAACAAAATATATTAAAATACACCAAAGTAAATTTTTATGACCCGAATCTATATAAGAATTTGTTTTTTCAAATATATTATATAAAATTGTAAAAACGATATTTTATACTGGTGCCCCATCAATAGGTTTCCAAACTACTTTTTGTAGATAAGATATCCTTTACCCGAAAGATTAAATTTTTCATAATATCATGTTCTAGAAAATATATAAGATGAATTTTAATTATATATAAAATTAAAATTTTCATTAATAATATTCATAAAATCTAGTTTATATCCCATTAAATAAAAATATTTTAATAATATATCATCTTCTAGTGATACCTGGTATTTCGTAAAACAGAAGCTATTGAGGAAGGTCTCCCTTGCATGCAATGCAAGACATGTTAGTGATGTTTTTAGTGCAAGATTATCTTGTTGCTGTGTATAACATAATACAAACACAATAACTTTATACATTAAATAAAATATTTACTCAGTGTTGTGTGAAATGAATTCAATCAAAAGAACCTAAAATTGTGTGAAACATAAGCCATGTATATTTTTATGTATACTATAAGATAATATAGTGTTTCATATTTCCTAAGCTAATGTTGGTGTATTATAAAACACAAGACATCAAAAAAATTAAAAATAATTTATCACATAAAATCTCAAGTCGTTACATTATACCCCCCACCCAATTAATTTCACATATAAAAATTCATCAGGGTTATAAAATTTTTACTACATGAAAGTATCTTTCATAGAATCCACATCGTAACACGGAATACTAAAACATAATTTTAAAAAGGAATGTCAGAAAATTAATGGTTCCCCAACATAACTGATCAATGGGTTTCCATATTGGAGAACATAATTGGGAAGTGAAAAGATGCATATGGTAGTAAAATATTACCATTGTGTTTTAATGGATAGTAATAGGGAACGATATTTGGAGAAGGATAACAACTAGAAAGCTATAAATCTATGATGATTTTAGGAACCATATGATTCATCGAATAAGAAGGTTCTAAGATAACATAACTTTTTAAGATCCTTTACCTAAAGTTGAATAATAATTCTTGAGAATAAATATTACTTGATTATGGTAAAATTGAATCATTATTTATGCAAGGAAAATTTTTAAATTCATCACTTATTTAAATAATTGATGTTGAATTTTCCATTCTTGAAGTGTTATCAGATCATATAATTGAATGACAGGTCATTCTATCTATCTCAACAAAAAGGTTGTCACATGTAATTAAATATGCATAAGTCCAACTATAGTGAGATAATATATTACTCTAACAAACATGAAATAGAATATAACATAACCAATTTATAAATTTGTAACATTAAAATCAATTCAAAAAATAAAAAACATAAAACACAAGAAAGAGGTAAACTAAATCAGAAAAAAATTTATCTCCTTTATCTCATAAGGTAATTATTTGTTATCACATTCCATGCATGAGAATTCCTTAATCATTTCTTCTCATGATACATGATAATTACATGAATAATCATAGAACATCATTAAAAACATGAATTATGTAAAAATAAACACTATACACCCACTAAAAATAAAATTAATACTATATACTCAAACCATGATATCACATTGTTTTTATATCAGTCTTGTGGATATTAAAACTATCAAATATCACATTATCTCATTATTCCTCCATTATGGGGATATCATGTTTTTTTAAAAATATATAACAATATCTTTTCATAGTTACAGGTACAATATACTTACGGAAAACCACAATAGATCCATATATAGAAATTCTAATATCATATAATACTATAAAAGAGATTAAACAACATTATCTTGGAATCCCATTACTAAAACACATAATGTAACACCCTAGGTAAATAAAGAATATAACATTTTCATAATTATACATATTTGTGAATAAAATATTAATATTAATTTAAAGGGGACGCTGTGCTCGATGGCGTACCCAATACGCAACAACGAGTTTCTTCGGAATCTTACGTTGCACTATAATAATAAAATAATATTATATTAAATGGCAGTTCACGCCTAGCCATTGTAATGGCATGAATGAAAATAACTAACTAAAAAATGATTATATATGTTTGTCAAATATTTTTACATTTATCCAATCAATGTTAGAGGCTTAAAATGTGAATGAATCCAATTTTAAGCGTAAATATTCAAATATTCATTTAAAGGTCGATTAACCACCTTTTGATGGCGAACACTTTTATACCAAATATTTCAAAATTTCATATGTTATATTGGATCAAATAAAACTATTCTTTAGAATAGGGACATCAAAATTTACATTGTGTAAATATTTGGTATTTTTCCGATAAAGTTCATTTTTTAATGAATAGTGAAAAATGTTGTATTTTAATTCAAAAGCTCTTATTAATCTAATTTATTTCTATGATTATATTATCATTTGAATTGTTTTTAAGTGAAATTAGAATATATGTTTACCATTTAATCCAATATTGGTAATTGGAATTAATTTCATCTTGAAATTGGACTTAAACTACTGTTAATCTTTTGATACTTATTGTTTCATAAAAACACGCTATTTTCTCTGGCAGCGGGAATTAATTATTAAATTAATTAATGAAACATATATGATTTGAATTTTTTAAAATGGAACTCATTTTTGAATTTGGAATATCAAATATAGCTTAGGGTAAATTTTTTGTAATTTTCTGAAAAACTTCAATTTTTTATGAATAGTGAAACCACTAAGTGGTAGTAAAAGAACCTGGTTTTTCATTTAAATGAAACGTTACAACTTCTATGATTTGAATTTCAAAAATCCGACCAACATGGTTGTCATTAAGAAGTAAAATGTGGTTCAATGGGATTAAAATAATTTTTTGGTGAATAGTAACTTTAAAGTTTATTAATCGCGATTAGAGATAATTAGTGTAGTTTAAGGTAAAAATAATTTTTTAATGATATGAAATGACCTAGAAACATGTCCTACAATTATTGGATGTATCATTTCCGACCAAGACAATCCATGGGTCATCTTGGGGACCCCATGGAGCCACTTCGGTAGGAAAATGACATTAATACCTATTTATTTAAAGTTAAAATTAAAATGTCAAAAACATATATTATTTTACTAAAATAATTTTAAGATGGGGTTATACATGTCATATTTTTTACTATAAATATTCATTAGAACTATAAACAGATTTCCTACATCATGATATTTTTTTTTATAATTTTTAGTCATTAAATAAATTAAATAATTTATGACACCATGATGATGTTGTGATTACCTCATTATTTAACGATTTAAATAAAATGAAACAATAATGTAAAATCTAATACCTACAATTGTAAAAAATCTATTGGATCGGTGGATTTCGAACCCTTATCACTTTATACTCTATATTTATAATTTTGGGACCATTTTATCCGAAAATCATTTTATAATAAAGTATCTTTTCTTAACATTCCAAGAGTGCCCCTCCTTTTCTTTTATAAAAGGCCCCCACCTATACCACCTTACCCACACCTCTCAAGCCTTTGGCTCTGCCAAACCCTACCAATTTCATCTCTACACATCCCTATATTCATCATTGAAGCCTCCCCTTTGGGTAGAATCCTTCCCAAGGAAGCCTTTGAGCTCAAATCAAAAAGAGTTACCCGATTTTAAGGGAATGTGTTCACTTGTGTTCTTTTGTTTTATTTTGCTTCTCCAAACCTATAAACTATTTTTATTCCTTTATTTTGTAACAACACCAGTATCTTCAAAATACTAGGATTCTGTTATGTGATGTATTCAAGCTAAACTTACAAACACCTTCGTCTAATAGTTAAAGAATATACTGTTTCTGTGGTTGGCGAATTTCTGCCTCACGAAACGATGATTGTTCAATCTTATTTTAACACCTATAATGGTGTCCACTATTATGTCACTATATTTTATATATTATATATATATGTTATTTATGTTTTATATATGCTTCTGAATTTTATATTTAAAACATGCCTTTATGCTTTTCATGTTGTCCAAATGTGATAATTTCATACGAGGAAGTGTGGACTACCGCCCCCTCAAGTTATGTGAATCGTTCATGCAATACATTGAATGTATAAAGAAGGAAATTAATGAACATATGTGACCTATATTAAATATATATAATACTGGAATTATAATATATATATCTCTCTCAATTATTTTTAATTTCATTAATATGACAAAGAAATGAAAGTAGCGTTCATGCGTACGTACGGCCTACCATCTCCATGAACGGTGCATTTCGTTTCTTTTTATCTCCAAATGATATGGAGTAGTATAAAATTAAAATTTACTGGATATATATGATATTTAAATCATTAATACTATTCTGGAGATTATTTACTTATAACTACATGTACAATCATTTTCAAACAAGTTCATTTTATACTAATGTACCAAACATCGACAAAAATGTCAGATATGAACTCACATTATTAACACATTTTTATAACATTATAATATGTGATTTAAAATGAATAATAATCATTAAAAATTTTCCTTACGCAATTATAAATATACCAATGTTTATTATTCAGGAATATAAAGAAATGAACAAGACAAGTCAGACTTGAGGTAAGGGATCCTACTCCTCTCTTTCTTTTTAAGTAAACTCTTTTATGTCATTCATTTTATGTTCATCCTTCTTATGATTGGGATGTTCTTATATATTACACCTACTGTATTTTTTATGTTCATATTATGAGAGACCCCATTTTATCTCATTAAACCATTTTGGATGTTTTGAGTGGTGCCGTTAGGCTGCCGAATTTTCGTAAGAGATCGAACCTATCTCATTCTTTTTTAAGTACTCTCCTTTACGTAACTTCTTTTATGCTCCTATTTGTTATGACAGGAGATGTTCGTTTATATTCCTGTTTCTGTACATTTTATTTTAATACAATGAGAGACTCTATTTGACCTCATCAATCCATTTTTTGAAGTTTTATGTGGCGTCGTTAGGCTGCCGAGTTTTCGTAAGGGATTGTTCATCTCACTTTTAGACCCGTGAGATTTATGCTACAATTTCCACCATTTCCATTTAGTGGTGTATAAAATTCCCATTATTATACTATTTGTGTAATATAATTTCATTTATGTGTATTTACATATTCATTGTATGACCCTTCTTCAATGGGGTGTACGTTTTGAAAGTAACCCAAGTCGGTAAGAGAACCTTTCACCCTCCTCTTTTTAAAAGTATTCTTTTTGTATGTCTTTTAATTAACATACTATTATGTTGGGATATGTTCTTATATATCCTTATTTATGTAAATTTTATGTCCAATTGATGAGATACCCTTTTTATCTCTCATCAACTCATTTTCTGAATTTTGAAGTGATGTCGTTAAGCAGTCGAATTTCTGTAAGGGAACTTCTTAACCCACTTTCAATTCTTTTGGTTAAACCTCTACTTCTTGATTTTATTATTCCAAGATTATGTGTAGAATATCTGTGTTGTATTTTCCACAAACCATTTTGTGTATATACTATTTCTACACATAATCATCTCATTGATAAATTCTTATGTCATTTAGATGAACTTGCATCAGAAATCATAACTCAATCTCATTTCATTGAGTTAAATATCTATGTCATTGGTTTTGTTTTTCCATGATTATGTGTGAATGACCTATGATTGTTTTACACTTAATATCCACTTATATTTTGTTTATTCATATTTGTCACACATAATCATGTAATTTATTTATCCTTAATCTAAGGATCCGACTTTGTAAGGGACTTCGTCTCAATCTCCTTTCATTGAGGCATATATGGTTTTATACATAGCTCTCTTTTATACATTGTATAAACCCCATTGGATTTTAATTTTATTCAAAATGAACCTTTTTATATGAAGCGTTTTACTAAACGACAAAAAAGCAATGTTTATTTTAATGTATGCGGTGACAACGACCTTTTCCGTCGCCGCGAGTCTTATTGGGTCTTTGGCTTCCTCAACAAGACATAATGTTTTTTAAAATGAAATAAATACCAGATACTCTTTTATGTATTCTGGTACTGAAAATGGTTTTTATATTGGATTTTTTATGTCAATATATTTAAGTGATATATTGTGATCAAAGTGTGGAAATGTTTTATTTCCATTATATTTGTTTTATGTCATGTGATTTTATAATGGAACTTGAACATTCGACGGGTGGTTAAGTGATAAACATTATGACGGGTGGTGCCATGAAAACCAGTACGGGTTGTTATGTTATAACATCCAATGTATTGTGTATGGAAGTCGGCCATATGGCTATTCCATTAAGTATGTGTGGAAGTTGACCATATGGTTATTCCATTTATGTATGTTTATGTCCCAAGTTACCTTTATATGTTATGTGTTCTTTATATGGGTTTTATGGTAATCTTTTGGTTACAAAAGGGTAAGTAATGATCTTTTATTTAGTGAAGTGTTTTTTACTACTTCATAAAGGTAAATAGTATTACTTTGATAAATTATACATGGTTTACTTGTTGTTTTAAAAAACTAACTATTTTCATTCTTTGTGTATCCCTTACTGTGCTTTTTATGCTCACCCCAAGTTTTTTTGAAATGTTTTTCACAGGACTTAATGTGGAATAGGTTCAAGGATGGGATCAAGGGAAAGTCAGGATATCTAAAACATGGAACTAGACATGTTTCTTTTTAAGAGTTTTTATTTTATGGAAACTTAGTATAAGTGTCTACATTGTAATCTTTTGAGATGTAATAGGTATGTCTTAATTCTCTAAAACTCTAAACCACAAAAAGATCCTCAATGTTAATTACTCATTTAATTCAATATTAAGTAAGGATTAAGGCTCGGGCCTTAATGTTGGTATCACGGGTCGTTTTAGACAACTTTAGGTATTAGGAGTTTTTGTTACACACATGGTTAGTCCCTATATCTATTATTTCATTTAAATCATTGTTTTATAATTTTTTTTTTCAGGGAATTTAATGTCAGTTAAGAATGGAAGGAGAAGGATATCAAACAACATTCCAATCTCTTCCTGATGGCATTCTTGCAATAATTATTGCAAAATCATGTTCGGATGATTGTGAAACTTTTTCTAGCATACAACTCACTTGCAAGCAGTTTTTTGAGATATCAAACGCCTACACAATACCTCGTTATCATCGTGGATCGTGGGTTGTATTTAGAAAAATACTATTTTCATAATATTCTCATATTTTCAAGAAAGGTAAATATTATCAAGGTATTTTCAAATAGTTTACCTTATCACTATAATTTGAAGCATATTATGATTTTAAAAATGGTGCTGAGGAAGGAGACCCTTGCGCAGCCAATTTATATTTGATTTTAAAATATAGTCTCTCAATACATACTTACGGTATTTTAAAAGGACTAATAATAGAAAGTTTCAACTCAAATTTTGTCCGATTATTTTATAGAAATCATGTTTTAGAAGATGTTTTGGAACTATATGTCATACCTGATTATTTTCCAAAACTGTTTTTCTATGAACACCCATATAAACCATGTTGTACGTGGTGTATTTGGATGGAGAAATAAATGATTTTGAAGGATCTATAAATCATTTTTGTAATGCATGGGAATTTTACTACGAGAACAAGATGATGATTAATCCGAGTGGATGCCATGATCAAGGTATGTTGTTATTCTTTTTGGGAATCGTTTTATTTTAACTTATGGTGGTGAAATAAGACTTCAAGAATTATGATGTTGAGATCGTAACGAATTTGGATGAAAATGAGAGGTATAAGGAAACTATTGATGTTAAAACATGTTAGGGTTATTTTTGGAGTTTTATAAAAAGGACAACACGCAGACCGTGTGACAACCCGTCGTGTCGGACGAAGCTGTGAGAACCGAACCCACAAACAATGTGTGACTGGTATTTATCACCTACCACTTGACTACGTGAAGTTCCTTATTAGTTTGAATAATTCATTTTTGTTATATGATTTTATGAATTAAGATTAAATTGACTTTGGGTTATCTATGGAAATTATTAACCTATCATGGAGGATATGTGATTAGGTTAATTATTTTTCAATATGTGACTTTATGAAAAACTGATGTTATTTGGAGATAAGTGTTATTTTGTACCATGGAAGAATCCTTCAAATATTTGGGTTTCAGTCGTAGTTTGGTTTACTTTGAATAATTTTATGGAAATTTTTTTATCGAATGGTCTTCGTTGAACTTTGGGTTTTGTTGGAGAAATTTTGGAGATTAAGAATAGATTTTCATTTTATAAAGGGTTATCCTTTTATGGATTATCTTATCTTGTAATAACATTTTTGGTTTTGGTTTTGGTTAAAGACTAAAGACATGGAAAGTATATATTTCTATTTTGTGGATTAGTTGATTCTCTGGAAGTGGATTATAGCTCTCTTAATGTAAACAAGTCATCCTAAATACTCATCTTTTGGAGTAAATATGAGTTCACGTAAGAAATCTAGTAAAAGTTGAAAGTCAACATGACAATAAAATATGTTTACTTATGTTTTAGTTAAGCTCAAAAATAAATTCCTCAATGAAAATTAACTAAAAAAATGGTGTTCGTTCACTTTTCCTACTGAGGAATCCAATACCATTTAACTCATCACAAGTTTGTGATTTTCTAGTGGTTAACTTTCTCCTAAATATGTTTTCCATCACACTCCCTCAGAACATGACCCTTTGTTTTTTCTTCCATTTCCATGTTTTCATACATGGAATCCTATAATGGGTTATCTTGGGTGACCTTTGTACTTTCCTTTCTTTCTTTTAATGTGACAGATTATTATACTCCTTTTCTGATGTAGGGCTTTAAATGAAGTTTCTGAGCCCAATTTTAAAATTGCGAGGACGCAATTCCCAAAAGGGGGGAAGGATGTAACAAACCAGGTAAATAATGAATATGACATTTTCATATTTATCCATATTTGTGATTAAAATATTAATATTAATGTAAATGGGACGCTATGCTAGATGGCGTACCCAATACGCAACAACGGGTTTCTTGGAAATCTTACGTTGCACTCTAATAATAAAATAATATTATTTTAAATGGAAGTTCACGCCTTAACGTTGTAATGGCAGGAATAAACATAACTAACTAAAAAATGATTATATATGTTTGTCAAATCTTTTTACTTTTATCCAATCAATGTTAGAGGCTTAAAATGTGAATGAATCCAATTTTAAGCCTAAATATTCTAATATTCGTTAAAAGGTCGATTAACCACCTTTTGATGGCGAATGCTTTTAAATCCACATTTTGAAATTTAATATGTTATATTGGTACAAATTAAATTATTCTTTAGAATTTGGACATCAAAATTTACATTGTGTAAATTTTTGGTATTTTTCCGATAAAGGACATTTTTTAATGAATAGTGAGTAATGTTGTACTTTAATTCAACACCTCTTTTTAATATAATTTATTTAAATTATTATATTATCTTTGGAATTGGTTTTAAATTAATATTAGAATTTATTTTTACCATTTAATCCAATAGTGTTCATTGGAATTAATTTCATCTTGAAATTGGACATAAACTAGTGTCAATCTTTTGATATTTATTGTATCATAATAACACGCTATTTGCTCTGACAGTGGGAATTAATTATTAAATTTATTAATGAAACATATATGTTATGAATTTTGTAAAATGGACATCATTTTTGAATTAGGAATATCAAATATAGATTAGGGTGAATTTTTGGTAATTTTCAGAAAAACATCAATTTTTGATGAATAGTGAAACCACTAAGTGGTAGTTAAGGAAACTGATTTTTCGATTAAATGAAACTTTACCACTTCTATGATTTGAATTTCAAAAATCCGACATACATGGTTTTCATTAAGAAGTAAAATGTGGTTCAATGGGATTTAAATAATTTTTTTGGTGAATAGTAACTTTTAAGTTTATTAATCACAATTAGAGGTAATTAGTGTAGTTTAAGGTAAAAATAATGTTTTAATGATATGAAATGACCTAGAATCATGTCCTACCCTTATTGGATGTGTCATGTCCGACCAAAAAAATCCATGGGTCAACTTTGGGACCCTATGGAGCAACTTTGGTTGGAAAATGACATTAATACCTCTTTATTTAAAGTTAAAATTAAAATGTAACAAACATGTGTTGTTTTAGTAAAACAATTTTTATATGGGGTTATACAACTAATATTTGTGACTAAAAATATTCATTAGAAATATAAACATATTTCCTACATCATGATATTTTTTATATAATTTTTAGTAATTAAATAAATTATATTATTTGTGACACCATGATGATGCAGCGATTACCTCATTATTTAACGATTTAAATAAAATGAAACAATAATGTAAACTCTAAGACCTACACTTGTCAAAAAACTATTGTATGGGTGGAATTAGAACCCTTATAACCTTATCCTTTATAGTTATAATTGTGGGACCTTTTTATCTGAAAATCATTTCATAATAATGTATCTTTTCTTAACTTTCCAAGAGTGCCCCTCCTTTTCTCTTATAAAAGGCCCCCACCTCTACCACCTTACCCACACCTCTCAAGCCATTGGCTCGGCCATCCCATTCCCATTTCATCTCTCTAAATACCTATATTCATCATTTCAGCCTCACCTTTGGGCAGAATACTTCCCAAGGAAGCCTTTGAGCTCAAATCAAGAAGAGTTACCCGACTTTAAGGTAATGTCTTCACTTGTGTGCTTTTGTATTATTTTTCTTATCCAACCCTCTAAACTCTCTTTATTCCTTTATTTTGTAACAAAAAAAGTATCTTAAATATAATAGGATGTATTTATGTGAAGGATTAGATCTACACTTACACACACCTTCGTCTAATGGTTAAAGAACATACTCTTTCTGTGGTTGGCGAATTTCTACCTCACGAAATGATGATTTTTCAATATTCTTTTAACACCTTTAATGGTGTCCATTATGATGTCACTATATTTTATATATGATATATATGGTATTTATGTTTTATATATGCTTCTTAATTTTATATTTAAAACATGCCTTTATGCTTTTCATGTTGTGCAAATGCGATAGTTTCATATGAGGAAGTGTGGACTACCGCCCCCTCAAGTGATGTGACTCATTCATGCAATACATGGAATGTATAAAGAATGAAATTAATGAACATATGTGACCAATATAACATATATATTATACTGGAGTTATTATATATATATATATCTCAGTTATTTTTAATTCCATTAATATGACAAAGAAATGAAAGTAGCGTCCATGCGTACGTACGGCCTACCTTCTCCATGATCGGTGCATTTCGTTTCTTTTTATCTACAAATGTTATGGAGTAGTATAAAATAAAAATTTACTAGATATATATGATATTTAAATCATTAATACTATTATGGATATGATTTACTTATAACTACATGGACAATCATTTTCAAACAAGTTCATTTTTGACTCATGTACCAAACATCAACAAAAACGTCTGATATGAACTCACATTATTAACCAATTCTTATAACATTATAATATGTGATTTAGACTGAATAATAATCATTAAAATAGGTCCTTAATCAATTTTAAATTTACCAATGTTTATCATTAATGAATATAAAGAAACGAACAAGACAAGTCAGACTTGAGATAAGGGATCCTACTCCTCTCTTTCTTTTTAAGTACACTCTTTTATGTAATTTATTTTATGCTCATATTTATTATTATTGGGATGTTATTTTATATTACTACTACTGTATTGTTTATGCTCATATTATTGGAGACCCTATATTCTCTCAAAAATCCATTTTGGAATTTTTGAGTGGCGCCGTTCAGCTGCTGAATTGTTGTAAGAGAACTAACCTCTCTCTTTCTTTTTTAAGTACTCTCCTTTATGTCACTTCTTTTAAGATACTCTTAATTATGATGGGGGCTGTTCATTTATATTCCTATTTATGTAAAATTTATTTTAATATGATGATAGACTCTATTTGATCTCATCAATCAATTTTTGGAAGTTTTATGTGGCGTCGTTAGGCTGCCGAGTTTTTGTAAGGGATTGTTCAACTCACTTTTAGTCCAGTGAGATTTATGCTAAATTTTCAACCATTTCCATTGAGTGGTGTATGTACATCCCATTATTATACTCTTTTTGTAAAATAATTTAATTTATGGGTATTTACATATTCCTTGTATGACCCTTCTTCAATGGGGTGTACGTTTCTAAAGTTACCCAAGTCGGTAAGGGAACCTTTCACCCTCCTCTTTTTAAACGACTTCTTTTGTTATGTATTTTAATTCACATACTATAATGTTGGGATATGTTATTCTATATCCTTATTGATGTAAATTTTATGTCCAAGTGATGAGATACCCATTTTATCTCTCATCAACTCATTTTCTGAATTTTGAAGTGATGCTGTTAGGCTGTCAAATTTCTGTAAGGGACCTTCTTAACCCACTTTCAATTATTTTGGTTAAACCTCTACTTCATGATTTTATTATGACAGGATTATGTGTGTAATATCTATGTTGTATTTTCTACAAACCATTGTGTGGATATACTATTTCTACACATAATCATCTCATTGATAAATTTTTATGTCATTTGGATGAACTTGTATCGGAAATCATAACTCAATCTCATTTCATTGAGTTAAATATATATGTCATTGGTTTTGTTATTCCAAGATTATGTGTGAATGTCCTATGATTGTTTTACACTTAATATCCACATATATTTTGTGTATTCATATTTGTCACACATAATCATGTAATTGATTTATCCTTAATCTAAGGATACCGACTTTGTAAGGGACTTCATCTCAATATCCTTTCATTGAGGCATATTTGGTTTTATACACAGCTCTCTTTTATACGATGTATAAACCCCTATTACAATTAAATTTATTCAAAAGGAAACTTTTTATACGAAGCATTTTACTAAATGACAAAAAGGAATGTTTCTTTTAACGTACGGGGCGACAACGACCTTTTCCGTCGCATCGAGTATTATTTGGTCTTTGTCTTCCTCAACAAGCTGTAATGTTTTTTAAAATGAAATAAATACCATATACTCTTTTATGTATTTTGGTATTGAAAATGGTTTTTATAATGTATTTTTTATGTCAATATATTTAAGTGATATATTGTGATCAAAGTGTGGAAATATTTTCTTTCCATTATATTTGATTTATGTCTTATGATTTTATAATGATACGTGGACATTCGACGGGTGGTTACGTGATAAACCATATGACGGGTGGTGTCGTGAATACCAGGATGGGTGGTTATGTTATATCCACCAATACATTGGGTATGGATGTCGGCCGTATGGAAATTCCATTAAGTATGTGTGGATGTCGACCATAAGGTTATTCCATTTAAGTATGTTTATGTCACAAATTACCTTTATATTTTATGTGTTCTTCATATGGGTTTATTCAAATCTTTTGGTTATAAAAGGGTAGGTAATATCTTTTATTCAGTGAAGAGTTTTTTTACTACTTCATAACGGTGAGAAGTATTACTTTGATAAATTATACATGGTTTACTTGTTGTTTTGAAAAACTAACAGTTTTCATTCATTATGTATTCCTTACTGAGTTTTTTATGCTCACCCCAAGTTCTTTTGAAATGCTTTACAAGGGACTTAATGTGGAATAGGGTTAAGGATGGGATCAAGGGAAAGTCAGGCTATCTAAAACATGGAACTAGACATGTATCTTTTTAAGAGTTTTTATTTTATGGAAACTTAGTAGAAGTGTCTACTTTGTAATCATTTGAGATGTAATAGTTATGTCCTAATTCTCAAAAACTCTAAATCATGAGAAGATCCTCAATGTGAATTATTCATTCAATTCAATATTAAGTAAGTTTTAAGGCTTGTTCGTTAAACTTAATCACTCCAACGCTTAATTTTCATTCTCAAATTCACCAATAGTGATAACATGTGATTTACCTTTTCTTATAGCCTTAATATATTTTTGTTATCGATAATCATCCATAACACTTGGATTAGGGATTTGTTTAGCATAATTCCCTCATTTACTTCCTCATGTAACCCTGATTTGTTGGAGGTGAACTCCGTGGAACATTCTATTTATTCCCATTACATTGGTAGTAAAATGAATGATGACCTTCTACCCATAATTAAAACATTTATTAGTCCCATTAAGACAGTTTCCTCTACGTGTCCTTCCACTCATTGAGCATAATGAAAATCCAATATTCACATCTCATTAATTTTTATAGTTTATATTAAATTATATACATATTTTCATTTCATATCCATGATATTGATGAGAATATACAATCTATAAAATTTTAGAGAAGAATATGAAGAAGGTACATATTGAAAAAATAATTTCTTGAACTCATCCCAACCGATAGAGTAAATGTTTTATTTTCACCTAGTTTTTTGAAAAAATTACACGATATATTTAATTTATCATCCCAACAATTAGTTCCCAATATAACACTTCCACATTTTAACAACTGAAACTATATAATATTTTTTTATGGTAAAAATTGGTTTCTCTTCAACTAGTGGATCGATTTTTTCACTAAATACGGTGGATGTTGCCTTAAGAAAGATTCAAGAGAATTTTGTTCCCAAATTTGGTCATTTGGTAGCCTCAATGGATTTGTTGTCGTAGAAAAAATATTCTTCATTTGATCGACCATAACTTTTGGTTGTTCAAGAGAAAAATCATTGTATTTACCATTAAATCCATCATTAATTTGGGTCCTTTCGGTTCTATCTATTTTCTAAAACCTAAAAATAATAGCTTGAGTGGAAAAAATCCTACTTGGAAAACAACATAATAATGGTGGGTAATACCATTCTCTAAACATCTTAGTTTTAATTATAGTTTAGTTATGATCATTACCATAATTAATGGATTGTATCTTATAGTTATACATACACCTAGGGAAATCCCAAGACATACTTCTGAAATATCTCTAGTTCTCTCTCTAATGTTTTTGCATCCATGTTTCCAAATTTTAACAAAACCATCACTCTAAAACCAACTCTAATGACATGAGTTTAACATACATGGACATTACATTTATTTTTACATAATAATTAATACCATAAAAAAATATTACCAAAGACTAAAGGAAATTTTTTTTGGAATATTGGATCATATTCTTCTAACTTGGTGAAATATCTTCACCATCTCCCACAAAGATCTCCCCATTTTATTTTCCCTCCTAAAACCATTCTTTATATCCTTGGGAAAAGAAAAAATTAAAAGGGTGAGCTGAAACTCTCAGTATGGGTAATCCTGGAGAACATAAATCAATCCCTTAACATAATAATGAATAAACTCAACATAATGTTTAAATATTATAATCATGCGTCCTAAAATTT
Source organism: Viscum album (assembly GCA_963277665.1). NCBI lineage: Eukaryota > Viridiplantae > Streptophyta > Magnoliopsida > Santalales > Viscaceae > Viscum > Viscum album. Next base: position 1,088,647,099 of record OY728158.1, read on the forward strand.
ATCTTGGTTGTACGTAAGGCATAGATCATAAATGAACATTAACCATGATAAAAAATATTTTCCATAAATATTGAATTGTCGAAAACCAATAAGTACAAAATAAAACTAATATATTATCCAAGGAATTAGTTTTAATACCATCGTAAAGGAAAATTCCCATTACTAAACCGGGTTTACTTGTCATTCTTTCCATGTATTTCTAAACTAGGATTTCTTTCCGTTCAAGTCATATATTACTGAACCTTAATTACTTGCCATTCCATCCATGTCAATATCATGAGATATAAATTCTTACCCAAGGAATTAGAGGGATATATAGGTCCAACAAATTTAATATTGAAATCATTCTTACATGTTCCACTAAAATATAAATCATTGAATAACCCACCTAATAAAATGGGTTTCATAAACCTCATTCCATCATAATCAATATAAAATCAATGGAGTTCATCAATAAAATACAATCATAAAAAACTAAAATAATAGTGATAATATGTATAAAAACCTAACCCTATTTTAAAAACTTCAACATAGAGGGAAATTAATTTTGATAAAACACTTGTAATTAATTTTTGAAGAAAATACCCTTTTTTAATACAAAACATTTACTTTTCTCAAAATTCCATGACCATTTAAAAGAAATGAATTTAATTTAAAATAATCAAGAAATATTGTAATGGAATATACAAGTTAATATGGTGTTTTGAAATCATTAAAATCTATTCCTTCCAAATAATTTAAAAAACACTCTTCATGTACTCTCGCCTGAAATGTCAAAAAGTACCTCGTATAGAGAACAAAATAAAGTTTCCTTTAAAACTATTTAATATAAATTCACTAATTAGTAAAATAGAATTTAAAAAAATAGTATATGAATATGAAAAATATTTTATATTTATGAAACTTGGACGGGGATGATATATATACCCTAGTAAATACTTTTGAATATATAATCTCAGATAATAATGTGATTGAAAATTTATTTTATTTCCATTTGTCTCATATGATTCGTATGTATCTTAAATATTGTATAGATTTTTTATACATATTATTAATATTTAACATAACCATATTAATATTAATTATTTTCATATATGATTCACTTATTACTTAACATTACCTGTTCATTTATCAAGAACATTTGAAATCATTATTTTGGGCAATAATTGTTTTATTTATCATAAGTGTTTTGACATTTTATTCTTAAAATTATTACTTTGATCATGATTTAATTAATTAATGAATTTAAAAACTTATTTATAAATCATATATATTCAATATATATATATATATATTTAATAGATAGATAAATGTAATTGAATACACCATTCATGGGGATAGTAGGAATTACATATTCATAAACGCAATTTCCGTTTCCTTATTGAATTGAATGGAAGTAAAAAAAGAAAATATATATATATATATACATAATTATAGTAGAATTATTATTTTATATATCTAATTATTATTTATTATATATACTTTACAATCCTTCTTAAATTGTAAATGTGGTGAACTAATCTCATAGTGGTGTGGAGACAGTGGACCATATGTACTCCCAAGCGATGATATAATTCAATTAATGGTTAAATTTTATTTAATTGGATGTTATATTAATTGAAAAAGATAAATATAATATAATATTAATTATTTATATCCATTATACTCATCATTATACTGATCCAAATTTATTTTTTTTTATAAAAAATTACACAATGGAGTGGAGACAGTAAGTCGTACGTACGCACATATAGTGATATTTTAATTTGTAAGATGTGTAAAAAGACTTATAAGGCTATAAAATAATAATTATAACATTTTAAAATGTATAATATACTATATTTATTACTTTATCATGAGAAAAAAAATTGAGTAGGTAGTGGAATAAGAATTCTGTTTCAATAATTGATAAAACAATTACCTCTTTTTCTAGTATATCCTTTCGATTTTCATATAATGTGTCCCTAGGATAGATTATTTCCTTAATTGTGGCCTCTAGGAAGAATTTATGGATGTTGTGGCCTTATTTGAAAATCCATTGGATGATTCAAAGGGATTGAATTGTGAAGAGTTAGTGGGTAGAGGTGGTGGCCTTTTATAATAGAGATGAGGGGCACTTTAGGAATGTCTTGAAATATTAAATTATTATAAAAAAATTTTCAGATTATAATGGTCCCATTATCAATTTGTTCTAATGTAATATGAGTATGAGTCGATATACTCCAAATTCATAAAATTTAGATTTGTATTCATTTTATTTTAAACCTTATCGTCTTGATATATCCTTATTTAATATATTTAATTTTATCTGTGGTAATAATATTATAAATATAAAATGATTATAAAAATAAACATATGTGTTTTCAATTGTCCATAATTAGATAAATTGTCATTTTCGACCTTTTATGTTTCACTTTTTAATTTTTTTTTAATTTTTTCCCATTTTTAAAAAATCTAATAATATGTTATTTTTATAAAATATTAATTGTGTTAATTCTAAAAATATTCATTTATTTGACTTTAAATAATATCCAAAAATAATAGAATTCATCCAAAAAATATATAATACACTCTTATTAAGTCATAATATCCTAGAAAATCATAGAGAATATTATTTAGTTCATATGATATTTATTTTAATATTTCTAAAACCATTTATTTTATATTTCTATCAATAAAATAATTTCTACATCTCTATTGTGTAATCATTAATGGTAATTATATATTCTATAAAAATTTTAAATAAATTCAAATGATGTATATAATTTAATTATATTTCTATATACTAGTTATGTTCGATGTTTTATCATGTTTATCAATTTATTAAAATTATTATACTTATAAGAGAAAAGAGAGTGGCTTGTTGTCACTTTCCATTGTTTTAATTATAATTACATCACTTTCATGGTAAAAAGACCATTAAAGGAATCAATTCTGACCTTTAGGTGGTACTGGTCATATTTAACTCATATAATAGTATTTTTCTAGGGATATGGTAATTTTCTTATTTAATCATATTTTTTGTTACCAAAATTTATCATATTTACCTTTATCTATGGTAAATAAATATTATCATAGTTAATATTCATAATATTCAAAAAAAAACATAAAAGTAACCTATGAAAATATTTTTGACCACCTTATACTAAATAAGGAATCCATTTTTAAAAATTATAAACACAATTGTTTTACTACATAATTTAAAATTAGTTCTCGTGGTAAAAACCTGAAAGTGAGTTTTAATAAGGTAAAACATTCAAAAGATTGGCGTGTGTTTATGTCCAATTTAAATGTGAAATTAGTTCCAAGTCCCAACATTGGATTAAATTATAAAAAAATGTTAATAAACTGTAAAAAAATTAAAAATATAATCTAACGTGATAAATAAATGAGATGAAAATGCAATTTTGAATGACGAGGCAATATTTTTCACTAGTCATTAAAATATAATTTTTATCAGGATAATTCCAAAAATTCAACAAATGTAAAATTTCAAGTCCGAATTCCAAATAATAATATTATTTCATCAAATATAATATATAAAAGTGTCTACAAATAGATTTAAAATTGGTGAGTCATTACGAGGAGGCAAAACTGTATTTTTTGAAAAATAATTCTCTTATCCGAAAATTTGAATTTTCCCTTATATCATGTTATATAAATTAAATAATAGGAAAATTAACGTTATATAAAATTAAAAATGTGGTTAGTACTATTCATAATTGCTAGTGTATAACCCCATTAAAAAATAATATTTTAATAATAAATCATTATTTAGTGAAACTCGGTATTTCGAACAAAATAAGTTATTAACGAAGGTAGTTGTTAGATGTAATGAAATTCATGTTACTGTTGCGTTTAGTGAGATATTATATTGGTGATACATATAAAATAATCCAAACATAGTTATTTTATAAATTTTTTTAAAAAAATATACTCAATGTTGAATGGAATTAATTCTAACAAAAGAACATGAAATTCGGTGTAACACAAGAATTATATTGGGATGCGTATACTACAAGCTAATACGGTGTTTCTTGTAGTGAAAGATAATCGTTGTGGAGAATAACAAAATGATATGAAATTAGTTAAAAATAATCTATCTCATAAAATCTCAAAGTGTTACATAAATTATATGTGAATATAAAAACATATCACGAAAAGTATCATGAATCCTATAAAATCCTTTGAATATTTCTCCATCTTATCCGATGTAAAATAAGAGATAGAATGTTTTATATCATATTCCATGTAAGAGAATATGTAAAATGGATAAATTTTTTAATACATAATATAGAACAAATATAATAGATTAAATAATAAATACATATTCCATTTAATCAATAACATGATTTTCATAATATATCTCTGGAAAATAAAATAATCACACGGATAATAACAACAAAATTTTTAATGATAGAAATGTATAATATGAGACAACATGATCTTTTTAAGAAGGTCCCAGGGGAAGACTGACTGAACCTTGTTATCAAGCCCTTGGGCCAAGAAATTATACTTGTTGTAAAGGCCTTATTCCTAGAAAATATTATTGTACTATTTTTCATACATCAAAAAACACCAATTAACTGTTTATCATGAGAAATTATCATGCCATAATGGGTTATCGATTACTTGTTTCCACCTATAAAATAAATATTTCCAATGAACTACTCATATATTGAATCGAAAATACAATATAAACCAACATTCCTTACCAGTTAATAAATATTTATATTGAATCAAGATTATGAAAAATTAATATTTCCCTAGTAAAAGAAATTTCCTTATTAAACTAATTCCTTCAACTAAAATCGTATATGGAAATGATATATCTTGAAGACAACATTTTAGTGATAAATATATTTATTATATACATGAATTTGGATATTCAGAAATAATGTCCAACAAATAATGGAGACTAAAAGAGAACGTGATAAAAAATTTAATAATTAACAAATATTGAATAAAAATAAAATTAGTAAAGGCTAATAAAAGAAAATAAACTCATCTAAAAGTTTTTTTTAAAGTGTGTCTTTTGAAATATTGTGAGGTTAAGGAAGGTGACATATTAAAAACAAAACTCCTTAAAAATAATGTATCTTTTTCGCTGTAAAATTATGTTATAAATTATTTTTAATCAATTTCATTAGGTGAAAAAATATATTATCATAAATATCTCTTTAAAAATAAACTAATTTTTTAAAGAGGAAATTATTATAAAACAAACTATGTCATGGAAACAATACATGTATATATTTTGTAATATCTTTTAAATCCCTTAGGATAATAATACCCCTTTATTTTAATATAATGAAATAAAAAATCACATAACAATTGATAGAGGTTTTTCATGGAAAATTCATAAAATCATTTTGATGATGATAAATATATTATAATGGTCCCCACGGTAAGAAAAAAATTTCATTATATAATCATTGAAAATACCATCCTCTTATGATTTTAAAGAAGAATAATTTATTTTTTGGGAAAAAATAAAATATCCTATTTAAACCATTTGAAAAATGTTAATTTTTATATAAATAGAGAATTACTTATCATTTAAATGTATTAATATACAAACATAGAATAAATCATGGAATATGGATATAGAAGAGAATGATTCCAAACCAAAATGGAAAAATAACAACAGTTCTATATAAAAACATTCATTCAATATTTTTATGTTCATAGGAGTGGAAACATTGGATGAAAACATTGGAATTCCAGAATATCTAGAGAATAAGTACATTGATTGGGTGCATGAAATAGATATCAAATCATTCATCCAACAAAAAATTAAACATGAACAACATCGAATAAGAGTGGGATTGTAATATAAAAAAATACCACTTTAATAAGTTTGGAATCAAAACACATAAAACATAAAACATGAATAGAAACACTAAATACCATAAAAAGAGAATAATTAGTCATTTTGTTTTTAAATATTGTAGTATGAACACCTTATAAAAGAAATCATGTTGAAAAGAATATATATGTATCAATAGAGTGGGGTTGGAGATGAAAAAAATTATTTGTATTTTTTCTTGGTTTAAAACATTAAATCATGCAGAATAATCTATTTAAACTAATGAAATACTTTTATTCATGTTTTTTCATCTATATTTTAACACCCTAACCCTAGAATCCTGACACTGGTGCATTATTTAATTTCATTGGAATTATTACAAGGAATAAAATTTTGATGACCATTCAGTTTAGTAGTCTTGGAAATCAAAATTATATACATGATAATCATAATACATTTGAAAATATGGAATACAAATATGATACACAATCAAGTTAAATAAACTGCATTGTTTAATTCTTATTCAAAGATTTCATTTACATAACCTAGGGAAAGAATTATAATCTGAGTGAGATTTAATGGTCTTTAGTGGTATATAAAGTGAAATGAATAATTAATCATTGAGAATGAATCATCATGTAATGGTGATTAACTGAAAATACAATCCATTAAATAACTATATAATGAATGTCAATATCAAAATTTAAGAAAATGAAACACATTCCATTTAATCAATGACATGAAAATTAAATTTAACAATAGATATGTCGAGACAAAATATCATGGATGAAAATAAACTGGAAATAAATAATGTAAATTATTTCTTAATGGGTGTCTTTTCTGAGGCCCATGGAAGCCTTTATCATCAAGACATTTCAAAAGACAATTTAAAACTACGTATAGATACAGATTTATTTTGGCCAACATATTTATCTCATGAGAACCTGTTGATGCAAAGAAGATATGTATAATATCTGGGATCCTAATTTCATTCCATTTCCAAATAATTAATCATAATGAATATTTTAAATAAATATTATGCCTTATCAAACATCTATAATGAATAAATAATAAGAAATTATCAATATTTCCCCAAAAAGTATCATATAACTATCATAGTTGACACCATTTGTAAAATGGTTTAAAATTTATAAAATACTAGTATAAATTCATTGAGAATATGGAAATTGAAGAAAATATACAATTATAATTAAGTAATTTTTTCAATAGAAGCTTAAAAATTAAAAAATTATCTAACATTGGAATGAAATCATTAAGAACAATCTTGAAGAGATTAATATTTAAACATTCCAAATTTTCCCATACCACATTGAATCATTTGAATCATAAACCCCAAAAATGTATGCCATTAAATAAAACAAATTATATCATCAAAATTATTTCATTAATGATTTAACATGAAAATGGAAGTATATAAACCAAATAAAATTGAATTACCTCATAATAAAAAATAAGCCTCAATGAAATGTATGTTGGGATGAAATTCCCATAAATTAACCTTTCTATTCTTTTGTGGTCTTTATTATATTCTATTGTAGTAGAAAATATTTTTATAACTTTAAACATATCCATTATATTATTTATAATATAATATATCAATTCCTTATAATATTTAATTACCCATTTCTTATTACTAATTCATTATTTTACCTATTTCATTTATTAATTTCATTGTTTTCCCATGTATGATATGAATTTTCATTTATTGTTACTAATACATAGATAATAAATTCAACACATATGGAATTTAAAATATGAAATAATTATCATATATATTCATTAAATGTGAATTAATGATAATCTATAATGTTTGGAGATAATAAATGAAATGCACCATTTATGGAGATGGTATGTCGTACGTATGCATGGACGCTACATTCTTCTAATTCATGAATTAATCAAAATTAAAACAAAATTATACCTATGTATATTATAATTATAGTGTCATATATTTGTTATATATGTTACATATAAATATTTATACCATCATTTAAATGTTGCATGTATGGAATGAATGTGTTATATTTCTTTAAGGGAGTGTTAGTCCACACTTCCTCGAATAAAACTATCATTTTTAAATGACATTGATAGCATAATGATATGTTCTAAATAAAATTTAATGATGAATAAATTTATTATATATTTCATATATGTCATATATAAAATTATTTTTCATCATAATGGCCACCTGGAGTGGTGGTAATGGAAAAATGAACAATCATAATTTCGTGAGGCAGTAGTTCGATGTGCATTGAAACAATATGGTTGTAACCCATTAGATGGAGGTGTGTGTAAGTATTGGTAGAAATATTATCCTAAAAACCTCTAAAAATATTTATTATACTATTTATTTTTTCACTATTATTTTATAATTTTCTTAGGGGGTGGTTAATGGAAATAATATTAATGACCTTGAGAGAAAACATTACATCTTAATCGGGTACCTAATTTTGGTTTGTACCAAAAGGATTCATTTGAAGAATTTTTTCTTAATAATAGTCTTCAAGGAATAGGGTATGGGTGTTGGTAGTATACATGGGACAATATTCCATGAACCTGATTGGTTTGGGGTTGTGAGGAATGGGGATAGGATGTGTCCTTTTATAATGGAGGAACAAGACTCACATTGTATTTTTGAAATGAAGTAAGGTTTACCAATGTTTCATCTTAATGAATGTCTTTATAACTAGTGCAACTCAATAATGGATGGAGAATGAAAAAAATAATTTCCATGAAATTGGTTTTGGAATCGTTTATAGGTCATTCAGTCCCATAAGATATAGGTCATTCAGTCCCATAAGATATAGGTTTAGACCATTATTAAAGATAATTTTACTTTAATAAGGATGATTCTTTTTAATTCCATTCCATAAAAGTTTTTGTAAAAATGTTGGTCTAATTATAAATTATAAATAATTATTATTACAAAAATGAAAACCATTTTACCATATTACAATCAATATTTGATTAACATAGCATAATATTCATCTCATAAGCGGGACGACAATGCAGGTTTTTAAAGTAAAAATGTAATAGATATTGATAATTTTTGACATTACATTTCAATGTGCAATTGATTAAAACGAACAATATTAAATTAATTGAAATAGATATTATATAATTGTACTTTAAAAACTATAAAACCATAATTTAACCATATAAATATGTTAAATGAAAAAGTAGCGTTGAACGCGAACTAAAAAAATCACTATTCATTAAAAAATAAAATGTTTTAGAAAAAATATCAAAAATTTACCATAAACTAATTTTGTATTTATATTTCAAGGAATACAATCATTTTAACATATTTAAACAATTTATGTGTCAAAATTCATATTTAAAATTGGTTCTTCCTTAAATGGTTATAAAATTACCTTCATAAAAATGTATGTTGTTAGTGTGAAATAGGGTTTGTTTTTAGCTTATTATATTCAGATATAATGGTGAATGTTAAAATATATTTTTGAATATAGATATTATATATTTCATTAAAATAAATTACTATTTGTAATTAATTATATTTATATAGACAATACGTCTTTCGAATCATAAAAATAATAATATTTTTATATCAAATTGGTTCTTATTTTCAGTTCTCATTAATTTGTAACCAAGGAATTCATTTTATATTTATTTTAATAATAAATTTTTATATGTTGATAAATAATATTCATTACTACTAAGGAAACTAATATGTTATGTCATATTATATTAAATTATAAGAATTTAATAATACAATGTTATTTGGTGAAACTCGGTCTTGCGTGCAATGAAAAATATCATTAAAGGTCACTACCCCGTCAAACAAAAGCTTACTTTTTGTGGAGTATATTAAATGTCTTAGAATAAATTATATTTATTTAACATATTAAAAATATTTTAATATATCAGGTATATATATTCCCATTTTACACATGGGGTTACATGCCATAAACACTATTGAATTTATCATTCTACTTTATAATTTTGGGGTGTTATATTCTCATAAAATTAACTAAATTGAATATTTACAATAAGAAAATTATATCAGTAATTAGGTATTGATATCGGAAGAGAACTATTTTTGAAATACCAGCATCATAAATTGGGATAATAACACATCTTTTTAATAAGAGATAAAGAAAATTTCAATGGTCGCGTAACTCGGTTCCCTGTTAAGAGACCATAATTGGGAAATGGAAACATGGATATATAGGTAAAATATAAAAATATTGTTCTGATAGAGAGCTCTAAAGAATATGGTTTTGTTAAATTTCACAATCATATGTCCATACATCTATGATGATAAAATAGGTAGTTCGATTCATCTAAAATGAAGGTACTGGGACAATATTTTTTTAATTCCAGATCATTTTTCATAGAGTACATGAATTATTTCACTATCTAATAATATAAGTAAATATAAATACTCAGTACACTTTTATATGCACAATTTTATCCTATGGATGTGCATTTAACTATTTCTACTTCATCTTATACAATATGTTTAATCATATCATGATGTAATATATCAGTCCCTAAAACAAAATCCTATATAAAACATAAACCATATCATAAATTGTTAAAATTTTCAAATGATTATGATTATAATATTTATAAATAATGTAACTAAATTAACAAATTGATCTTATCATAGGCCTTTTATCAACATGAAATTGGTCTAGATTTTTTACATTAGAATAATTCTATTAAATTCATAATTTATCCTCTTGAAATATGTAAACCATTAGAATAATCATAAAAACTTATTAGAAACATGAACTATACCTTATTCCTTATTTAAGACACATGTTATTGGATATATTAATTAAATACACATGTTATTTATAATCTATCAATGTTATCATAGATTACATTTCAAGAAGCCATTAATCAGTTCCATGGTAATCATCACTTATCCAAATAAATGATGTCATCCTTATTATCTATACATCAGGAACATATTTATGGTTTTATTTACATAAACCATGAGTATTTTTAAAATTTTCACTATTTTTTTGAGTCTCATTTCATGGTACCATTCATAATATACTTCTCATCCCAATAATGAAAATTTACTACAGTAGAATCCTCAAAATTTTTAGAAATCAAAAAATGGGAATATCATAAATAAACTAATTTTAAAAAATATTTCTTATATCAAAAAACATAATTACTTTAATCATTCCATATTGTTTGTGTCAATCACATATACTTGAACATGATCCCATATCCCATTTAATGGTTTATTCCCTTGAAGCATTGCAAATTAGTCTTCATGGTGCCACATGTACATGCAATTATAACAATGAATATCAATGTTTTTATTCTTACCTTTACATTTTATTTCATTTTGACCCATTCATCCACACTTATAACAAACTCCCAATACTTTTAGGCATTTAAAAAGGTGATATATTCCAAAATTATAAAATTTTTTAAAATCATTCTTTCCCTTCATCTTATTTGACTCATTATATTTGTCATGATGTTAAGAAGACATCTTCATCATTGATTTTCCATTGAATAAATAGGATCGCAATAAATTCATATCTATTTTGATTGGACATTAAATTATTTCATTGTATGATGAGAAATTATGAGAAACTAGTTCCCTTCAAATGTACGGATTAATACCTTCAAAAAAGTGGTCAATCAAGTGCTTTGTATTGGGTATGTAATTCATATAATAACTGGATAACCTTTTTAAGGTTGATTAATAATAAAAAACACTCTCTTAATTTTTTTAAAAAAAATTAAGATACATTATCTTATCTCAATTTACTCTTCCCGGGGGAAGTATATATAGAATAATGTATCATTAAATGCTCTATATTTTATGAGTTCTATTTATTCTTAATACATAGTATTCTAGATCATAGATCATCAATGATCAATATCACCTTAGAGAAAATATACTAAAAGTGTAACCTTTTCTTTTTCGCTCCATTCCCAGGCCACACATGTCTTCTCCAAATACCTAATACATAGCTTAGCAATAATTGGATTATTACTCCCACTAAACAAAGAGGTATTTTCCATATAAATTGATCTAGTATAGGAGACTATATCTGTGGAATTAGTCTCTCCATTCACACATGGTTATCTTTTTATAACCCGACTAATCATCCCTACTATATCCATAAAATTCACTGTTCTAATAATAGCTACATTGGATTTCTCGCCTGGGAAACCTCTACATTATATATGATATATAATATGTTTATGTTTTCTTTAAGCTTCTGTATTTTTCATTTTTGGCATACCTTTATGGTGTCCATTATGGGTAAACACGAAATCTTCATTTAAGGAAGTGCGGACTACCGCCCCCTAAAAGTGATGTGATTCGTTAATGCCATATGTGGGACGTGTAAAGAATGGATTTAAAGTTATTATAAATGATGTTATACTGTAATTATAATATACCTATATATCATTATTATTTCTTTCCATTAAAGTATGAGATAGAAATGAAAGTAGCGTTAATGCGTACGTACGGCTTACCGTCTCCATGAACGGTGCATTCCATTTCTTATCCCCAAATGTAATGTACTATTAAAAGTACATGTATATAATGGATATATATAATTAATGATATATCTAAGTGATGAATATAATTCTGGAATTAAAATATACATACCTCTCATTTAGTTTTAATTCCATTAATATTACAAAGAAATGAAAGTATCGTTCATGCGTACGTACGGCTTACCGTCTCCATGAATGGTGCATTTCATTTCTTACCTCTAAATGATTATGTAATATTATAAATACATGTATATGCTGCATATATATGATACATATTATATCCAAATCGGGAATTTCATTCTGGATATAAAGAACTTTTGACCACATGAACAACATGTAATTGTAAGAAGTCAACTTTCGACTTAAGAACCAAATATTGACAAAACAAACATTATTAACTTAAATGGTTACATAATGATTATAACATGGAAATAAGTGATATAAAAAGAATAATGAACTTTAAAAAGGTTCTTAATCAAGTATAAATTAACTCAAGTTTATTATTCAGGACGTTAAAGAACGATCGAGTCAAGTCGGACCCAAGGTAAGGGACTTCGTCTCAATCTCCTTTCATTGAGGCATATTTCATTTTATACACAACTTTATTTTATACGGTGTATAAACTACTTTGACATTGACTTTTATACAAAAGGAATCTTTTTCTACGAAGCGTTTTACTAAACGACAAAAAGGAATGTTTTTTTAACGTACGCGGTGACAACGACCTTTTTCCGCCGCCGCGAGTATTATTTGATCTTTGGCTTCCTCAACAAGCCGTAATGTTTTTAAAATAAAATAAATACCATATACACTTTTATGTATTTTGGTATTGAAAATGGTTTTGATAAATGATTCTATTATGTCAATATATTTATGATATATTGTGATTTAATTGTGGAAATGTTATCATTCCTTTATATTGGTTTTATGTTTTATGATTTTATATTGGTACTTGGACATTTTAACGGGTGGTTACATTATAAACCATATGACGGGTGGTGCCGTGAATACTAGGACGGGTGGATACGTTATTACCTCCAATGCATTGGGTATGGAAGTCGGCCGTATGGCTATTCCATTAAGTATGTATGGAAATTGGCCGTATGGATATTCCATTAAGTGATATGTGTGGAAGTCGACCGTATGGTTATTCCACTTAAGTATGTTTATTTCCCATGTTACCTTTATATATGTTATGTGTTCTTTATATGGGTTTTATGGTAATCCTTTGGTTACAAAAAGGTAAGTAATGATACTTTATTCAGTGAAGATTTTTTTTACTACTTCATGAAGGTGAAGGTATTACTTTGATATAGTATACATGGTTTACTTGATGTTTGAAAAACTAACAGTTTTCATTCTTTTTGTATCCCTTGAGATTTTTATGCTCACCCCAAGTTTTTCGAAATGTTTTTCACAGGACTTAATATGGAATAAGATCAAGGATGGGATCAAGGGAATGTCATGCTATATAAAACATGGAACTAGACATGTTTCTTTCAAGAGTTTTTTTTATTATGGAAACTTAGTATAAGTGACTACTTTGTAATCTTTTGAGATGTAATAGTTATGTTCTAATTCTCTAAAACTCTAAACCTGAAAAATCCTCGACGTGAATTATTCATTTAATTCAATATTAAGTAAGGTTTAAGGCTGGGGCATTATAGTTGGTATCAAAGGACGGTTTAGACAACTTTAGGAGTTAGAAAAGTGTTAAATTATAATATGATTGAAATGATATAGCATTTACAGATTACCATGTTGCTTCGCCTAAGATATTTCTGTGTTCAGAATGGTTTTCCGCAGTGGAAACAAAGCAGCTATGTTGGGATGACATCAGGAGGAAGATAACTTTCCAAATCAGCAACCTGAGATGGTCGGAATCGGAACTGAACAGTTTGTTGAAGTGATGGCACAGTTGACTCAGGCTATAAATGGTGGTGGTATCCATGCACGAGATCAGCCAGATCAACCGCAGAGGAACATGTCAGTGGTGGAACATTTCATGAGGCAACATCCCCCATCATTCAGAGGATCATCTGACCCTGTGCAAGCTGAAGGGTGGATTAAAGCACTGGAGAAGATTTTTGATGTCATGGGCTGTTCAAAACATCAAAATGTTAGTGTTGCTGTTTACCGTTTTGAAGGTGAAGCTGATCAGTGGTGGTCGATGGTGAAAAATATAAGGGATAGTGATGAGATTGAGGATCTTCACTGGGAAGAATTCCAAGGTATGTTTCTTGAGAAATATTTTCCTATGGTGGTTCGTCTTAGGATGGAAAAACCGTTCTTAGAATTGAGGCAGGAGGATGATTCAGTGGCTACTTATGAAGAAAAGTTCACTCGATTGGCAAGGTATGCTCCAAACTTCATATGAGATCTTGATAGTAAAATAAACCGTTTTTACTCAGGGTTAAAGCCAAAGTATCGAAGGGATTTAGCTTCTCGTGAGTTCAAAAGTTGTTAAAAACTTGTTCGATGTGCGGAGAAGTTGGAAATGGAGTTTGCCGATGATCAAGTGTTCTATGACAAACAACAGAATAAGAGATCTAGTTAGCAGGGAAAGGGGAAGAATTCATCAAGGAAGCAAGGAGGTAAGAAAACCAAATATCCATCCTGTGAGAAGTGTGGTAAAATGCATCCTGGAGAATGTTTATCCAAGTCTGGTAAGTGCTTTCGGTGAGGTAAGTCTGGTCATATTGCTCGTAACTGTAAGGAAGATGATCAAGCAGGAAATGAAAAGCCAACGGTAAGATGTTTTTAGTGTAATGAAATGGGTCATTATGCAAACCAGTGTCCAACGAAGAACTCAACTGGGGGAATGCAGCCAGACTACAAGCAGAAAGGGGTGGTGAAATCCTATGCAACAACTTCAGCAGATGTTGGGCCATCGAATGAAGTGGTATCAGCTCCAGGGAGCTCAGTATTTTTCGAAGATTGACTTGAGGTCGGGGTACCATCAGTTGAAAGTAAAAGAAGCAGACGTTCCGAAGACTGCGTTCCGTACTAGATATGGCCAATATGAATTTGTAGTTATGCCTTTTGGGTTAACCAATTCACCTGCTGTATTCATGGACCTTATGAATACAATTTTCCATGAGTTCTTGGATAAGTTTGTGTTTGTGTTTTGAGGTTTGTGAAGAGGTTATGTGTGCCTTGTGATTCAGAGTTGAAGAATGAGTTGTTATGTGAGGCTCATAGTTCCCTGTTTTCAGTTCATCCTACCAGTACTAAGATGTACATAGATCTGCGGGAGTATTACTGGTGGGATGGAATGAAAATAGACAATGCTGATTTTACTGTGAAGTGTTTGACATGTCAACAGGTTAAAGCAGAGCGGCAGTTACCGAAAGGGATGCTTCAGCCTTTACCAGTTCCAGAGTGGAAATGGGAGAATATATCCATGGACTTTTTGTTGGATTACCGAATACATCTCGAGGTAATAATGAAATCTGGGTTATTGTTGATCGCTTGACCAAATCTGCTCATTTCCTTGCTATACGAGATACTTTCCCTCTTGATCAACTTTACCGTTTGTATCTTAACGTGATAGTCATGTTACATGGAGTTCCTCTCTCCATTGTATCTGATCGTGATCCCAGGTTCACATCTAAATTTTGGAAAGACCTTCAGAAGTCGTTGGGTACAGAATTAAATTTTAGTATAGCTTTTCATCCTCAATCAGATGGGCAGTCAGAACGAACAATTAAGACATTGGAGGATATGCTACGAGCCTGTTCTATGGATTATCAGGGAAGATGGGACCAACATCTTTCTTTGGTTGAATTTTCATATAATAACAATTTTCATTCCAGTATACAGATGGCACCATTTTAGGAATTATATGGGAAGCGGTGTCGAACTCCAGCTTTCTGGGATGAAGTTGGTGAAAGGAAGTTGATGGGACGAGAATTGGTAGAAGAGTTGGTAGAAAAAGTTCAGCTGATTCAGAAGCACATGAGAACAGCTCAGAGCAGGCAGAAGAGTTATGCAGATAACCGGAGGAAGGATCTATCTTTCGAGGTAGGTGATCATGTTTTTCTCAAGGTTTCTCCCAGGAAAAGTGTGATGAGATTTGGTAAGAAAGGAAAGTTGAGTCCAAGGTTCATTGGATCATATGAAATTCTGGAGAGAGTTGGATCAGTTTCATACCGAGTGGCTTTACCTCCAAGTTTATCTCAGGTACACAATGTTTTTCACATTTCGATGTTGAGAAAGTATATGCCAGATCCATCTCATGTTTTGAGTCCAGAGGTAGTTCAGCTGGAAGAGAACCTATCTTATGAGGAACAACCGGTCCAGATTCTTGACCACAGGGAGCAAGTGTTACGGAATAAGGTGATTCACCAGGTAAAGGTTTTGTGGAAAAACCATGTGATTGAAGAGGCAACGTGGGAATCTGAAAATGCTATGAGGGATAAATACCCCCACTTATTTTGATAAGTGAATAAAATTGCGAGGACGCAATTCCCAAAAGGGGGGAAGGATGTAACATCCTAGGTAAATAAGGAATAAATAATTTTCATATTTATGAATATTTACGAATTAAATATTAATTTTACTTTAAAGGGGTTTCTATGTTCAATAGCGTACCCGATACGCAACGATGAGTTTCTTTGAAACTTACGTAGCACACTAGTAATAAAATAATATTATTTTAAATTTTAGTTAACAAGTAGCCGTTGTACTGGCGGGAATGGATAGAAATAACTAAAATATGAATAGATATGTTTTTAAATGTTTATACATTTACCCAATAAAAGATAAAGGCTTAAAATACGGAAAGAGTTCAATTTTAGGGCATATATACTCTAATTTTCATGAAAGGTCCACTTATCACATTTTAATGGTGAACCGTCATTAAATATAGTTTTGAGAACTCTTATAATTTATTTTGTACCAAATATAACTCTTCTTTAGAATCGGGACATCAAAATTTACTTTGTGTAAATTTTTGGTACCTTTCTGATAAAGTTCATTTTTTTATGAATAGTGTAAAATGTTGTATTTTAATTCAAAACCTCTTTTTAATCTAAATTATTTAGATGATTAGATTATTATTTTAATTGGTTTTAAAGTGAAATTAGAAAATATTTTTACCAGTTAATCCAATTGTGGTCATTGGAATCAATTTCACTTTGAAATTGGACTTAAACTGGTGTCAATCTTTTGATACTTATTGTTTCACAAAAACACGCTATTTGTCATGACAGCGGGAATTAATTATTAAATTAATTAATTTGACTTATATGTTTTGAATTTTGTAAAATGGACTTCATTTTTGAATTCGGAATATCAAATATATCTTAGGGTGAATTTTTGGTAATTTTCTGAAAAACTTCAATTTTTGATGAATAGTGAAACCACTAAGTGGTAATCAAGCAAACTGATTTTTCAGTTGAATGAAAGTTTACCACTAATGTGTATTGAATTTTGAAAATCCGACATACATGGTTGTCATTAAGAAGTAAAATGTGGTTCAATGAGGTTAAAATAATTGTTTGGTGAATAGTAATTTTTTTTCATTAATCGCGATTAGAGGTAATTAGTGTAGTTTAAGGTAAAAATGGTATTATAAGAATGTGAAAACACCATGAAACTTGTACTACACCTATTGGGTGAGTCATGTCCGACCAAGACAAGCCATGGGCCAACTTGGGGACCCCATGGATCCAGTTTAGTTGGAAAATGACATTAATATATTTTTATTTAATGTTAAAGTGAAAATGACACTAACATAAATTGTTTTACTAAAATAATTTTTGAGTGGGGTTATACAATTCAAAATTTTGATTATAAATAGTCACTGGAAAGCTAAAAATATTTCATACATCATAGTATTTTTTTTTATAATTTATATACATTAAATAAATTAAATTATTTATGACATCATAATGATGCAGTGATGACATCATTATTTAACGATTAAAATAAAATGGAAATATAATGTAATATCTGTGAACTACAGATGTCAAAAACTTATTGTATGGGTGGATTTCGAAACCTTATTACCTTATCCACGAATTATATCAATGTGGGACCTTTTAAAACCGAAACACATTTTCAAATAAAGTAATATTTCCTTACTTTCCAAAAGTGCCCCTCCTCTCCTCTTATAAAAGGCCCCCACCTCTACCTCATTTCACACACATCTCAAGACTTTGGCTCGGCCAACCCCTACCCAATTACTCTCTCCACATCCCTATCCTCATCATAGAGGATTCCCTTTGGGAAGAATCCTTTCAAAGGAAGCCGTTAGGCTCAAATCAAAAGGGAGTTACACTTTTAAAGGTAATTCATTCTCTCTTGTTCATTTGTTTTATTTTGCTTCTCCAACCCTCTAAACTCTTTTTATTTACTTCTTTTGTTACAACAACAGTTTCTTCAATATACTAGGATGTTGTTATAATATTTATTTGAGCTACACTCTCACAAAACTACATCAAATGGTTAAAGAACATACGGTTTCCGTGGATGGTGAAATTCTGCCTCCCGAAACGTTGATTGTTCAATACTCATTTAACACCTTCAAGGGTGGCCATTATGATGTCACTATTTTTATATATGATATATAATATGTTTATGTTTTCTTTAAGCTTCTGTATTTTTCATTTTTGGCATACCTTTATGGTTTCCATTATGGGTAAACACGATATCTTCAGTTAAGGAAGTGCGGACTACCGCCCCCTAAAAGTGATGTGATTCGTTAATGCCATATGTGGGACGTGTAAAGAATGGATTTAAAGTTATTATATATTATGTTATACTGGAATTATAATATACCTATATATCATTATTATTTCATTCCATTAAAGTATGAGATAGAAATGAAAGTAGCGTTCATGCGTACGTACGGCTTACCGTCTCCATGAACGGTGCATTTCATTTCTTATCCCCAAATGTAATGTACTATTAAAAGTACATGTATATAATGGATATATATAATTAATGATATATCTAAGTGATGAATATAATTCTGGAATTAAAATATACATACCTCTCATTTATTTTTAATTCTATTAATATTACAAAGAAATGAAAGTAGCGTTTATGCGTACGTACAGCTTACCGTCTCCATGAACGATGCATTTCATTTCTTACCTCTAAATGATTATGTAATATTATAAATACATGTATATGCTGGATATATATGATACATATTATATCCAAATCGGGAATTTCATTCTGGATATAAAGAACTTTTGACCACATGAACAACATGTAATTGTATGAAATCAACTTTCGACTTAAGAACCAAATATTGAAAAAACAAACATTATTAACTTAAATGGTTACATAATGTTTATAACATGGCAATAAGTGATATAAAAAGAATAATGAACTTTAAAAAGGTTCTTAATCAAGTATAAATTAACTCAAGTTTATTATTCAGGACGTTAAAGAATGATCGAGTCAAGTCGGACCCAAGGTAAGGGACTTCGTCTCAATCTCCTTTCATTGAGGCATATTTCATTTTATACACAACTTTATTTTATACGGTGTATAAACTACTTTGACTTTGACTTTTATACAAAAGGAATCTTTTTCTACGAAGCATTTTATTAAACGACAAAAAGGAATGTTTTTTTAACGTACGCGGTGACAACGACCTTTTTCCGCCGCCGCGAGTATTATTTGATCTTTTGCTTCCTCAACAAGACGTAATGTTTTTAAAATAAAATAAATACCATATACTCTATTATGTATTTTGGTATTGAAAATGGTTTTGATAAATGATTCTATTATGTCAATATATTTATGATATATTGTGATTGAATTGTGGAAATGTTATCATTCCTTTATATTGGTTTTATGTTTTATGATTTTATATTGGTACTTGGACATTTTAACGGGTGGTTACGTTATAAACCATATGACGGGTGGTGCCGTGAAAACCAGGACGGGTGGTTACGTTATAACCTCCAATGCATTGGGTATGGAAGTCGGCCGTATGGCTATTCCATTAAGTATGTATGGAAATTGGCCGTATGGCTATTCCATTAATGGATATGTGTGTAAGTAGACCGTATGGTTATTCCACTAAAGTATGTTTATGTCCCATGTTACCTTTATATATGTTATGTGTTCTTTATATGGGTTTTATGGTAATCCTTTGGTTACAAAAAGGTAAGTAATGATACTTTATTCAGTGAAGATTTTTTTTACTACTTCATGAAGGTGAAGGTATTAATTTGATATAGTATACATGGTTTACTTGATGTTTGAAAAACTAACAGTTTTCATTTTTTTGTATCCCTTACTGCGCTTTTTATGCTCACCCCATGTTTTTCGAAATGTTTTTCACAGGACTTAATATGGAATAAGGTCAAGGATGGGATCAAGGGAATGTCATGCTATATAGAACATGGAACTAGACATGTTTCTTTCAAGAGTTTTTTTTATTATGGAATCTTAGTATAAGTGACTACTTTGTAATATTTTGGGATGTAATAGTTATGTTCTAATTCTCTAAAACTCTAAGCCTGAAAAGATCCTTGACGTGAATTATTCATTTAATTCAATATTAAGTAAGGTTTAAGGCTGGGGCCTTATACACCTAGTTAACTATGGAGTTGATGATATTTTATTATGATTTTTTTAAAAATCCAAACCCATATTTCATCCCCCTATAAGACCAAACATAGGATCAGATTAAATACATGGTCTTTGGAACTCTCAGCAACCCATTTTTCTCCTAAAAAACCAATCTGAAACGGATTAAATATTGGATAATGTCGATCAACTCCTATCCTATATGGGATTTTATCTCATCCCTCCTCTTCCACTAACTCTATCTTTCACCATGAGTTTCGATATATCATCCTATTAATGATGGATATAAACACCATTTTTGGATCATGAATCTAGGTTTTATTCCTTGATTTTATTTTTTTGATGCTATTCATTTACAATTCCCATTATGGGAATTTTGATACATGATCTTCGTGATAATGGTAGGGGTTTCAATTAATCCTTGACCAAAATGTTTAACCATGTATTCATTAATTGATATAAATTTTACTCAATTAAATTATGGAAACCTAATTTCTGTGAACGTGGAAATGAAGTTGATTTAGAAAATGATTCTAGGGAAAATCCACAATTCCAATGTAATTTGAAATTTCCATGTGTTTTTGAAATTAACAAAATTTGTAAAATTGATTTGATAAATTGATTTGAGGGAAATGGATCATTTTTTGAAATGAAACTATAATTAATTTTTCTTAGGAAAAGCAATGAATTGAATAAAAATCCATGTTTTTGTTTTCAAATGGTAATTGTAATATTGGACTTGGAAATGGGGAAATTGTATTTTTAAATAGTATTAGAATGATATTACTATTTTCGCATTATTATTTGAGAACATGAAATCATGTGTAGTTAGTATGTTATTTTGATAAAAATAAACTATGATAATAATACCCTAGAAATGGATTGAAACTTTCCAACTCTAAAAAACATATTTAAGAATATCGTATCCCTAATGGGATGTTGATTAGTCCTTTTGACCACTATATGAGCAACATGTGTAAATGTATTTTCATGATGAGCTATATGAGTGTTTGAGGATCTCATAACCTGTATCTATCGTACATATTGGAAGAATACCACATTATATATATATATATATTCCATTGTTAAAAAAAACTTTATTCATTCATAGTGATTAATATAATCATTTTTAAATAAAACATTTTCTTATGAAATTGTTTTGAGAAATTTTTATTAATTGAAATATAAGGCATGATTTTTTTATAATATCTAATGTGTAATACCGTGCCTAGTTTTAGTTGAAATTGAAACCATTATTTGGTTAATTATTTTTACATCTTATACTGGAACACTTTCTGCAACCCTACTGGGTTTTTAACTCAAATCCTAACATTGCCTTCATGATTTTATAGATTTATTTCCACCATGTTCTAGAATATGGAAATCTCTACTCAAAGGTGGTAGTTGTTATTGATCTCCTATTCCAGAAGAAATGTGAATGTTGGGAAACAAAATATTTATATCTTGACTATATGGTACATTAACAGTGCACTGTTTTCATTTTGTAATGCCAATTTGACATTCAGTACAGTCACTTTTGGGAGTTCTGTTTGAGAATACTGTCTAGTTGCTGGGACTTCTACTATTTCTATAAAAAAATGTTCCTTCATTATCATTTATAATTTGAGGTTTTAGTGACCAAGACCTGGGGATTGGTAATTCTATTAGGGTTATGTCTATGCAGGATCAGGAGTTTTGGTACCAAGGTATCTAGGATGGTTCATTACAAAGAGGTATTAGAGGTGCTGATTTAGCATGTTGCCTTGTTATCAGTATGCAGTTGACTAATATTGTCATGATTTAGGAGATATTTTTGAGTGATTTCCTAGATATCTCTCATCGTAATGGGACATAAGACACAAGGGTTGATTTGGGAAATATGAATTGAGGATTATTTTTATTATTTTACCAACATTTGATTTAGATAGGTTGAAACCCAAACATTTACCCTTATCTGTTGGGATCAATTTTCCCTACTTTTGTTCTTTCAGTATTAATATGAGTAATATTCTGGAGTCTTCAATGTTGTCTACATATTTTTTGTAGATTTATGATACTATTAATATGTATGAATAGAATCCGGGATGATGATGATGATGAACCACAATGATAAAATCATCTTATGGTTAAGAATATGGTTGATGTTATTGTAATGCTCTCCCAGCTTTGGACATGCACAAGAACCAGTTCCTATTCGAGCTCTAGTAGTGGAACTCCAATGGTATGTTTTATAGAATAATGAGTATTAGTTACTTATTGTAAATCCACAAGTGTTCTAAGAAAAAAATAATCCTAGAATGTATGGGGATTCATTGAGCAGAATTGAACTTTTTTTATGTTGTTAGTGATTCCTAATGAAATCAAGGATAAATGGGACACCTTCAAGCTAAAAAGACCTATAAAAAGTTTATGGTGTTGAAAAATAATCACTAGATCATATAAATATGAAATTTTATTTTATTTTTACTAACAAGTTACTTGCAAATTCTATGGTGTTGGATTAGCCTATAGAGTTTTTCAATCTCGAGAAGGCTAATTCGATCATGACTAAGTAAGAAAAATTCATTGCTGAGATTATGCTATTTTTCATAATATTGTATTGAATGATAGTTTTATGACACAATATATTGATATAGAATTTGGATATGATATTCATTATTTGGCTTTCTTGAGGATGATTCCTTCCAATACTGACATGTTGGATAGAGTGTAGATATAAATGCTTGTCTTGGATGGTAATTTAGGGTTAAAAGTTGTTCCTTTTACTCCAATTGGAGGTTTTGAATGTTCCATAAAAGGAAATAAAACGTGTGATGATTCTCATGGATGTTATCAATATCAGGGTTCTTCTAGACCTACTATAGTTATGGGAAAAGGATCAATAAGTTTTTACATGTTTGGAAAGATTGGGAACTCAAAATGGGTTTCCTGAAAGGAACCCAAGATATGTTGTTCTTGAAGATACTCATGTGACTTATATATGTTTTGTCATATTTATTCTACTCTACATTATTGGATGATATAATCAGAATCGAAATGTAAAGAAGTGTAATCATATTAATCATGACCAAAGGGGTAATATCCTTAGGTATTAGGATTGAATCGTATTCATGAAGTGGAAGAGTATCCATTTAAAGAATATATGTGTCTAGAGACAATGATTGGTACCATCTATATATAATCATCTTTAGTGAATGCATAATTTTTTTAGTACATCACATTATATTATTTCAACTTTTCTTGTAAACATTCATAATATTTTTTTGATGGTTTTATAATATGTTATGAACATTACCACACCATAAATAATGAAATTAGATAAAGGTACTTATTGTTCAACATATGTTTTCTCAATATCTGATATAATGATTATGTGGTATTTTCTAGTTCTCTAACTGAAAACACAAGATTTAATGTTCTAGATGTATTTTATCTGTTCTAATAAAGACATAATTGGTTTTTATCATTAACATGAATCTTTTCCTTCACCTAGTGGCATGTTATATATCATTCAAGGAGAGTGGAGCCTGAGGTTGAGTAGAGTCAGAACTTCTTATCCATTTTTGTGGAAAGTAAAATAAGTGTTTTTGTTTTTATCTAGAGTTAGAATTCATGAGTGGAAATCTCCCTCTTTTTTTCATCGATATTTATGATGGTTTTCCATCTAACATATCTGGTTTTCCACTAGTAAAGGATTTATATTCTTATATCTATTTGGTTATTGGTACACAACAACAATATTTTCATTCCTTCAGTATGGAACTAGATGAAATGATATTGTTCAAAAAAATGTTGGATGATCTTTTAGTGCATTATTTTACCCCTTATGTTATTAATTTATTAATAACTATTTATTTACACCATTTACTAATATTATATGATAATTTCATAATGGGTGTGAAGTAATAATTCATTAATATTAAATATAATTTAGGAGCATTATTTGAATTAATGCAGATTCAATTACTTTAAATGTTTTAATCATAAATCTCATCCTAAAAATCCAAACAGATTTATTATTGTTTTTAGGGTTCTTTTGTAATTTTTACACAAATTCATTGAAGGAATATTTGTCTAATTATTCCATTTAATGTGTCTTATGGTCCACACAAGATGGCCTAAAGAATATGAGTAGAAACTGAACTATCCAAGATTATTAATTTTCTGGGATCAATCTAGAATCCCAAATATGATGTTACTCTTGTATTAGTTTGTAATTATAAAAAATAATATTGGATAAAAATTTAGAGGCCCAACTTCAACAAAAAGATAAGAAAAATTTTCTTTTATGTCCATCGAATCATTCTGTTTGGATTTTAATATCAGCACATAATCCATGACATTTCTCCTAACAAACATCAATTTGAGTTGTGATTTGAATGTCTGAATTATAGGATATATGCATCTGAATTTTAATAACAATGTGTTTGAATTTTAATTCATCTTCTTATCCTAATATTCACTCAATTTTTTACTAATAAGAAACACACCAAAAATATGGCGAGAATGAAATTTTTTAGAAAAATATCCATAATGGCGCCAATGTTAGGGAGGGAGCATTGAGTAGCTGGTAGATTTAAAATTTTCAAGAAAATAAATAAATAACTAAAAGAAATTAAAAAAGAAAGAAAAACCTACCTTATCATAAAAATAATAAAAAAACCACAAAGACAAAATCTCATTCCATTTCATTCTTTATTTTCTTTGAATTTCTAATCGCTTCCCAAAAAAATCCATCGGATTGATTTGACTTTGAAGTCGAGTGAACTTTTTACCAATATATGATGAACAGTATGGAGAAAACAAATAACTTGAAACTCATTCATTTCTAATCCAAATAAACTAGAAATGTCCAATCCTAGGAAACAAATCATAAAATAACTCAATGCCCATAATATTAATTACAAACTTCCTGATATTAAATATCCAAATATTGCTGAGGATTTCAAACTCAAATTGTATCTGATTTATCTTCTACCTTATTAATATGGGCATGCTGGTCAAGATTCGCATATATACCTCAGAGAGTTTCAATTGGTGTGTTATACCATGATGTTTCAAGGGGATTCTGAAGAACAAATCAGGCAATGAGCATTCTATTTCTCCCTAATTGACTCTTCCAATTCATTTCTCTAATACCTCCCTCATGGTTACATAACCACATGGAATGAAGTGAATCTACTCATCTTAGATAAATTCAATCCTTCTTTCCTTAATTATTTTACCCAAAAAATAGGTGGTATCCAAATATTTCTAAATGAAACCCTCCATGAGATTTGGGATAAGTTCAAAAAGATTATAGAACCCTTCCTATATAATAAATTCATTGAACAAATCATGATAAAATACAACTATGAGGGGTTATTGGATACAGAGATAACTCTCATTAATTCCACAATTGGCGGTACTCCTTTTGATAAAACCCTTAAAAACGCATGAGATCTCATAAGAAATATGGCCAGAAACACTTACCAATTGAATACTCAGGCACATGATCAAGTAAATAAAGTCCAAGATAATGAATCCATATATCCCAACAAGATGAATTAGTGGATTAATGACCTTGGAAGTCTTGTGAGACAACTAGAAGTGGTTTCCAGAGCCCCAACCCCATCTTGTTCATAATATCTCTTCCCAGGACCTATCATAAACAATGGAACCATAGTTAACAAGATCATCCCACCAACACATGTCCACAACATTAGGAGGATCCATATTATTCATATAGACCAATGGAGCTCAATGTATTATATTTATAGAAGAACTCCAACCCTCAGGATAGTTCATTAGAAATTTCATCCAAACCCACTCTGAGCCCATCTCTTTTACCTATAACCTAGACATAAGGTATGGTAATCCCATTTCTTATCACCATCAGATCCCACCAAAAAAATCCAATCAAATTCCAATATGGTCAAGGTGGTGGTAAGTTCCAAAAACCATATACTTTTGTACCTCAAAATCAAAGGATTAGTCATTATCTTTCTCCTCATATATTTCACTATCCTATAGAGAATTCTCAATTCCCAACCAAATAAAACATCATTCCCAAGAACCAAAATAAATGTAATCCCAATGCGGGACATGCCTATTGTTTGAAGAACCCATTGGAAAGTAATTAAGAAGAATGTGTCTCCTTCACCCATTCTAGCCTTAAAAACATTAAAACACAAATTGGTAAAATTTCATCCCACCATTTCTAGAAGCAACCATCCAATTCCCCCTAACATCCAACTTAACCATTACCCAACCCCAAGGGTAATGTATGTGCATCTTCACTTAGTTTAGGAATTAATATCATAAAGCCCCATTATGAGCCATCTAACTCCACATTAAATGTTGATGTTGAAAATAAAAAGAAAATGATACCAGAAAAGGAACATGAATTCATTCCCTTACATCCTTACAACCCACTAAGAAACCAAATTACATTTCATCGAGAATTTTTTAATCCATTTAAATCCATTGAATTTGATACTGAAATGGTCGACATGTTTAGATGTTTTGAAGTCAACATTCCCCTCTTAGATTCCATTCAAAAAATTCATAAGTATGACATGTTTCTTATAGAATGTTTCACTCATAACAGACAACACAAGACCATTGAGAATTTTTCCTCATAACAGCCCATACACATGAAGAGAAAATATCCTAGGGCCTTTACATTTTCATGGAAAATAGGATTCTAAAACATCGAAGATGCACTCATAGACCAAGGATCCTCGATAATTGTATTTCCCAAATCCATATTTTCCAACCTTGGTCCGGGTCCCTTAAAACATATAGGTGTTGTCATCCAGTTAGCCAATTGAAGCACAACCAGTCAAAAGGAAATAATTGAGGACATCCTTCTACGGTTAATAATGTATCATCCCTACTAATTTATATGTCCATGACCTTAAAGGGTATACGACCCATTCTTTATCTCTATTAATTCTAGGAAGACCATTCCCCTTTACATCTATAACTAAGATTAATATCCCTGAAATCGTCTTATCTTTGGAAATTGGATTCCAACTGGTCAAGTTCAAATATTTTGAAACCATATTATACCCATATGAGAATTACTTTGAATTAACAATAATTTCTTATAAAGGCACAACTGAAAGTCAATCTAACCACTTTCTATTTGGTTTGTCATGTTCTAATGAGTCTATATCTTCTAAAATTTGAAAATTTATTAACCCAATCCTTAATGGGGAAGTAGATATTGGACAATCATTAATAGACTCCATCAATGTAGATGATCATGTAATCTATATATAGTCCCACTTCAACATTTATCACTACTATTTCACCTTAGATAGTATTAAGGAAATTGAATTAAAATCCAACTGAAACCCCTTCGTCCATTTATGAGTTTTCTATTATACAAATGAAAGATGAGATTGATATGAAACCTATTCTTATACACCTAAAATATGCATTCCTTTTCCATGATCACTTATATTTAGTCATCGTCTCTTCCACAGTACCTGAAACTGAGGAGTCCAAAATTGTTCAGGTGTTATTAGAAAACAAAATTACCTTAGGTTGGAACCTAGATGACATAACAAGAATCTTTATTTCCCTTTACATGCATCACATACTTCCTGAGGAATCATACAAACCAATCAGATAAACATAAAGAAGACTCATTCCCCTCATATATTAAGTAGTTATGGAAGTTATCACCAAGAATATAAAAGATATTATTATCTACATAATTTCCAACAGTGAATGGGTGTGTCCAATTCAAGTTGTACCATAGAATGTTGGGGTTACTGATGTAACAAATGAACATGGAGAGGTGGTCATGACTTGAGTGAATAAAATGGAATCTGTGCATCGACTATCAGAATTTGAATTCTGAAACACAAAAATATCACTACCCTCTTCCATTCCTTGATCATGTTATAGAATGAATATTCAAAAAGACAAAATATTGATTAAATTTTTTATGAATCAGTTACATCCAAATCCCAATCGCAGCTCAGGAAAAAGAAAATACTACTTATACTTAAACCTTTAGAAGATATCTATATAGTAGAATACCGTATGGAATTTTCAATACTCATACAACATTCTAGATATTTATGACGAGTATTGTATTTTAAATCATTGAGCATTGCATTTAGGTATTCAGGTTTGACCATTCCATTTATGGAAATTCATTTCAATCATGCATTCAATGAATCTCTCTATTCATTAATAGGTGTTTCAAATGTTACCTTATGAAAAATTATGAAAAATGACACTTCATGGTTACTAGTGATCTTTTTATAGTAAACTTAATATTACAATATGGAATTGAAGTCGATACTTCCAGAAATGTGGTGATCCAATCACTTCTTGAACCGAAAATAGTTCGACACATCAATTCATTCCCAGGTCATGTCGTTTTCTATCAATGATTCATCTAAAGCTTTTGTAGGATTTCCCTCCCATTCACTCAAATACTCTAAAGTTATGATTCATTCCTTTTCAATGAGGAATTATAAAGATCATTCATTGAAATAAAAACAATTCAGACATATTTCCCAATGAATCAACCCACAGATTGGTCCTTACCCATTTAATTGTGGTGTGATTTTTCTGATAGGGCCATTGGGTCAGGTCTTTGTCAATTAAGTGAAAAGTTTTCTCATGTAATATATAATGCCTCAAAATATTTTGATGAAACTCAAAAAAACTTCATTTTCACTAAAAATAACTTTTAGCATTGGTTTTTTCCATATATAAATTCCATCCCAATTACATAGGTTCCAAAATCATCATCTTAATATATTATTCTTCTATAAAGTTCTTAATCAATAAAAATTATTTCAAACGGAGACTAAAAAGATGGATCATACTGCTCTAAGAATTTGACATTGTGATTTTATCATAGACTTAGAAAATAAAACCCTATAGATGATCACCTGAGTTGAATTTATAATTAATCTCATTATGAAATAAATGATACCGAATTTCCAACTGAACAAATTTCATCTATCACTCCAAAGTTACCATGGTATTCCCAAATATTAAATAAAATGGTTATTGGTTTTTTCCTTAAATTATTTCAAAAGAATAATAACTGAAGATTAAAAGTGATTCAATATTCTATTCATGTGATGATAATAAACACTGGAAAACAAGGGATAAAATGGAATTTATAATATGTGTTTACCAGTATGAACATTCCTACATATTGGAATTTAGTCACTCAATGCCTTGTAGTGGGAACTTTAGACCACCAAGGACCTCCCAAATGGTCTATGGATCATGATTATTCTACCCTTAAATATTCAAAAACTAACAAGAGTACTATAAATCATGTCCCAATTTCCAAAATATTGGTAAAATATTAAAAATAATGAAATGACCCAAAAATCCTTTAATTTTTTATGAGATCTTCGATGTTTAGGGAATCAATTTTCTGGGACGCTTTTTCCCGTCCAATGGATTATCAAATATTATACTTGCTATTTATTATGTTTCTAGATGGGTATAGTTAAAACCCACTAGAAATGTTTATTTAAATATAGTTAGTGATTTCTTAAAAAAACCCACATTTCCACCATTTTGTAACACCGCGAGCCTTGAAAAGTGACTTAGGAACTCATTTATATATTCAGATTGAGGAATATCTACAAAATAATAATGGGAGTATCCATAAAATATCAAATTAATATCACCCTCAAACAAATGGAAAGGAAGAAATTTCTCATAGGTAATTGGAAAGAGTGG
Source organism: Viscum album (assembly GCA_963277665.1). Taxonomy (NCBI): domain Eukaryota; kingdom Viridiplantae; phylum Streptophyta; class Magnoliopsida; order Santalales; family Viscaceae; genus Viscum; species Viscum album. The sequence continues at coordinate 1,088,677,700 of OY728158.1, forward strand.
ATGAATGAATTTTAAATCCCACCAGAAAAGACTACCCTAAAAGACGGGGTGAAGCGATTTGGGCTTATCAAAATGCCTATAAAACACCAATTGGGATGTATCCTTTAATGGTATTTTTTTGGAAAATTATGTCATTTACCAGTTGAAATCCAATATATGTCATTTTGGGCCCTAAAAACAGGTAATAGCGAATGTCAAAAATTTGGTGAAGAGAGGTTGTTGCAGTTGATGGAATTGGATGAGATTTGACTTGATTCCTATAAGAAATTCCAATATATCCAATTAAAAGGCCAAGGTACTCTATGAAAAATACATACTAAAAAAGGAATCTCATTTTATTGAAAAGGTAATTTTCTTCAATTCTCGATTTAGACATCACTCAGGTAAGCTTAATTCTCATTGGAAAGGTCCTCTTAATATTGTTTATGTTTACCCATTTGGTGCAGTCCAAGTCAAATGCCCCTATTCCAAAAGGACATTCACAATTAATGGAAATTTTTTAAAGAAAAATCTTCCTAGGAAACAAAATAATATAATGAAATTGACTTATATCATATCCACAACACCTATAGTAATCCCACCACTTGATGGGCACCACTATCCAAAAAACTAAAAATGTGGGCACCTATTTCCCTCTAACTCTCTCTCTATCACTATCTATATCCATATCTCTCTTCCTTTCTCTCCCTCTTCCTTCTTCCTCCTATATCTTTCATTTTTTACCACATCTTTCCCCAAACCATCTAATGTTTTCTTTCACTTTATTATGGTTATGTATTTTTAATGAATACAAAAAATGAAACAAATTAAAAAACAAAAAGGTTATAATTATTCATCATCATCTTATGAAAAATTTTCCAACCATTTTGGGTAGCGAAAAAGACATGTTTTCATGTAATTTTTTTTATTTACATCATGAATTTGGATAAGTAATTCTATTTCAAGCATACTAAATTTTGAATAATTAGTTTTATTTTTGGAAAAATATTATCCCCCAACAATGTAGAACAATATTATATTTAATTCCACGTTCACCTAAAACCATCTCATAATTTTGTTTGTTTCTCACCCCGGAATGTTATTATTGAGATTGTGGACCATTTAGTTGAATTTCCTACATTGGTAAACATTAATATGATAGAGGTATTTTTGGAACATCATGATATTTACAATAGCCAAATATCCTTCCATTTCCCATAAAACAATCATCCTTTTGAAAGCCACTTCGAGCCTGTGAAATATTTTTCTTGGATATACACATTACAATACTAGTACCTCATACCTCCTAACATATATGGGGAATTACAGTACAAAATTTATTGAAATTTTAGTGTGTGGGGAACCTTTTTTTTGGGTTCTATTTCTTTGATTTCTAATGTGTTTTCAAATGATTGAGGGAAAGGAAAAAATTTATTTTAGGGGGAGAGGATTTCAATCAGTGAGTTTAGAAAATATAGTTTCAATTTTTTTAATTTTGTACATTTTATGGATGTATTATAAAATGAATAAAAAAACAAAAATATGAATTGATTGTTTCTTTGTTGTGTAGAAAATCACTCTTCCTCAATGGTTGATAATGTTATAACAATTAAAATTATTGTCTTGATGAGATCAAACATGTGTTGGGAGATTAGTGTGATATTTTTTTCAAGTTCATCTTTTGAACAAAAATCTAAAATTCAATGAAAAGATAAGAAGAACACTTTCATTATATATTCTTTTGTCATTGAGAGATGTTTTTTGTCATGAACGTATTTAATAATTTCATTCATATAAAATATTATTCAAATTTTTTTGTCTTGATTTACATTATCATTCCCTTGTAAATATGTGTTTCCATTTCTTCTTATGATTCATTTAAAAAAATTGCACTTTTTTTACCCATTTTGGTGTTTAGCCCTCCATTCCACCCTTTTGAATATTAAATCACTGTCGTCCCATATCAATTGAAGAAACCCCTAGAAATTATTCTTGATTCTAGTGCATATTAGGAAAGGGAATGGAATCTGAGAGCTCCGTCAAAATATGATATTTCCACATTTGGTTGGTGAATGAGTGAAGGTCCATAATTAAATATTTATCATCACGATAAGAGTGAGTTATGAGTTCCTTCATTTTTCATTTCTAAAATTGCGCATGAAAAAATTATTGTTTTTGAAAAATTATTTCCAAAACAATATGTGGTGGAATTCAATATGAATGAGTGAAATAGTATACACCTCCCCAGATTGGCGGAAAAATATTAAATTTTTTGCCGAGTGAGAATTATTTTGTTATGTTTTTATACCTAGTTCATATGAGGACATGTACAAGACTATGTGTGGGGATTTTAATATTATTAATTTACTAATATCGTATTATTAACTCACATTACTAATTTTCTAGTAAGAGTGAATAATTTGTGTGAAATAATAATGTTTTAATATTAAATATATATTTTTATCATTTTCTATATTAATCTAGATTCGAGTCATTTTAATTTTTTAATCATAAAACTCACCATACTAATACATGTAATTTTTATTATTTAATTACTATTACTAATTCAATTTAGAACTTATAATTAGAAGAATTAATTGTTCAATTCATCCATTTAAATGTTCATATGGTCCACATTAGAAGGACCAATGAATCTATAATGAAACTGGACCAAACATGATACTAGAATTTCTAGGAATCAATCCAAAGGAATTTTTTTTGAAAATATAGTATATAAAATTGGTTGTCCAAAACAATCGTAGATAAAAAATTGAGGGCCCAAATCCTTCAAAAAGATTCCCAACATATTTTTTTATGTCCATGCCAACATTTATTTCATATTTTAAAATAAGAACATAATCTATGAATTTTCTCTTCATATAGTCACAAAATCGATCTAATATTTTGTAGTGTGAAATAAAATATATAGGTGGTCAACATTTAATAAGAATGTGTTCGAATAAAAAGTAATATCGGTATCTTAAAATGTTTTTACATTTACACCAAGGAACAAATCAACAGAGAAAGCGATAGAATGAAATTGTTTAATAGAATAGCATTAAACTTTGCTAAAAAATCCAATGGTGGACAAATTTTCGGGTTGACACTCTACTTCAATATCAATAATTCTTATGATGAAGATATCTCTAGATTTATCTCCCTAGATGAAAAAATCATCAAGACAAGTGGAGGGGTATTTTAAAATGCAAACAGTCCAACTCCTTGGGCTGTTAATACATTCCCCTCTTCTCCATGCAATGGGTTGGAAGATCAAAATAGATAAGGATACATTCACATGACCAAATCCTTAATAGAGCCCTAATAGGACCTTCCAAACTCACGTTCTCACTTGATATACACCTCCACCTCTCTTGGTTTTCATGTTCTTTTATGTTCATTTTTAGTTGTATTATTGTAAGGGTTCTGTTTTAATTTTGTATCAATATGAATGAAAGTTTTATAACAATATCTTATTCTCCACTTACTTATTTAGTTTAATATTTATGTTCTAAAAATAGTTTAAATAATTTTGAAAACTATTCTCTTCATTAGCTTCCCAATTTAATCCAACATGTGATTTAACCTCTCTTCACATTTTGTGTGTGTGTTTGTAGCACTATTCCATTCTTGTCGCATACTTTTTATATTATTTATAACCCATCACCATAATAATTACAACTACATTAATAACCCTCTAAAAATATTCATAGATCTACCATTATGGTGGGTCATAATTTATGTATATTAAGTGATTGAATGAATTTTTTTGTTTGGTATTCTTTAAAGTAACGTTGTAAATGATGAACAAAAAATGTAATGATTTAATGAAATGTTATGTTTAACATATGGATTCCATGGATTATTTTAACCATAAATACAATACCATAGACAATATTTAATTGATATTAGATCCTTTTTTATATTAAGACTACGATTAAAACCATAACACAATGGTATTCCCATAAAATTTATATTCTGAAGTGGGTTTTCATTTGATGAAATCAAAAGAAAACGCCAAATATATCATAAGATTAAATCGCTAATATTTAACTCACCCAAATATTTCTAAAATTGTGTAATCAATCTAAATCAATCAACAATTTCATTTTAGATATTAAAACAACAACCTCAATTAAAAATACTAATCACCAAAACAATCAACTATCATCATCAAGGATTCAAATCAAGTGCTTCTATACACATTAGCAGAGCACCAAAGCCTCGAATGAATGATTGGAAACAATCGTACATGCGTTAACACCAAAGGGATTCTCCTTGAGTGGAAGCTATTTTATTTACTATTAAATATAATGGGTGGATTCCCTTTTGAGTCGATTACTGAAAATTCAATTGAGTTATGGTAATGTACTTGTATTTTCTACCACAAATTGATGATATGTATGACCTATTAAAATAGGATTAGGGGTTCTCAAAAAATATTTGATATGGTTACCATCAGTTCAGAATAAAAGAATATTACATTAAGAAAACCTCATTCTAGAGAATTTATGACCATTACAAGTACTTTGTAATGCTATTTGGTATAACTAATGATCCTTAATACATTACGGGTTTAACAGACATCATCATCCAAGAGAATCTTGATGAATTATTTTGGAATTTTTGGATGAAATTATATTTTACATTATTTTCAAGCAGAATCATGTGCATCATTATTGAGACATTATTTCATTTTTGAGAAATCAATGACTTTATTCCATGATATCAAAACGTTATTTTCACAATAAAGAAGTAAATTTATTTGGAGACATGGTGTCATAAAATAGAATCTCATTTTATCCTAAGAAGGTAAAACCTATTATGAAATGGTAACAATCAAAAAATGTTTTTAGAGTTAGAGAATCCATGGTATAGTTGGATATCATCATCATATCATAAAATATTTCTCGATGTTGGCTTCTGGTATGATATCACTATATTGGAAGGTAGTGATGTTTGTTTGGGAATATAAATGATAGAGTATATTGTTGATCTGAAAAATCATTTGACTATTGTGCTAGTGTTGAATCATCTTGAGGTTGGGCAGGGCTATCTGATATTTTTGGATGCATCAAGGTTTGGACTTTTTTTTGTTCTTATGAATTGTAATCATTTCATTTTTTATGGATCATGATATATTAATCCACAAGGGAATAATTTTCTAACACATGATTACGAACATGAAGTCGTATCGTATAAACCTAAGAGTTGGCGGCATTAACATTTAATAAAATTGTTTATAATGTATATTTACCATAATAACTTTAGTTATATCATATATAAAAATATGTTTTAATCTCCTCTAATATTATTTAGTGGGATACATACAATATTTCTATTTTGGTATAACATGTACACCAAGGAATGGAATTTTATCTGGTAGATGATATGAGCTGGAATCTTCTCTCCTAGGACATTAATGGTTCATCAAAATAAAGGAACTTGATGGATCATTTTCATAGTTAAATAGGGAGTCTGTGAAACTGGGTATGATGTTGTTTTGGATAGTGTTCGACTTAACTCTACTATTCTTGGTATTATTTTTCTGGAACATTAGATCGATGATGAGTTCAATAGAATTAGAGACTATCCTAATGGTGAGGAGACCATTACTGTTTTTCCATTCTCCAAAATGGTATTCTTTGTTTTTTTTTGAATCATTTTATCCTACCATTAGTAGTGATAAAGGCTGTATGGGGGTTTTCACAACTCTCAGTGGGAAGTGCACCCATGAATCATGAAATTGTTTTTTATGAAATTAAAAATTATTTTGATGGTTCAGTATGAGACAAGAAATTGAGGATTTCATTTAATTACTCTATAAATTCTAGTTGGATGACATTGACAAATATATTACTTGGATATTACATCAACCACCTCTATTTCTAACTTGGATGTCGACTGATATCTCTATTGATTTAGTGGTTTGGTGGCCGCATACCTAGAGAAATAAGAATCTGATATGGGATGTGATCAATAGATTGACCAAATCATCTCACATGATACACATTCATGGTACAAAAAAAATTATGATCTAAAACATCTCTATGGGAAAGTGAATTTTCTTTTGTGTGATGTTTCATCTCCTATAGTCACTGATAGGTACCCCTATTGTATTTATTTATTTTCAAGAGGCCTCCTTGAGGCACTAGGATATAGGGTTCATTTGAGTACACCATAAAATCCATAGAAGGATGGCTTGACATAAAGGGTTGTATATATTCTTGAGGGTATGGTTCATACCTATGGTTTTTAATTTTTTGAAGCATTAGATAACCATTTTTTGGTAGTTGAATTTTCGTATAATAATTGTTATGAATCCATAATATGTATGGATTTTTTTAGGTATTTTATGCCTGGCCTTGTAAAGATCTATATTGTTGGTTAGATATTGGGGAAAGTACTTTTGTTGGTCCAAGATTGTATCAAGAAAATAAAATATTGTATCTATTGATTCTTTATAAAATTTTGATAGTGCGGAGTTGGTATAAATCAGATGTTGATCATCATCAGAGTCCATTGAAAGTTTTAGATGGTCACCATGTATTCTTGAATGATTCGTCTCATTTACCCCATCGATGTTTTGGGAGGTAGGGGAATATTACTCCTTGTTTTAGGTGGAATTTTTAGATATTTTAGTAGGTAGGGAATGAGTATTTCTATTTAGGACATCCACCATAGTTTTCATTGATTCATAATGTGTTTCATGTAACAAATATGTGAATGTATACTTATAATCCACGTCATGTTCTAAGTTGGATAAATCATGAAGTTGATCCCGATTTATCCCTGAATGAGAATCTATTCAAGATAATAGATTGTGAAACCATATTTATTTTTCGGAGTATTATACATTTAGTGTCAGTGCTACGATAGTATGGTTCTGATACATATGATACGTGGTAGTGAGATGTACTAGTGGGAGACATATGGACTCTTTTTTTTACATGGAATTTTCTTAAGGGGCATTATGGTGATAAAATGTTTCTATGGTGGAGATTTTGTAACATCTAGTTACAATTTAAAGGTACTCATTGACCCTATTTTTAATAAACCTTTTTCTAGATCTCATTTAGATGTTTTTTATTCGGTCTTTTGAAATTTTTATAAGGATATTAGGCTGTGCACTTTTGGGGCATACTTTTCCCAATTTGTGTTCCTACCCAGTGAAAACCATTCTAGCACATGAAGTGGGGATTTTCATGGACGAATTACTTTTTGAAAACAATTTGAATTCCTATTATAATCCTTGGACCCCATCATATGGAAACATCATTATGGTACACAATTTGAAAAACTATATGACCCTACCTGTTTATTCTTGCTGACATTTTTTAATTATTATAAAAAGTGTTTTAAAAACACATGGACCCCTATTTCAACCTCTAATTAGTTCTAAATTTGGATTGTATAATGTTCAAGGTCATCAAAGAAATCAGGATCCCTTTTTGGATCCTCGATTCTTATTCCAAAGTGGATCATGTCTGGGTGAACATCGATCCATTCCTCTTTAGGAAGATATCATCTCTTATCCATCCTCTCTTTATCTATCAATCATTCCTCTATAGGGTTTATAAGATTATAGTTAGGATCTAAAATTCTTTCTTCTGGATTTCAATTTTTGGTTTATTTCCTTTACCTCTTTTTTTGATGTTATTCAGTGGAAATTCTCTTTCTAGGATTTATGATACGTGATATGATAATGGTATGTGGTTTTTAGAATTTTAAAAAATATAATTAAAACACTAATTGAATGATTAATAATAATTTAATTCAATTAAATTATGAATTTTCAATTTGGGGTGAATTAGCACATAAAACAGATTTAGAGTATGATTGTGGCGAAAACACCCAATTCTAATGGAATTGGATGTTGTGGTGTCTTTAGAAAATTAAAATATACATCAAATGTTATTATAAAATTGATTTAATAAAAATGTATTAACTTTTTTAATTAGAACATATTATTGTTTTTATCTTTGTAAAAGTCTAGAAATGATTAAAAGACCAAATTTTGGTTTTTAAATTTACATTTATATATTGGACTTGGAAATGAAGGAATTTTATTTTTAAACAGTTTTAAAATAATTTTTCCATTTTTGATTGGGTATTTTATCTCATAAAAGAATTGGTTTTTCTTATCTTATTTGGGAAAAACAGTCAAGGATGATAATACAATAGCAACTAATTGATACTACACTACTCTAAAAAATACGTAGTGAAGTATATCATAGACTTAATTGGATGTTGATTTCACTACATTGGTCTATTTCTTTGGGTTTTGTGTAAACATATTGTTGTGATGACCTATATTACTGTATGTGGATCTCATAACATGGAAATATCATACCTCTTTAAAAATTAACATGTTTATTGCATGTAGATTATTTTGATATATGTAATCAATAGTTATAAACCTGATTTATTCATGCCTATTGATTTATATAATTTTTTTATATAAATGTTTCTCTTAATCAATTTTTTGGAATGTTCCCATAAATTAAAATGAAAGGAATTTTTTCTTATTATGTAATTTTTACTGAAATTCTGGTTTTTTTTAAATTGAAATAATTATTTTGTTATTTATTATTATTTATTATTAAAGAACACATTGTGTGACCATAATAGTATTTTAACTCACACCATACCTTTTCATTTGTGAATTTATATATTTCATTCCTATATGTCTGGGAAAATGGAAAGTCCCACTCTAAGGTGGTGGTTGGTGATGATATTTTGGTTATTGAGTGGAGGGTATGTTGGGACATGGTATATTTTTATCTTTTACTTATGGTAATTTTAAGATGTACAAATTTGTTTTTTTATAAATGTTTGACTTCTAGTATATTCTTGTTTGGATGTTTTGTTTGAGTATACTGACTTGTTTCTTTTTCTACAACTATTTATGTGGATAAATTGTTATATATTTATCTTGTGTGATGTCAGGTGCTAGTCACCAACCAGTGGGTACCGGAAATTCTCATTAGGCTATGATCATACTATATTGGGTTTCAAGGAATCAGGGTATCCAGTATTGTTCATGAAAAACAATTTATTTTTCACCTTCCATGTGATACATTACTGAATGATGAATAAGATATCACATTGTGTAGTGGTTGTCTTCCGTACACAAGAGCGACAATAGCATGCCTCCAATGGGATGGAAGGTAAAGTAAAACATATGATATAACGAATTCAGATAATGATAATGTCACATATATCATATATATCTATATATATATATATCTTATATAAATTATAAATCCCTCTTTATTTTCTACCTCGAAATGTGGAGATTGATGAATGAACAAGATCGATTAGCGAGGTGGTAGTCCATCGTACATAAGAATGAATTTTATGTAACCTATTTGATGGATGAGTTTAGAGTTATTGGGCATACCTTTAACATAAAAACATATCTGTATTTGTAAGATTCTATATTTATTATATAATCTTGTTATAATAATATTTTAAGGAGATGGAGAAGTAAATAAAAATAAAATACTTTTTGAAGAACATTTATTCTTCCTTTTGCATCCACTTTCAAATTTCACTAAACCTTAAAAGGTTTATTTTATTAAAATAATAATTATTATAGTGTGGTTTAGGTAATCTAGGGACTGATTTGGGTATGTATTTTCCAACCTAATGTGGTTTGAAGGTGTGAAGAAGGGCTGGAGAGTGGTGACTTTTTAAAAGTGAGGTTAGTGGAACTCTTCTATTTTTTTGAAATAGTGAATTCTACCCCAATTTTTATCATTGAAAGTGGCTCCAATAATGACCAAATTTAGATAACAAGAGGTAAAATCTTTAAATAAGTCCATGAAATTGGTTTTGGAAATGTTGATAGGTTATTTGACCCCTTATGTTTAAGGTTTAATCCATTGGTAAACTCAATTTCCACATAATCACAATGATTAATTTTTCTTTTTTCATGAAATACATTGGTAAAAAATCAAATCATCCTTATATATAAAATATAAATTATTCTTATAAATTATATTGAATCTATTTTTTCAAATTCAATTCAATGAATTGAAAAAAAAACTATTTTTAAATTAATCCCATATATGGGAGGATAATTTGGCTCATTTGATTGAATATGTTTAAACCTTTACTATGTTTTTATATGAAATTTAAATATGAATTTCATTACAATGATTTAAATTGTATTTATATATTTATAATTTATATAATTTAACTTTTGAAAAAATTAAATTTTTATTTTATATTAACAATAATTTTGAGGAAAATAGTGTTATTAGTTAATATTATGTATATTTCAGTATTCATCAAAAAATGAAACTTCTTTGAAATATAAGAAAATTCACTATAAGAAAATTTAGAAAATAGTATTTCAAAATGAATTTTTATTTTTTTAGAAACATTTTATTATAGTTCTAAAATTAAATTCTAGAACAAGTCAGCCATTAAAAGGTGAAAAAAATAACATTATAAAAATATAGCTTTTTATATGTAAAATTTTATTTTGTATTATATTATTTCTATAAAATATATTGGATGATGTAAAAATTATATAATTGAACATATAATATAAATTTAATTTATATCATTCACCAATAGTAATAAATTTAAATAATTATGATAACAACACATGAGAGCATAAAAAATATTTTTTATAAAAACATTTCCTTTATATTCAAAAATTTTTAATTTAATTTTCGTATTAATCAGAAACCAATTAGTTATTTTTATACATAAAAAATATTATAATATTTTATTTATTTCTTTTCAAAATCAATAATTAATGACTTCTAGTTAATTATCAAATTATTTAATAATATAAATAGTTTTCAATAAATCATTATCTTGCATATAACACAATCTATCAAAGAATGTAATTGCTTCATATAATGAAAGTGAAATGTGTGTTGTGTTCATTTGAAGATATATCATGGATTTAATTTATTTATAAAAGTTTTCCTCTTACACTTTCACCAGTGTTCACATCCGTCTGTGGGGATACACTAATTGTTGCCACACATTCCCACTTTTTAATGGTGGGAGGCATCTGTCTCTTATTCAGGGACGTTTTCCCCTTGATCTAAAAGGATGATTTGATTTCTATCTCTCCATACATGGATTCCTACCCAAAATAAATTTCCCAGTATTGGTCTCTCTTAATGATTAAGATGTCGTTCATGAAACTCTTCGCGGTGCCTTATCTTTTTGGATGCTGGCAAATTACACTACTTCTGTCAATACATTCCAAGTGGAAATGTCAGGGAAGAAACCTTCTGTCAGGGGAGTGGTCACATTGGGAATCACTAGTGTGTCTTGGTGCTGAAACATTGGTACACCAATATTTTCATCCCCTTATTATGGGGCTTCTTCAAGACCCATATGCCAGAGGCATCCCACAATGAGTGTGAGGAATTATAAGATGGTGTCATGTCTTTGAGGTTTTCATTAGCTCCCAATGTTTTACATGGGGTCTGAAATGAGTTTAACGTTTAGCAGAGTTGAATCAGACAGATTGAAAAAATGATGGGAGTGGACCAGATGGGTACATCCCTTTTAGGGAGCACTCAAGATGTTTCTAGATGAGGGGATAAAGATGCATAATGAAGATGTATCTGATGTAGTGTCTCCCATAGAGGGAAGATATCAAACTGTGAAAGTTAATATGGACACCTCAAATGGAGGATGAAAAAATGATTGGGTCCTGACAAAGGGGACTCCATAGTTTACCATTTTCTATGATTGAGCCTCGTAGTGGATTTCTATGTACCTCTTAAACAAGATAAGGATCAAAACCTATGTAGTTTGAGAGGGTGGATAATGTGATTGGGGTGTGAAAAATGTACAATAGACCGACAACATACTATGGCTTACATGTGGTTAGAATCCTAATTTAAAAAAGGATAAATGAATGAATTTTGCTTAAAAATGGTTCGCTTCCTCGAAGGATAGAGTTACTTAACTAAGATGGGGCGGCCTGGATGGAATCTAGATAGATATGGATGGAGTGTTGATGGATGGAATGATTGGGGATGGGACTGAGGACAAGTATATACGAACCTATATTGGTCTTGAACTTCGAATATGCCTCCTATATATCTTTATTCCATGGAATCAATATCCATGATTTTTTTGCAATGGAAAGATGATTCACCTGATGAGGTAGTTCGTGAGGATTGATACATGGATGGGACCCAAAGGATGTACAACCAACGAGTTGGGGAATGTCCTTCCCAAAATATAAGGGCTCAAGGGAGATATCTAGATGGTACATGAGTGATGGATTTGAACCTCGAGATATTTCCAATGTACCGTTCTTCAAAAAAGAAATGAAAAAAATCCACGTAGTTCGGATATGGGGGAATTGTCTTAAGTTCTACAAATAGGATAGTGATATGAAAACAGGGTGGGGGAATACATGTGGTCAGAATCCCATTAATAGAGGGAATATCTTCATTGAAGATTTATGGATTTAGTGTGGGGGTTACATACGGTCAGCCTCCTGAGGACTAGACTCACACCATTATGGGGCGGACCAAGGATGTGGGTCCCAACAAAGGGGATGCAAATGTTTTCCAGTGTTTGGGGTTGAACCTCGAGAAGGCTTCCTACGTACCCTGTCTTAGGATACGGGGATCAAAACCCAATTAGTTTAGAGATATAATTTAGTTCCATGTGAAACAAAAGGGTCATATAGTTTAACGTCATGAAAGACAGGGGTGATCCAACGTGATGCGGTCGGGACCGATGGGTGATGGGATTGAACCATAGAGAGTCTACTTGTGTATCATTCCTTGAGAGGGAATATGTCAAATTCTATGTAGTCCAGTGAAAATGTGCATGGGGCTTACATAATAATGGATCCCATTGAGTATTTCTTGGTCGATGCTTTCTATAAACCCACAGAAGTCATACTCGGGATGAGAAACAAGAGGCTATAAAGACCTAATGATCATGTCATGAAAGGTGGGACTCTGAGGAATGGTGTGGGGTTTACGAAAGGATAGTCACCCATAGGAATGATGGTTGGGACTTAATCTAGGAGGGATGCCTGAGTAGGGGTCTAGATGTATAAGGAGGATATGTCCACCATACCTAGAACACTCTATAAACTTGGGTATGGGCTCATAGAAGATTTACCATGTTGCATATATCGAAAAATATCAGAGGGAGTCTGAAGTGAGAAGGTGATGGTTCTCATCCCCCTCATGATCCTCTCCAAACATGTCTGTTATGTGGTGATCATATTTTAACATCATGTGTCTTGTATGCGGGTTCAATTATTTTTATGGTCTTGTAGATCAAATAGTGAAGATTCACTCCAAACCCCTAGGAAATACAAAACTCGCTCACTTTAACCATATATGAAGGGAAATAGCCATAAATTCTATATAAAGATAGGGTTGTGGGGTGATCCTTTGCGGGGCTAACATTATTATGGCTATGTAATGAAGTTCTATCCATTAGTGTGAATACACGATGAAGCATGATCCAATGTTACACAACATGAGGCACTGCCCAAGGGACCTTTAAATCACTTTGTACAAACCTAGATGTAAACACTTGAGAATGGTTCACGAAGTAATATGAATCATGGATATGGGATTTGTAAAGCTCAGGGGCTTGCAGAGAATCGATGACTACAATTAATAATGAATTTGTAGTGCTCATAGGATCACAAAGCACAGTGCCTCGCAGAGCACATGACTTTGTGAAGCTCGTCGGCTCGAAAATCATAGGGGATCACAGATCAAATGGCTTCATAGAGCTCACATGATCACATATAATAGGGGCTCATAGAGAACATGTCTTTAAAAATCCCACATGCTCATAGAGCACAAGGGATCAAAATGGATATGACTTCACATAGAGGAGAGCACTGTGAATGATATTATCTCGGCCTATGTATGGAGTATACATGTTTTTGGAGATTTCTTCGCAAAAATCAGGCTCTCTGCAATGTCCCATGTACAAAAAAGGGTCTCTATGCTTTTTAGGGCTAATAAGATTCATAAAGGGCATCGATTCTTGAAATAGGAGTATATATGAGCGATGGAAAATTCTTTTCGCACTTCTCATGTACCTCAAATGAGTCATTTTCCTAGTTGGTTTGCATAGAAAAAAACTCTTTGTGATTTGGTAATTTGAAAGACGAATGGTCGGGGTTATTAACAATTGATATTGGGGGAGATGGGTATTTATAGGTGATATGGTGATTGATGCTCTAAGGGAATGCAATGAAGTAACATGTAATTCTCTATCTGAGGTAGATTCTTTCATGTATCTCGGAGTTGCGAAGTAAACCGTCATCCCCTTCATAATGTAGTGGCTTCCTTCGTTCCATCCATAGTGGTCATAGAAGATTCCATCAATTTCAAGGGACTCATTCAGTTGACCATCCTTCCCTCTGTGGTGCATATGCTTCCTTCATGTTCTTCGTAACTGCGATGTGGACCATCAATTTATTCTATGGAAGGTGTAGAGAATTCATCTACTTTGCATCATCCAAAGTGCTGAAGGGATTTTGAAGATGTTTCCTTTGAATGGGTTCTTCTCCATGCATCCCATATTGGATCAATTTAGTCTCCATCGTTTATTTTTCCCTATGAATATATTTTTGCTCAAAAACATACCCCCATCATAATTGATTCCATGGAGAAAATGAAGGTCGAATTCTAAGGGTAGATAACAAAACATTAGGTAGGACTCGAAGTGGGATTTCAAAGATATAGCACAATGAGGATAGGTGTGCATAAGATTATAATGTCGTAAAGCTTTCCATGGCTAGGTGCACTGCGAAGATCGGTGTTCAATGCCTATAAATAGGGGAGAAATACCCCACTTTTTTCCTCACATGTCTCTTTATATCTATTGTTGAACTCATGATTTTCGAAACTCATTGTGCTCCATGACCTATGTTTGAGAACTTTAGTCTCCTTGTCTCTACACCATACAACAAGTCTTTAGAATATGTGATTCTATGCTTCATATGTTCAATCTACTAGCTCTATTGTTGAACTCTGACGCTCATCTCAGCGATCGAGCTCTCCAATCATGCTTAGGGAACCAGAATATAAAAAATTTAATGTCTTGGGAATGAATTGATAACCCATAATATTCTTGTGGGTTTCATACAGATGCTTCCTAAAGTGATGATATGGTTGATAATATGGGTATCATGGAATATATATAAAGGCTTTCAGAACATGAATCTTTAGTGGAGCTCTGTTTAGAAATTCAATAGAATAACCCTCTATGAAAAATATTTCATTTTTTTTAATTTGATGTGAGGAATGTTGTTCTGATCCCTAAATCTAGTAGGTATGATCCAACTTACTAGTTCAATAGTGCGCCTTTCCAGCACCAGTGGTTCAGGGCAACCTATGATCATACATGGGAATACCCTGCACCATTCAATGATGACAATCTATAATACCATGTCAACAATGTTGATGGAAAGGTGATGGTGCAAGTGTTACCTCCCCTATAGTACCACACCATCCTGAATGTGTCTTTGGGGATCTCAGAGAAGGGGAATACTAACTATTGTGACCTACACAGGGGATGCCATTTTATAAAGGATTGGTTTGGGCCTACTGCGTGTGTGCATCCTATGTGGAATTTGAGGTAGAGATAAAATTATTTTGGTTTTATAATGTTGTGTGGGATTATTAATTCTACATTTTTCAACCAAAGCACAAGATTCCTGAGTTATGGAGCGGGTGGTCATCGAGTACAAACACATTTCTCCTTCAACATGGGGAGGTCGGCATTATCCATTGATTCCTTCACTAGATCTCATGGATTCCCATCATTGGGTGGGGTGTACGACAAGTTACTCCCCGATGAGAACACATGGTAGTATCAGAAGCATATATTGATGCTGGAAAAGGTACATACATATCGAGTGTCTGACAAGGAATGATGTCGGTGAGGGAAGTCCCCCTAGAGTTCTTGCTTAAAATATTCATAAACATCCCACCAAAGCCGGCCACTGAAGGGGAGGAGGATCCCATGATGATACCTATTAGGAATCCAATCATTCCAAAGGGTTCCAAACATATTAATGAGGGTTCCTATTGGTGAACCCTAGTTAATAGACCATGGAAGCTATGGGGTTACAATGTCAAAAACGAGTTGTAAACTTTGGTTAGGATGGATAGGTTTATCTATGAGATTATCTACAACTTGATGTTTCAAATAATGGGAAAAACATAGGTGTTCGACTGAGAACATTGAGTATGTTGTCTGTGCTATCATTGGGGGAGCATATAAACTCGGGGATCATGGTGTTACCCAAGTAATATTAGGTGTTTTTGAACATCAGTGAGGGAAATAAGATACATAGTCTGTGTGGACCACTATATATTGTATACATATGGATAAGAGTGCACATGGGAATTTATGAATATTAGAACCTTATTTCCCCTCCAGAATCTAATTTCTAACCATCCATATTGATTGTGGTGGGGTGCATTCTGGCAATGCTAAATCTGATGCTGGTGAAGAACATAATTTGTAAGGCGGATGAATTTGACTTCCAACCCTTTCATTTTCCAACAATTGTATTCATTAATGATTCATAGGGAACATAAGAGAATCATTATTATCTCTTTTCCTATTGGGGTGGTGTTTTAGTGGCATGGATTGATCTTGAGCCTATCTATGAGACTTACACCCCAAACCTCATTGTGAGGTAGTTCTGGTACATGAAAAGGTTGACCCTTCAAGTATACTTGGGATTACCCCACTATGACCATTCATGTGTGATGGGGAAGATGTGGCTCATGTTCACGCAGGTGGATGGGAAGATGATGAATGTGATGCCTCTACCCATAGGCATCTACATGAAACTCAAGGAGTATTCTAAGAGCTGGGACGCATCCTACCCAGGGGACATGTTGATGTGGTGAACCATTTGTACTCGTTATGGGGTGCCTCATTAACCTCAAGGGTTGGTCCAGAAAGTGTCAACAATAACCCGTGGTGGTGGGGCTATAATAGTTATGAGTAAAAAATTCTAGGACCTTCATCGACCGGGATGGATGTGGCAGTGCCTAACACTACGGTCCTAGATGAGTAGAGCCACTAGGAAGGGAGGCCACCCAGGGGATTTGGTAGGATATCCACTCTGGCTCCGAGGATATTGATACACCATAAAGAAATGCATGATGACAATGTTTTTCTAAAGGCTCTGGACAATTGGTAGGTTAAAAGTAAATTATTTAGTATTTCCCAGATGTGGAACTAGCATATCTAGATTGGGTTGGACTTGTCATAGATCGTTCATGCTGATGCCAACATTCTGGTGTCTCAAGAGGAAGGGTAGCATGACATCGCCGAGATAAATGAATTTGTGGACTCTCGGGGTACACTTTGTCCGATGATGGAATGGATGAAAGTACTGCATAACCCAAAAGTCCAATGGCATTTTTCCACTATTGAGTTGAGGGAGATCATCAGCTTACTTGATGAATTGTAAGAGACATCATGGGGGGAGAAACTAGACGATGGAGTCCTTTATAGGGATGTGAAGTTGCAACCCCATAGTTGGATGATTTTGTTGATACTCATGAGTTAAACACTATAACATTTTTCTCTGGTCCTCATTCACGTCCTCTGGTATTCTCCACTGACATTTATCCATTGTAGGAGAACCATATTTATAAAATCCCTTCCCACACTATAACAGATGTAACTTCTCGGTGTATAGGTGCGATAATCGTTATTGTAGAATCTAGAAGTGCTTTAACAGCTAGAGTTTTTCTTCTATAGTCTTTATATTTTCTAACCAAATATGGGGGGCCATGTCCAGGGGTTCTGGTAGAAACAACTCAAGGCAGAGACCTATTATTTCATCTATATAAGTCATCTCTTCTATAGAATCCATAACTCTTCTCCATTTAACTGTGCTAACTAAAATCTATGTATTTCAAAATTTATAGTTCATTAAATATATTGGCTCACCCTATCATGTATAGTTAGGTCTCCCTATGCTCCCCTTCTAGGGAGAACACCTATCATCATGGAATTGAATGCTCACACAGACCAGACTAGAGATATTATGGAAAAAGATGGAACCCCTAGTAGGAAATAACCTGAGAATATCGAGGAGTAATCTAGTGGCGATGATAAACCTGATGAAATGGAACCCAACCTATCTAAGAGGACACTCGAAGAAGTACCTGCTAATGAACTTCTAGAGGTGTTCCCAACATATGAACATACTGACCAAAAGGACATGGATGATATTATTTATGCTGAAGAGGATAGCAATGTCACCTATCAGTAATCTTGGAAATATATCAATAACTTCATTATGGAGACCCCATAAGAAGAGTAGATAAAAAATGGGGAACATCATTCCTGGCTATTGAAAATATGTTTTGGAGGTGTGGTTTCCCAACCTCCTCGTATAAAAATTCGAGGGTACCTGATAGAGAAAATATGGGAACGTGACTGCTTCCTCAATGTTGAATAGAAAATAGAAGAAGTGTGAAAACAAAAATAAACATCATGATGCTGATAAAAAGGTCCAACTCTTGAGGATGCAATAGAACAAAGATTCTTCTATAATCAATTAAATGTCGAAACACATATTTTGATTAAAGGAAATATTGATATAGTATGAGGAAACGATGAGGGTATAATCCCAATAGATGGCTATTATTCGAGATAATGATGATTGGGTAGGGATCATGGATGATTAACTGCACCCCATATCAATTAATGATGATACTGGTCTTATTAGGTGACATAAAACCCTAGATTTCACCATCAATAGAGAGGTGGAGTTGGGATGCTTTATTATAGAGGTCAACCCATATATATGAGGGGTTAATACACAATGTTTGTAATTCTCACAAATTAATAAAAATACATTCTTGGTTGCTTGTTTATTTTGGTTGTCTTCATGAGTCCAGTTATCTTCTTTGATTGTCGTATATTAATGTTACTTTGAAATATCTACTGATCAATCTCTAAGCTCATGTGAGCCATACCTAATGTTATAAACAAGGGATGGCCACATAATTACTCCCCTTGAAAACGAGAGCACTAACCATTCACCAGACATCAGTGGTATGAATAACCACTTTTGAGTTTCTGGGATAAAAGGTGGGGGTCCATGGATAGAGAATAGAATTTAAAAAATTTCCAAATACCCCTATATTAACATGCTCTAGTGCATTATTGGGAAAACACTTGGGTGATAGAGTAAATCTGAATATGGGGGATGAAAGAATATCAATTACAATACCCATAATTCATGATGCAGTGAGGATGGAATGATTAAGGAGGAAAGCTGCTGAAAAATTCAAAACACAATATATTTGTCGCATTTTCCTGAAATAGGAACAAACAAATGAGCCCCAACCACTAACCGCATTTGGAATCATAGGGAAAAACTCAAAGGGTCATCTGATGTCCTCCATCATGTTTTCCCTAGCTGGTATTCAAGCCTTATGGCCAATCATTTTAACTATTAGGGGGTTATTTCAGACATGTGTGTGAATGTGGATCTAAAAAAAATGGCCAGCAAAGAGTGGTGATGGAATTTTATTTTTTGGGTAAATTCCAATAGTGATGAAATTATTCGATCGTGATGAACGTAAAATGGGTGAGCATAGCGTTCTATATCGAGATCAGGCCAACTCTTGGGTTGGGACTCTCTAGCAGGGACATATTATGGTTTAAAATTTTACATCGTGTAAATGGGGATGATGAATTCATAGTTTAACATCATGAAATGAGGTCAACGCATAAATATTTTAACGTCCCATG